>JAQLOL010000010.1:10775231-10785373 GCA_029783665.1 Naso thynnoides
TACATTTTGTTTATGTTTTCATATCACGTGTTTGAGCAATAGAGCATTTGATAAAAAAAGGAATAGCTCTATTTGCAACCTTAGCACCTCAGTTGACAGAAACTTTTTTATTTTTCCTGCACCTACCTTTCAAATCTATTCCAACCCACTGCAACAAGTTTTTATTATTAGTCAATGGTCAAAAAGCATCTCTTACGTAAACTCTTATGTGTCCTTAACGTTCAGGACTCTTCAGTCTATTTCAGACTGAGCTTGATATCAACAAACACCCTCGTGTGAAAGTCTAATATTTCCATTGTGACCTAGTTTCTCTAACTATACTGTTTTTTCTGCTGTGGTTGACCCAGGCTTTTGTGTCCTCCTGTGACTGCTTAGTTACACACTGTCATGCAAACCTGTCTGGTGGAAACAGCAGCAGTAAGGTAACATCCTGGAAATGAGCAAACACAGCTGCTAATGGACAGCCTGTGCTCAGTGCAAAGGACCATGAGAAGGTCATCCCCTCCTTAATGGTTAATTTTTTTATTTTAAGCAGCAAAAGAATGACAAAGGTGGATTACAGCAAGAGCACAAATGTCTTTTTCTTCTTAACCACCAGGACATCCCAGCCCCAGAGACATCCTGGCTCAGTTTAATCTCAGAGCTTCCTGTATTTGTTCCTGTATTATGGCATTAAGAAAATGAGATACTAACCAGCTCTTCCTAAATGGGTATGGAGAATTCCCACTGGCAAAATACTAGAAAGATAATAAGCGGGGAACCACTTGACGATAGAGGAACTGTTTATTCAAGTATGAATCATTGCTGCCTCTGGAGTTGAACTGCAATGCCTGAAAGTGTGCTCGCATTTTAGGGCCATATTATGACAGTAGGTAAGTAGGTTTTTTAGCTTCCATACAGTCTGCATCAGTGCTAATTGCTAACACCAAAAACTGCCTTTATTCTTCCACTAAGTTTCGGCTACTGCAGCTTCTTCCTACTTCTACCTCGTCATTTCTGTAATAAAAAATATTTGATTTCAACATTTGCCATCCAGAGCACAAGAATAAATAAGCAACATTTCAAATACAACAGATCCAGAACTTTGTACTTTACATGACCTGGGGCTTCCTGACACCAGTTACTCTGTTTGTCCTAACTGGTATAAATGGTCATGATTATATGATGATATGCAGGGCGGAGGAGCGTCGACCACAGTAAAAACTCACTTTAACTGATGATAGCATAGAAGTAAAAAGAACCAAAGTCCTGGCCTACTGTGGCCTCAGTTCAACTGGCTTCCCATGACTCTTTGGCATTCACACACAGCCAAACCTGCCAGAGTTGTAATTTAATGCCATAAAAGATATTTCAGGTGGTTCCTGTGTTAGATAACAATGTGGCCTGATTTCATGACTGGAAATAGAAGCAGATAAAACTCGATGTTACGGTTCTGTTAGTGGTGAACTGTCTCCTATAATGCATTTGTACAATACTTGAAAGTAAATTGTGGTTGTAAAATGAGACATTGGACTTTTATTACATTGTTGGTGATATTAGGTATCAGATGTTGTGATGCTTAATTCGTAATATATGTGTTATAAGGATATCCACATTATTTATCCATTTTAAGTTCTATCAAAATGTTACATTAGCATGACATAGCCTAAAAGCTATGCATGTAAATATACACGCTTTCTTTGTGGTAAAGGTACTTTGTTGGTCACTGTCAAGGTCTAGGCTACCCAAGACAATGAATGAGGGGAAGAGACGTACTAAGTTTTAAACAATAATAATCAAGTTTATTTAAATCACAAGGAAAATCATAAGGATCACCAAACTAGATTAAAGTGTGAAGTGTGAGGCAGTCAGTAGGTAATCAGTGGTGAGATGCAGACGGGTGTGGGACGCATGTAATGTTGTGGGTGCGTGTTGTATGTACCACGATCAAACAAAGGAATAACAAAAGGGCGCAGCAGCGGAAGCAGCCAGGTCAAAAGTGCAAGAGAGCGAAGGTCCGGCACGGTAGCTTCAAATAGGGCTTGGTAACACCCGCGTGCCGGTGATCAACTGGATTAAGGGACCCCGCCCACAAACACCAAACCTGGGCAAACTGGGAGAGAGACAAAATCACAGGCACGGCCTGGTGGCCATCACAGTCACTTATACAGCGTACGGGGAAATGAGGTCTCTTTTACACAAGAAACACAATGGAGATAAATGAAAAGACAGGGTTCAAAAAAGGAGGGCATACGAGGTGCAATCTGAAATTGCTTTCACTAGCGGAGTGTTGTACAGTACTGCACCTGTAGCAGCTAAAGGCAATAACTTTTCGTTAGAACATATTCCAAATTTCAAATCTTCATCATTGTTTGCACCTAAGGTACATGCATTTTTGTGACCGCTGGTCTGTGTACATTTGGGTTTTGAGGCCGAGCAAGTACTGTAATGTTCTGAGGCATCACTGTGCCACAGTTCAGGTCATGTGAGCACAATGTTTTCCCTAGCACTGGTATTACTTGAACCTGGGGAATGAGTTCAGGGTTCACAATCCCAGGAATGCCAAAGAAAACTGACAGTATGCTCTTGATTTCACTCCTGACCCAGCTTGGTCTCTAGGTTGCGATGACACCTCTCAACATCGGTTATCCACAACACAGTTTGGGCCATCCTTGGACATTTTATGGACATCTTCAACAGCACAGTGCTACTTCTGCTCAGGACTTGAGAAATTGCTAATACCATACCATACCATTACTGACATGAAAGTGATGGTAACTCAGGTGCTGACAATGACTAAACAATGTAACTTGGGACACTAACAAATAAAAGCTGCTGCTTGCACCAGCTAAATGTAAGTTACTGTGCAGTGCTCAGTTTGTGAACAGCAGGAACAGCCCCTGAACATTTTCATTGCACCTTGTACAGAATGCTGAGGTCATAAGAAGGAAGGTTTAAGCTGGTGATGGCCAAGACAAGTATGCAGTTCAATAGAAAAATTTTAAAAGAAAGATTTATGAGAGCAGGATGTAATTCCAGTGTTTAGTTTTGGAAGCAGTGAAATTCCACACATGGGGCCATTAAAAGCAAAGACCACAACCAATAGGATCACTCTATTTACAGCAAAACACATGGTCCTGTAACATGTAACACATGTATGGTCAGTTTTGCATTGATTTTATGTTGCTCTGTCGTCTTTTTAGACAAGTACACATATTGCAGCCAACAGGCACAAGCAATCAGCAGCCAAGGAACTTTCTCTCCACCTTCACACAGGGAGTACTGAGTTTATACTGAGTTTGCTTAACCTGCTTGATCTGCAGCATTTTCTCAGGACTCAGCTTCATCTCAGGGCTTATCTACAACAAAACCCCGGCCACCCGCTGTGGAAAATTCCCTGAACCCGAATGTAAAAGGAGGCCTTCAGAGAAGGGAGCATGGTGAGGAAAGGAGGGGCTGGTTGTGAGAAAGAGCAAGCTTACCCTGCGTGACACATGCCATTCAAAGAGGAAAGACATTAAAAAAAGGAAAAATCAAAAGCCAAAAAGAAGCAAAATGCCAAGCTAGGATGGACTGCAAACCACTGATTGCTGTTTTTCTCTTTGCTGTTCCGTAATATACTTTGTTTCTCATAAACCCAAGAAAAGATCTGTTTTATCTTTTTTTAATGATTCAATGACCGAGCCCACAGCCTGTCATTTGAACTGTAATATCGGAGGCCATATTGGACATATTTGTGTTAATTTAAACCACACATGTAAACAAAGCTGTAAATCTGCACAATCTGACACACAAGGAAACATCCATGTCAAGGCAGGATTGGATTTTCTCTCAACCTTTCTGTGTCTGCATTTCTCTAACAAACACACATTCACATAAACATTTCACAACAGAAAAACCTAAAGTTCCTGTATGTGCATTTATAATTAAAACACATAAAAAGACTGGGCTTTGGCCGAGAGAAGAGAGAGAATGGCCCTTGGCTGTGCTTGTTCTCTCCTCACATACATATCAATGAGAGGGCCTTGTGCAGGAGGCCTGTCACATCACTGCAGCTAGCATGAAAACAGATCCTTTATAGACTCTGACTGGCTAGATGTTATGGTTTCCTAGTGGATATAAAATGGAAGGATGCTCTATTTTCTTTTTTCCCCTTGGCCGATAAGTGAGGTGAAAGTTAAATGCTTAGTTTGGCCGAAGCCACCAGCAGAGTCCTCAAAGTCACGTAGAGCGGGGCGAGACCTGCATCACTGAGCCTTTTCCTTCTCAATGAAACATCCACAAGAGGGGGAGATGAAAGATAAACCAGAAAAAGGGCGGAAACGCAGGAAAATTAAATAGTTGCTGACTTACTTTGTTTCTGTTTTGTTGTAAGATTGTGCCTTGGTGGGTGTGTGTGTGTGTGTGTATGTGTGTGAGAGCTGGTGCAGCAGAACACGTCGCCTCAGACCTCCTAACCCGGTTTTTGGGTGGTGACCATTTAAACACACGCTATGTTCGAGGAGGCCACAGCAGTGTGCGTGTGTGTGTGCAATCATGCAGCGTGACGCAGCACAATGCCCATTTCCTAGCCAAAACACAGAGGGTGGAACACACACTGACTCTGTGGTAAATGTCACATACACTGTACCAGGGGATGAGATTTTGCACACTGGCATTATTGGAAGGGTGCCGCTTGTTGTGTCTAGCGTACCCTCACTTCCTAAAGTGGCACATCCTGCTCAGGTGAAGCAGGGTGCATCGTGTTCCTCTGCATGCACGATGCACCACTGACATCAGTTCCTCTATTATTAGTCATTAACAGATATTAAGTCATTATCAGATGTTTAGCAAGATAATTGTTAACAGGAGAAGATTGAAAGATTAGTAAGCAAGAAAGTGTAACAGGTGTAATATTCTGAAGTCATCCCAAACATTTCATTTGGCATCATTAGTTCCAATTTGAATTTCACCATTCCTTTGTTTCATGACTAAACCTGCAAAACTAATGACATTTTCTACTTTTTCTTTAGCACTAGTAAGTTAATGCTAGCATGCTAACATGCTAAACTAAGATAGGAAACATAGAAAATATCTGCTAAACATCTGCAAGTCAGCATTCTCAGGGTTCCCATGTTAGCATGATGCAGTTAGCATTTATCCTGAAGTTAGCACCTCACAAGGATGCTAGCATGTCTTCTTTTTGGGAGAAAAATAAATTCTAAATCCACATGGATACTGCTTTATTTAAAAACTGATGAATTTACCACATGTAAAATAATTATTTTTCAGTTATCAGATGTGAAAACATGTTTTACCTGTTCTTAGGTATTAGTTTTGTAGTATGTAAAATGGATTTTCATACATATAGACGAAGGACACATGGTTTTGGAAATATCCGAATAAAGTTTTGATATTTCACAGCTGTGGGAAATGGTGCCTTGACACTGCTGTTTTTTCAAAAGTTATCGATACTCCATCGACACCGTCCATATCATTCTATTATTTCAATGCTTTAGTCACAAAGTGATGTAGTTCACTCACCTGCTAAGTTTCTTATATTTCTCCTCAAACTAGTTGTCCAACCACCACAAAAAACTGTTTCACCTTTCTCAGGTCAGCAGGTCGGACATTAAAATACCTCACTGTAAAACATTTACTTACAAGTTCATGCATAAGGTTTGCATGACGTCAAAAATTCTATAACAGAGCAGACTTTGACCAAGTGTGAAATCCTAAAGGAAAAACACCCTGACCAAAAAGCACAAAGTGTTCCGATGAAATGTTAAAACTCTGTCTCCTTCACGGGAACCTCAGTTTTTGCAACTTAAATTTGACCTAGACTGACAAATTTAAAGACTTTTGAATCAGCAAAATCAATAAATACTTGCGACCTGCCCTTGACTTGACTTGTGATTTCACTTGGACTGGAGCATATTGACTTTAAAATACTTACCTTTCCCCTGAGGTCCTAAGATTAAAAAGTAGGTCTGTGTGGCAGGGATACATTTATTCCAGTTTATTTTCTGAATCAGCTGACATTAACACCATTCATTCCCAACCAGTCGAAACTTGATCCTCAAGATCCACTTTATTTCAATCCAACAAACAGCATCCAATCAACATAAGTTTTTCAAGATAAAATATTCATGTTACATTACTGAGCCCCAGTTAGAAAAAATGACACCAAAGACAGTCTGTTGATGTACAAAAACTACTCAGTCGTCAACAAAAACAAAAATTTGCAGTTTGCAAAACATTTGGAAAATACAAACAGAGATGCAACAACATGAAACTTCGCTCAACATCTAAAGTTGCACAAAGGACATTGAAGTGGAAACTCATGAAGAATCATGACTTGTTAAGGACTTGTAACTTTTGGGGTCCTTCACTTGGGAATTGCATGCAAAGACTTGAGACTTACTTGTGACATGAAAAACAACGATGTAGTCCCAGCCCTACCTTTCACTGACATCGTGACATGGACGCTATGAAGAACTGCCACATTCCGCAGACAACAATGACATAATGAGACTTAGCACACATAGAAACACATTGAACTACATGTGGCATTTATATAAGTTGTTTTCAATTGGGACGGCACAGGAATGTTACAAAGCAACTGAACAAAATCCAGCACAGTAGTAAAGTTTTGCTTAAAGAACTAGTTTTGGTTTTTGGGTTTGGTTAGCCTGAGGCACACTCTGTACTTAGTCTCTTTGTGTTTATCTGCTGCACAATAAACATTTTCTCCTTTCTTTTAGTCTTATCAGTGTTTTTAAGAGTTCTCCTCAGACTTACTTCTTGAACTCATGCAGGACACCTGCAGCGTAAACTTTTGAAAGATGTTGAATTAAATTGCTGCTCCTACTGTCATACATTGTAATTGTGATTTCTTTCCTCAAAATGGGCAGTAAATAAGCCTTTGCCTTAACTGGGTTAAACTTGTCTGCTCTCTAGGTTTTTTAAGTCTTAGGCCTGAACACATAAACTACTAGGTAAATATTAATTGCACAACATTAGAGGATGCTGGTACAAATATTTAGCAAAAAGTAAATTAGAAGGGTGCAAAAACTAGTATTTCTATGCATCAGAAACTTCCTGTGGTTCCATTGTGACTCTCTCTGACTTTCATATTCGATAACTGCAGCTTAATTACGGGTTCCAGTAATTTGAGGGGACAGGCGGAGAAATTTATTGTGGAAATTCCTGAGAGTTGCAGACAGAGTTTGATTACTGCAAAATTACCAACAAAACATTCTCTGTATTTTTGTGGGTGCCTCTAAAATGATTTACTAACCAATACTTGCCACTGCTGCCCTCTTTCTGTCTTAGTGTTTGATTGTGACAGTCTTCACCTCAGTGTAGAAGTGGTAGGAATCTATCCCTCCCTCCCTTCCCACACCAGAGCACTTCATTCCTCCAAATGGCAGGTTCAGATCTCTCATCCCCCAGCAGTTGCCCCACACCACACCTGCTTGAAGCTGCTTGGTCACCCGGTGAATCGTCCCCACATTCTCAGACCACACGGCGGCAGCCAGACCATAACGCACATTATTGCCCCTGGAAACAGCCTCATCCTCAGTGTCAAAGGGGCTGATGCAGGTGACCGGGCCGAAGATCTCCTCCTGCATGACTCTAGAGCTGTCAGATATCCCTGTGATGATGGTGGGCAGCATGAAGTAGCCTTTGGCGTTGCGCTCAGGGAGCTTCAGTTGGTCAACACCCTCACCACAGTGGATAGTGGCACCCTCAGATTTGGCGAGTGCTACAAAGCCTCGAACCTTTGGATCAAGACAAATACTGAAAGAATTGCAAACAACTCTTCTTTTCAAATAGAAAATGGTTCTGTCAAAGCATTCAACACTCTTTTAATCACCTTCTCGAGGTGTTCTTTGCTGATGAGTGCTCCATTGTTGTTACTGGGGTCAGAGGGCGCACCTGTCTTCCACTTTTTAGCTGCAGCCACAAACCTTTCCAGGAACTTAGAGTAAATACTCCTCTGGACATAAATCCTGCTGGTGCACAAGCAGATTTCTCCCTGTGAGACAAAAGGAATGGGAAAGATGGAAGGTTTGGACTCAAACACTGATTGTTCAAGACATTATTTTCCTGCATCTGCCTGTCACAAAATATGACACATTTTGGGAAATAAGCTCATTTTTTAAATTTGTTTTCTTCCTGTTAGATAGATTAGGAGATTGATACCAATCTAATGTAACTGCAGTAAACTAAATATGGCAACATCAAGGATCACTAATTTACATGTTGAATAGTGTTTGTTTGATCTTTACAAAGTCTTGCCCAGGAGCAGCTCAGAAAAGTTTACTGTTTCCAGTCTTTATGTTAACTAAGCTAACTGAATGATGAATGAACATTAGAAATTGAAGTAAATTTCAAAATTCTTTAAAAGAGTATTGCATTGCACTCTTTTCTTACCTGGTTGCCGAAGCTGGAGCGCATCGTGGTCTCAATACACTTGTCCAGGTCTGCATCAGCAAAAACTATTGCAGGGTTTTTACCTCCCAGCTCCAGTGACAGCTTCTTACAGTAGGGGGCGCTCCGCTCTGTGATGAGCTGGGCAGTTGCAGTGGAGCCGGTGAAGGAGATCAATGGGACTTCGGGATGGCCAACGAGTGCGTTGCCTGCTCTCGGTCCAGTGCCAAATACGATGTTGACCACTCCAGGAGGAACTCCTGCAGAGACAGACAACTTCACATACCTGTTTTGTTCAAATGGACTGGTGTTGCATTGTGGGTGATGTAGTCTTACCAGCCTGCTGTATCAACTTGCACAGCATCCAGGCGGTCACAGAGGTCATCTCACTGGGTTTTGCCACTACTGTGTTGCCTGTGGCGAGTGCAGGTGCAATCTTCCAGGTCAGCAGGTACAGGGGGAGATTCCAGGGGCTGATCAGACCAGCTACAATGACACATTACAGCACAACTGGAAAACATGTAAAGAACAAATATAACATTTATTTGAATGCAAGCACACTGAGCTCTCACCCACTCCCACAGGGCAGCGGATGGTGTAGTTCAGACAGCCCATGTGGTCCATCTGGACGCAGTCGGTGGTGTGATGGAGGATGGATGACGCAAAGAAGCGAAAGTTGTATGCAGTTCGGGGAATGTCCACAGTCTGTGCAAATGTTATTGTTTTACCTGTAAAATTACAACAAAGATGGTGATAAATAGCACAGAATTATTAAAATTCTGTTTAAAAAAAATTAATATAAATCTGTTATTTTTTACTCCTCCAAAATCATCAAAATAACAAATAAACCATTCACAAATTTTGTGTTGATACAGAATTCAAACTTTCCTCTAGCCCTGTGAATAGGTCAAACAGTCCCTTTCACCCACACTTTGCACAAAAAATGTCCTAAAAACAGAGAGCAAGCTCACATATGTGCAGCAATGAAGGTTTGCAGTTGTACAAATACGATGTGAACCCTTATGTGATTATTGACCACTTGACTTTTCGTCTTGTACCACTAAAATGGCAATATTTCCAAATGCACTTAGTTTAAGAAATATCTAAAATGGCAGTAACTTGCCTCGAGCATTCGTTCTTTCCAGGACATTATCCCTGTTCATGTTGGAGTGACTGAGTTTTCCTCTTTTGCCACCTTCAGGCTGAATGTCTTCTTAATGTACAATGTCTCCCATAATCTCATCCATGAAATTTGAAAGTATTTTCATGATCTTTTGAGTTTAATAACCCCATGTCGTGCCCTAATTTTCTCTGGCATCAAATCTTAATTATACTAACAGACAGAGTACATGTCTGAAGTGTTTGTATATTTATATTTTTTCAGTAAAGCTACAAAAAAATCATTTACACTACTGTTGTAAGCCAAGAAAAATAAATTATTAGTATTACTTTAGCACTCCTGCACTGTGACACGTGATTAACATCAACAAGGAATTGCAAAGGGATGTAAAGGACAAATACCAGATCATCCAGAAGCAAATCTGTTCAGCACAGTTCACTAAACTATGACCCTAACACACGATAAATATGGCTTATAATACTGACCAAGTTGTTGACTAATCTGACCCAGAGCTAATTAAGTCTGTCTGATAACCTGTCTGACTCTTGGGATGGGTGACATGTGTTTACACTGTATGGGACACCTTGGTCTCGGGACTCAGCTTGGGCTAACTCCTCCAGGTTGGCTT
>JAQLOL010000010.1:10860896-10879556 GCA_029783665.1 Naso thynnoides
GGAGCAGGAAGAGGTGGTGATGGAAAGAAATCCCTCCAGATCCAGCTGGTAAATGAAGACAAAGAACGGGTTTGACAGCTCCTGACAAAGACACGGAGGCATGGATGGAGGCGTTGGGAGGAAGAAGGGAAGAAAGAGAAGAAAGAGAGGAGAAAGAAAGAAAAAAGTCACGTCACTGGCAATTCCAGGTACTTTAGTGGGTCACATGAGATGCCAGTGGCGAAGGTGGAGGAGACGTGGACACACCTTGACATTTTGTTTTAATGTGTCTATGTTTGTCCACATGGTGAGCTGCTTCAGATGTGGATTTATTTAACCTACTTGTGCTGACCTGTAAACTCTGGGCCTTTGAAGGGACCTAAGCGACTGTGTGTCAGCTGAACAGGACAGTTGTTGTCCAGAGAAGCCAGCTGATGCCTATCTGGCAGTTTGTCTCATGAAGCTCACACCTAATCTGTCTGCTGTCAGACCCTTACCCCACCTAACTGCCCTGCACTGAAACTTGCCCCCAGTTTTCCCATGCTGCTCCACATAGCACCTATCAGTACATCTACCTCCCTGTTTCTCCAGTCTCTGCTGACTTTTTTCTGGCTTCTACCTGGACCGAAAAACGCCGGAGGTTTTTCTCGTGGGAAACTCTTGGAGAGGTATGTTGCTCCGCGAGCAGGGAGGGAGACAGGAATCCCGTTTTTCTGGGTCTTGTCTCACTCCCTTCTCCGTGATCCCATCCCGAGCTCGGAGTCACGATCGGCGTCGTGTCCGGACTCGCAGCGGTGTTAGGAAACTCTCGCCTGTTCTCGCTCAGCCGGATCCTGGAGTTTTGGTTGTACACAGCACCCGTGTTCTGTTTCACTCTGACGCTGTTTCTGTTCTTCTTCTCTCTTACATCACCATGTTTTAATCACCTTTCTTTCAGCAATCAATCCTTTTCCTTTTTCCACTCTTACATTTCCTTGTTAGCGACACATTTAAACGTTAAAACTACCTGTTGGTTTAACATTTTTAAAAAAACATTGGGGGAAATTTTAATGATCTGATGATCTCTCCTATTAAAAAAAAGCAAAGAAACAGAAAGAGAGCATCTCTCTAGAGTGCATCTGCTGCCCAACCTTCCTTATCAAACTCATTAGTCAAGTCAAATAAAGGACTTCTCTTGAAGTCACATGATTTTCAGTAAGTGGCCTCATCTTCAAGGAAAGCAGCGCCTAGAAAGGAAAGTATGTCTTGCAGCAGTTTGTGCGATTAGATTGTGATGTGAAGATTTTTAAAGGTAAGTCAGTGAATCTACTTATGCATGATAAGTACTACGCTCTCTTACAAAATCAATGGCAGTTTTTTTTTACAAAGCAAATAAGGATAAATGTACATTCTTCACCTGAATCTCCTTTTAAAATGATCATGACTTAATAATCAACAAGTGCAAATCATTTAATGTTTAATTTTTTTTTTATACGTGAACATCACCACAAGATTGCTGAATATTTGGGTGCCTGAAACTGTTCTTATCTGAGTACTACAGAACTTTCACAGCATAAAAAAGTGTGAATTGTATGTTTATGATGCGGCCCTTCAATCAGGAAGAGCTGTGAACAGTTTTTTTCCAGATTGCCATTAATTCAGATAAGGGTGTAAGAGTTGCCCAAAAGGATATAATGCAATAGTTCATTGCAAAATTAAGTTTTGGGTACCATTTACTCTCCCTTAGATGTCTTGATTTGAAGAGTTTTTTTTTTTTCCTTCCAGTGTTTCTCCACAGCAAATGGGTGATTTCTAAAATGCGTCCTCCTTTTCGTGCTGGCAGTCTGCAGAGGTTCACTGGTGAAAGCATCAGCGCTTTCCAAAAATGTCCATTCGAAAACTCTCAACATGTTTGTGCGCTTTTATCCAAGTCTTCTTCATTGTGTCATATGCTCAATACTCCCAAAACAATTTTTATTTCAGCTAGAAAGCCACTAAATCTGACACGTCCCATCCAGTGTTTTGAGTCGCAGGATACAGTTGTTCTAATCGTCGGTGAATTCAGCTCAAATGCATAAGGTTCTGCAAAAACCTGCAGAAACTCCTCTCTGTTTCTGCACTAGCCGTTTTCTTTACTGACAACTTTACAAGTTTAGGATCACTTTTTAGCGTTTTTGAAGAAGAGACAAGGATAAGCGAAGGGAGATGATGAAGAGGAAGACTTGGATTACCGCCCGTGAGGCTGTTGAAAGTTTTGGGCAGACATTTTTAGATGTTTTTGATGCTTTTGTGAGGGATTGCCAGAAAAAAAGAAGAGCACACATGGCATTTTTGGAATCAGAGGAACGCTGGAAGAAAAAAAAAAATTAATTTAAGATGTCTAGGGGTGAGTAAAGCTGTATTCAGACCAAATCAGGTGGTTCGGCGAAAAAGCCTCGGGGTTGTCTGGTGGTGTGAGTGTCAATCAATTAACATAACAGGACCCACTGTGTGACGTCAATGCAAGGAGGGCAGTCGGTCGCGGGAAGACGGCCCCTTTATGTGATTGGCTGACACAGCAAAACGCTGAGGTGAAAGAGTTGGGTTGGTTACATTTTTTTTTTTTTTTGCTGCAACTGTGGCCAGCCGCTGCGACAGTCTGAGCAACTCATTCAACTGAATGAGAAAACCTGTGATTTCACCAGATCACCTAATTTGGTCTGAATACAGCCTAACTTATACAAAAAACATAATTTTGCGGTGAACTATCCCTCTCATTGACAAAGTGACCTTTGGTTTGGGTTCAACTGAATCCCTTCCCATGAAAAAAAATGTTTATGTTGACTTCTGGTTTCAAATAGGACACGAACTGCCTTTTCCTTTTCCGACCTCCTCCTTCTGTAGACTTTTTCGCTTTATGTCACATCGTTCTGAGCATCAGATGTTGCTGTAGAAGAATTCAGGTTGGAATTTGTGCATCTCATCCAGACAAACTCTTCCATTACAAAAGTGAGACGGCCACAGAAATTTAGGAACAAGCACATTGACGTTTCAGATTATTTTTGCTCAATTATGCTGACCCACAGTAATTTGTCTATGAAATCTGTGGTCAAAGTCCACATCTAAACCGTAACTTGGACTCATCTGGATATTAAAAATATGCAAATAAGAGGAGATAGAGTCTCTCCTGTGAACTTCCTCATTCCTCTTCTCCTGGCCTGGTTTCCCAGAAAGAGAAACATAACGAGTAAGAGCCTTTGCTAGTAAAAAATACACACCTCTATATTTGTGTGTTTGTATTTGTGTGTGTGTGTACTTAAAAGAATTTGGATTCAATCTTACAAACTGTGAGCCAAACCTGGGTCAGATTATCTCGGATTCAAGATCGATTCACATTTCTCCCTAGAAGAATCTGCCGGCACTAAATTCATCACATTTAAAAGGAAAACACGAGAGCGTGAGATGCTTTGAACATTTCAGAGTACAGTGTCTGTCTGAGCAGCAGAGCAGTCTCACATCCCTTCCCTACTTTCAGTGTCTGGTTGCTAAAATAAAAAAACAGCGATGCTTATAGTTTTGCTGCGAAGTGTTTCAGCCATGATAACATGAAGACAAACAGCTAAACAGAGAGTGAACACGGAGACAAATCAACAGGAAAGCAAGCGGAGAGACCATGTGTCTAAAAACCATGGACATGTAAAGTGGGATACTAGAATCAAGAGAGAAAGAGAGAAGAGAGGCGAGGACAGGCCGAGGACAACTGTCACAGACTTACGCTGAGATGACACAACAGTCGATGCCCTTCTCCCTCATCGTGTGGACACGAAAACACCAGGAAAACCCAAATATTCCCTGGACTTGAGTCTGAACGGGCGGACGCCAGAGAGCGGACAGGAGAAGGCAGCAGGAAGTGAGTGATATCAGCTGCGGGAAGCATACGAGAGAGACAGCAAAGCTTCCTGGGTCACTCACTCTCACACACACACACACGCACACACACACACACATACACACACACACACATACATGCGCATTCGAAGCTAACACACATGGTGATGCAAGTGACAACAGTGACATAACCAGCTACACATCTAACTCATACATCTATCACAAGGTGTTTTCTATTTCTGCTTTATTTCACCTTTTTAATTTTTTTTTTTTCTCATGAACAGGCCTGCACACTTGCTTTCTTTCACACGCACGATGCAAACTGCAGCATTTTTTTTTTTTTTCCTCTTCACAGGTGGGGAAGGTCAGCAAAGGTCAGATTAACGGTCTGGGACTGTGTGTTTTTTTAGGAAGTAAAAAGTAAAACTAAATTAATTGAGGTTTAGTGGGAAGCTGTTTAGTCCAAAAAAAGGGAAACAGTCTAATAGATTTTCGGAATAATTACCTCGTGGAGAACTTCGCTGGAGGAAGTTTGATGCAGGTGGAATGACAGCAAGAGCGATATCCAGCTATTGCATATGTAGCAGTGGAACACTGGGTGTCTCCCTCTTTCTGCAACACACACACACACACACACACACACACACAAATCTGTGATAATACCCACACAAGCGCACGCCCTGTGGCATATGCGCGGAAGAAAAAGAGGAAACTCTCTTTCAATGAGGTGAACAATACTTGACATATCTTGACATATTTTTACTACACACTTCCCTTCTTTGTGACAACTTCCTCACCATTTTCACTACTAGTACTGCTTACTACTAGAGTCTCCTATGATTGTATAAAGATACACACACACACACACACACACACACACACACACACACAAGCAAATGCAGAAGGAGAGAGAACGAGAAGAGGGCTGTGTTGCAACTAGAAAGAGGAAGGTGCATGTGTCACTCATTCTTTTGTGATGCAACACGGCAATTCAATGAACAAACACTCTCACACTCACACAGAGGCTCACATTTTCCACATCTTTTATTCAATTTTATATACATATCATGTATTTCCTGGGTACATTTTTTATCAATAAAAAAGCTCTTGTATGCCCTGGAACAAAGAGGGATCTGAGGGGGGCAAGATGGAGCATGCAAGCAAGGATCCTTTCTTTTTCACCACACACACACACACTGAGCTGACCCACCCAGCTTTGTACGCTCAGTCACCTGCCTTTCCCTGCGTCCAACTCTCTGACTGAGCAGATTTGCATAGAAATTTGCCAGTCAAATGAGATGCATGGGAAAGTAGGAGTGTATTTTTGGAGAGCAAACACCCCCCGAATTCCCCTCTTCTGGGAGACTCCTGAATCACTTCCAAGAAGAAAGGTCAAGTGGGATTACAGGATATCTTGTACAGTTTGGAAGTGACTGATTTGATTAGTTAAACTAATTCAGGCTGACAGAAAAAGCACTTGCATGTATTTTATGCAGCTGCAAACACGGGAGCACACCACCATGAGCTTCTCACGCACGCATCTGTGTTGTTTGGAATTATTTCGGAGCTAAACGCTGTGGTGATATTCCCAGTGAACCCCGACCAGGCAGAGTCTTGAAAGAAAAGTGCTGACGCCATGATTTGTTCTGCTCATAAGCAGACCACACTGATGGACATGTCGCCTTTGTTTTCAGCTAATTGATGCTGTAGCTGTCCAAATTTCGCTGCCCCTTGCATTGTTCTCAGGTTGCATATTAGAGCTTGCATGCCCACAAACAGACTAATTCAGTAAGTCAGTGGTTCACATAGTCGTGAAACATGCCTCCATATTCCCATTGGAAAGGTTTAAGTTTTCCTCACTATAAAGCACCACATGTGTTTTAAATGTTATTGAATACTTAATCAACACCGATGTTGTTACAGTATCTTTTTTCTTATGATTGACTGGGCTGCTAAGTACCACTTATACTATAACTCTGCCTGTTGCTTTTAGCCTTTTCAAACGTTTAACACATTGTTTTAACATTATCTATTAGCCTACTTTTAGCTTGTTCAGGTGTTTATAAATAAGTACACTTCAGTCTATTTCAAACATATCCAGTTATTTATTATTTATTGAGTTAAGCAGTGTGCAAATGACCTTTAGTTATCTATTTTCAACCTTTATCAATTAATTTGAGCTAATTTTTAACTTTGAGACTATGCTTTTAGCTAGCTAGTTCAGTTGTTTCTACATTAGCCTACTTCCATCTATTTCAAACATATTTTAATTACTTTAGGCCAGTCATTTGTATTTATTACTTTAGCTACAGAGTTAAGCTGTTCACAAAGGACTTTAATAGTGTACTGTTTTAAACGTAATATCAATTTGTTTTAATATATATATTTTTAATTTTAGCCTAGCCTACTTACTTTTAGCAGGGCTACCCATTAACTATTTATAGATCAGGCCTTAGCAGATCATTCCAGCTATTTATCTATCATCCCAAATAAAAAAGTAGGCTACTTTTCATTGTGGACATTTAAAAAAAATAGAGCAGCAGACTAATTTTGAAAATTCTTAGCAACTTAAAATCTGGTGAGCCAGGTGCTGAAAGCAGATAAAAGTTACAGGGAAACTAAAATCTCACTGCCTTGATGTAAATAAAGCCTCTTTTAATTAACTAGGTGACATTTTGACTATGCAAATGGATCCGCCCTGTGGTCTATTTGGTCCTTAAGTTAGAATACTTCTGAGGCAAATTTCACTCTATTTTGGGTAATTAAGGATTTCTATAGGCTTGCCCACAGGCCCCATGCCAGCGTCATGTTGAAGCCGTGTGCTCGCAGTCCATCGACCTTAAGTTCAAAGATGATGTCATTCAGACAGGAGACAATTACTCAGACAAAGAAGTATTGATTTTGCTGTAGTTTAGGGCTTCCCACCTATAATACAAACATGGACACGAAGGAGGGATTCAGATAAACTGGATTCAGCTCAACTCCACCATGAAATGTGACCACAAACAGATCACACGCAGATCCCCAAAATCTAGACAAAATAAACACTGGCACGCATGGGTTAATCCACAACTAAACGTCTTGTTTACAGCAGCAACAATATTACTCAGCCCATATAATTGTGACTTTGATAACAATATGATTTGACTAATGGTGCAGAGCCGGTGGAACAGGCTCAACGGGTCGGACTCTAGGTTACTTGTAATAGCAAGTAGAGACGTGACTTCAAGGAAACTCCTTGCATTCCCTCAGCAGGTCTGAAGAGGAATTGCACAAAGCAGTAGAGATTTACCTTCATGTGTGAATATATGCAATTAAACAGACCCCTGTTATGACTGAGATTGAGGGAAACAAACAACTACTGTAGATGCAGTTTAAAAATAACACGTTCTGAAGTATTTTAGCTTTTGATTCACAGTATCTTGAATTTGAGGCCAACATAACAAACAAGAGGAAATAATCAGAAGTTTGATGTTAATGACTCACTCTCTCACTTACTTCAACATGGGTGTAGTTTTATGACAAATATACTCGTTTATGACCTTTAATGGGCTACCACATTAAGTCAGTGGCGTATTTGAGTGAAAGCAGTTAAAATTTTCTTCTGTTGCGCTAAAGTTTGTATAAATAACTCATTAATAATTAGAATATTTTCATGATGGAATCTGCTGTTCAGTTGCATCATAGGATTGCAGGATCCGGCGTATTTATGCTTTGATTTTGCCGTTTTTTGTTTTTGTTTTTTTCCCCTCATTTGAGTGTCCTGACTTAATGGAAGCGTAATTATAAAACACTGTGTTGTTAACTATTTATTTTTTTAGGCCATGCAAATCAAAAGATGTTATTGGGTTTGCTTGACCCTACAAAGGCACTACTGAATTTGTGTGTATGTCTTTAAAGGTCAAAGGTCGTCACCAGTGTAGAAATTTGAACATTATAAAACATAAGGAAAGACAGGAAACCATGCAACCCATTTATACATTTTGGTGACAAATTGCAAAAACACTCTCACTGTGTGTAAAAACGAGCGAATCACATGAACACCTAACCGAGCCCTGAGTGCACGCAGGCTGCAAACACCTGCTGATACTCTGTTAAACTTCTGTCAAGTGGTCAGAAAACACCGTAAAACCCAATATACATCGTGTTCTTTTCATTATGCTAAAAGCCCTCTCATCTGCCCACACACTCTTACACATATTTGCAGTATGCAAATTGCTGAAAGCAGCCCAAAAAATCTGTATGCACATGCACACATTCACTGCCCAAAACACACAAAATCACCACACAGTAAAAATATGAACACAAATGACTGTGCTCAGAAGTACAGTACTTACTGTACACACACACACACGCACACGCACACACACACACACTTACATGGAAATGGAGCAGGTGAAATTTGACAGGTGTGTGCTACAGTACCTGGGGGTTGTGTATCATTTGGTCAGAGTTACAGCAGAGGGATAGGGGTTAAGAAAGAAAGATAAGAGATCTTTAAGCACACACACACACATACAGTCAGAGGTGCAAACAGGTTTTGCTTCTGGATATTGATGCATGTATTTGTTTGCAGTGTTTTTAGAGGTGTGGGTGTTGCATGTCACATCTCAATACTGCATGACAAATTAACCCTTTACTTCCCCTCAGTGTACGCTTTAGTCATTCCACGAAACAGAGAGCTGCGTGGAAACCACCGGCTGCACAGAGACACTCAAATACATGGATGCAGTGGAGTGTAAACTCGTGAAAATCCACTTTAAATCAAGGTTTAGCTGTAAACTTCACCTTAGTTATTAGTTTAACCATTAACAGTGGATTCGTGATATCTTATACATGTTTCTCTGCATTTAATACATTTGATTTGACCTTGGAGCCTAATGTATATTTAGGCAGTAGTCTTATTAAAAAAAACAAAAAACAAAACAGGAGATAACAAGCTTAAAAATAGGGAATGAATTAATGTGACTTGAGGGAGTTTGCAGTTCAAGGTGTATGACACCTGAAACTAGTCCTGGCAAGATCATTTTGAGCAGTAGCGCTAGTTTGAAACAGCGGCGCTTTATCAAGATATTATCATGCGGCTAATTGTTCCCTTTTGGCGGTAAGGAAGTCCATGCAACTTTTTGATACAGAAATAAATTCTAAGTACCAAATGTGTCATTAGTGATAAAGCTTTCCACTGCTGTAGGCAGGGTTTAACTGAGGTCAACATGGGGGGGCTCAGCATCTCGGCATCACAACAATCTTCATTTAATTTTTAAATAAAGTGTTCTGTTTCCGCTTCTCTTGTTTGTATAAAACCTGCAGATCTTTAGAGAGTATCTAAGTGTCTCGGGATCAGGTGTAAAGAAATGAGAAGGAGAACCATGCACATGATTATGGTTCGTTTTTTTTTTGCTGTAAGATCACAACAGAATGAACCAACTCAACATTTTTGCATCTAAATAGTGACATTGAAGCCAACAAGAAGCATCGAGGTGGCCCATTGGTGCACAGATGTATCCTCGCTAAGCACTCTGGATCTCAGAGCAAAAAAAAAAAAACTACCAGGGGGCCCCATTCCTTCAACAGCACCAGGTGGGCCGCAGCACTTCCTCATTTACTAAAATTTAAAATAGAATAGCTGATCTTGTATATATACATTATGCGCTGTAAGTGGCATTGGGTTGAAGAGAAAGTGAGGCATCATTCTCATAATTGCATCTCACATGCTCTACTTCTTCTTTCTGCTTAAGTTCAGGGGGTTAATAGAAAAAAACGGACAGAAAAGCAGCGAGATCGCACTAAACCGACATAGATTTTTGCCCTCTATCTTCAAAGGCAGAAAGTTGCTCTCTATCTTCAAAGGCAGAAAGAAAGAAAATGCAAAGTTGGACAGCACATATAGTTCGCAGCACTGATACTGACTAACAACAAGAGATTATCCCTTTCAGTGCAGAACACTGTGGCCAGACAGATATCGTGAGACAGACGCAGCATATGAACCCCACAAGTTTCATTTTTCACTTTCTACGCACGCAGCCGTAAATCTTTGGTCACATCGGTGAGGCCAAGGTGGTGTCACCTCCAGAGTTCACTTGACATTTTTTGGCTCGGATGTGATAATGACCACGTCCTCCAACCGAGAAAAATATTAAAGGAGTATTCCATGTAATGCAGCTCACACATAGCTGTCGGCAAAAAAAAAAAACACTTTTCACAAGTTTGCATTTTGGAGGGAGATGGTTATCTGACAGGCTGATGGGGTGCGTGTTTTTATTGAGGGAGTGGTTGGATGACATTTAAGGGGCAAAAGAGGGGGGCTTTGTTTGCAGTGTCAATATTTACAGTGACACATGCTGGATGGGTACTGACTGACTGAGGTGAATTGTGTGTGTGTGTGTGTGTGTGTGTGTGTTTGTCAGAGTGGAAGACAGAAAGACGGTAAGACAGAATAATCGGCATGAATGGTCATGCTCTGATGAACAGATTTATGTCTCTCAAAACAGTGTGTGTGTGTATGTGTTTGTGTGTGTGTGTGTGTGTGTGTGTGTGTGTGTGTGTGTGCTAGTCTACACAAAGCAGGAACCTAAAAGTCCCAGAGCACTGGAAAAAGTTGGGTCGCAGCGATCAAATGAGGCCGATAGGATAAAGTTTAGAAATGTCAACCAATAAATTAATAGGTGACCAATCACAAGTGAACTCTGCGTTGGTCACAATCTACAGGCCACTTTTTTTGCATTGCAAATCTGAGATATGCAAATGAGGGAGACATAGGCTTTGTCTGTGCTACTTCTCCGCTCACTGCACTATCAGTATCTCTCCTTCTGTGCTTTCCCTCTTTTTCAACTCTGTATTTACACCAGTTTCATAAGCCTTTATGCTTCTCTTTTGAATACTGAATTCCCATTAATCATCTTATCATTTAATTTCTTTTTGTCTGACTGGTTTCTTTATCAAGCTCACTTAATGCACCATCTGTGCTCAGAAAAAAACTCCCAGTTCCCAGACAAGTTCAAGCATATTAAAAAAAAAAAAATTGCTTACATTATTTTTTTGTTTAACATGATTTTACTACATAGAAATAAGAAAAACAAACTGAAAGTGGGCTGAAAGCACACCGACTCTCTCCTCCTCACTGAGAAATAATTGATCTATCAATCACAGGCCGTGTGCCCCGCCCACCATCGCTGCTCACGCTAGGTTGACTGTGATGGGAATCAAGCGATGGCTCTCTAAAGGAAGCCAGATCGTATGGGTCCATTTCAGATTAATTAATTTCAGCCAGATTAATTCAGCTTTGGCTCACTTGAACTTGCTATTAGGCTATTGCTAATTTGTTGAAGGTGCACCAAGCAGTGGAACTTGAGCACAACGATACAAAGAGCTGCTCTCACCCCATACGACTCAATTCCCTTCATTCCTACCAAAATGCTGTTCAAAAGAACCAGAATCGGATCACTGGCAAACGTAACATCAGTGGAAAGAGCCGTCGGCATCAAAACAGTTAGCCACATACCGAAATATCTGAGCCTGAGCCTGAGCCAAACTCATGACGAGGAGAATGTTGTGCGCCAAAATTGGTGCCTAGCAGATGATACAGAAAAAGGTTACTGTGGTCAGCATCGTTTTTTGTTTATGTCGTTTGTTAGCTTGTATGTGCACATCCGCTAACACTGTGTCAGCAGTGGCTGACACAGTGTTAGCAGATGTGCTAATGCAAATTGCAAATATGCTGGAGGTTTCTTTGCTTGTGATTGCCTTTTGAACTTGTGACATACTGAATTTTGCTTGGCCCAGTTATGTCTGAATTTAGGACTTTGAGAAAGAGCACAAACATCTCCCCCTGCAGGGGAGGAATGTAAAAACACCCCTCTTTGCACAGACACAATATAGTCAAGGACCAGATCTGATGTTTAAGAGGATATAAACATTGGGAAAAATAAAGTTTTAAGTGGAGATCCTTCAGGAGAAAATTTGCGAACAACCTCCCAGTATTACACCTCATAACAGAGTTTAATGATTCAACAAAGTGACTCATTTAACTCGGTGTCTCCTTTGTTTGTCCTGCAAACTACAACTAAGCAACAACTCTACGCTGTTTGATTTCAACCTGTATTTCTTCTCTCTTAAGTTTTTTGTTTACATATGAGCTCAAAGCCCCCAGCGATGCTTACATCACAGAAATCATCCTGTTGATTCACAGGTTGACTATTGTATTTGTAGTGTAAACAAAGCAGCAGGGACAGGCCCCAGAGACGCATCCCGACCATGAGGAGTGATCGTCTCCTGCACCTTGTCTACCATTGAAATGCTTTTGTTGCCCCCTAGTGGTCAAACACCCACAACATTTTCTTTGAAAATTGAGCTGTTGCGACCATCTGAACTTACTCGACCCACACAAACAAACACCGAGTATGTAACGCACTGAATTTTAATTGAAAAATGTTTATTTTATTGTTCACAGTGCTCAGAGGTTGGTTGTCAGAACAAAAATACACAGTAAAGAATTTAGATGACCCATCGAAACACCAACTGTTCAAACTCCATCTGCCAATAATATAATAAGGTGATTGAAGTGCCACTAAATGGACTTCATGCTGACTCTGTTTTTCAACTCAAAAAAATAACGTGAACAAGAAGTGCTTTAAGTTTCCAGGGGAAATGAAAATACGAACATCTGTAACTCACCACCACTTGGGTCATGAAGATCGTAACTGAAAACTCCAGAACCAAAGCTGAAAGACTTTGTGGTAACTCTCTTTTTTTTTTTTTTAAATTACATCGGTCACAATTTAATTGCATTTAAATTTTGTTTTTAAAGGTGCTATATGAAAACATTTAGCAACACACGGAACAATTTAACAATAACTCATGACTTATTTGAGCGTGGCCAAACTATGTGTTTAAATCTGCTCTAAAAATGTGTTAAAATGTAAAAAAATACGGTGTTTATAATGGTGTTAATTCACTCACAAAAAAAATTTTCAAATATTTTTCATCAATCTTTTTTTTCCCTTAAACTGACGAAAATTAGATATCTAAATAAAACGCCAGCTGACAGAAACTTTGATGAAATGTATTGACAATTAGGTCAACGAATAAAGAAAGAGACGAGATCTAATCAGAACCATTTTCATCATTTTAGCCAAAAGACTACGACTAAATCAACATTTCCTGTCAAAATTAACACTGGTTTTTAAAGTACAGGTCCACACCTGTTGCAATTTTTGGTTTTCACTCAACAGCTCAAGTTAAACTTATGGTACAAAAACAGTTTCATGCCTTGAACCAAAACTCACAATGCTGCTTTACACTCTTGTGATTTAACTACATGGTTTAAACTAAAACCTCAACGAATAATTTGTACTAAAATGTGACATATAGCACCTTTAAAACATCAGGCCACTGACTACAACTATAAATGGACAACTTTTACTTTTTTACTTTACCACCTCTGTGCAAAGAGGTGAAACATTTTCATAGTTTACAGACACGTTGGAACTTCCACTTGTAGACTCTCTTCAGTCTGATCTTAAGATGGAAACTATTATATTATCTGGGGGGTTAAAGAATCTCTTTTGACCGAACACATTTTGGCATGAAAGTGTAAAAACAAAACAGAACATTTTTCTAAACGGTGAAACCAGTATGACTCAGTGAATGTGTTTCAGTGCTGATGAAATGCAGGCTGAGGCCTCCGTGTCTGCAATGCAGCAGCAACGTGTGAATTACAAAGAATAAAAGGTGCGCGTCAGGCAGCAGCGTGGCTTACATATAACGGGAGTTTCAGCACAGCCGATGGAGCGGCACAGTGTGAACTTGTGAATAATTTTCTTATTAATCTCCATTGCTGTAGATACGATTATTGCACTGCACCTCGTGGAGTGGCTTTATATAACGGTTATTTAGGAAAATTGCGACAAAATTCTTTATCATACACATAGATTTTACGAACATGTAAATATTGAAGCTGTGGTAATATTACAGAATAGACTGTTCAGAATATAGGGAGCGTTTGAATCCTAAAGCTCAGTTTATTCCTCTCCAGCTCAGGGAAGACGAGGGGCCGGGGCCTCTGTTAGCACAGTGTACACCGCCGCGACCATGCCAGGCGTTAACCTTAAATGTGACGACCTCAACTGTATATATTCAGGGCAGACTGGTACAAAAATACAGTTTTACTTCAGAACATGTCACACTTGGACCAAGTAGTATTTACAAATACTTCATGCAATCAATTTCAGGTGAAACGAACTCCAAGGAGATTTTAAAGGTGAAGTCAGCAGGATTTTCCTAAAAAATGAAATATATACTCATACAAGTGGTAACTGTTTATGGAGACACGCCGCCCTCTGTCTGCAGTTTGATGTTTTGCATGGAGCGGAGGTGTTTCTGGGTGTGGAGGAGGCGTGTTTCCCTCAGCCAATGACAGTGCACAGGTGAGGCTGTGGGCACGACGACTGGATGCCGTTCAGACAAGGACTAGGCAACAAGTCCATTTGAATCAAATTCAATTAATTTGTTTGGACGACGTTAAAAATACAAATCATGAAAATCGATCTTCCCTCCAACTACGGTAAATATGGTCACCTACATCTCTCTCTTTGAGCTCTGGGCTCTTATTTTTAATAAGTGAAGTTTGGCTGGCACTTGATTAATCATAGAAATTGGGGGATTCATGTTTGTTTGATCAAAACTTGATTTAAAAAAAGGTTTAGTTTCATTAAAGCTAGGTTTGCACTTTACTCCCAACAGGGAAATTCATGTTTGTTTGAAATAAAAACAATGTTTTTAAAATACTTCCTTTGTCTTTTATTTATTTTATTTAAAAATTCAGGGGTTTTATTACGAGGCCAGATCGTTCAGCCTTAGTTCAGACCGGAGAAAGTTATGGACGTGGACATAGTGGCACAGACGCCGGCGGTTAGCTTGTAATATTCCTACATAGCTTGCTGCATAAAGTTGAGTGAGCAGCGTAACAGTACGCGCTAAACTACAATTCTTCTGGTGCGTCGAGCTGTGAGGAAAGGCTTAATTTGAATGTAGTGTTCAACAGCAGCAGAGAACAATTCCTACTGACTCCAACTTTAAGATAAAAAGTGTCAGTTTTGATTATGATTTCTTCATTTTTAAAAAAATGAATGATAATATCTTCCTCCCCTTTGTAGGGTGCAACAAATGAGATATTAGAATTGAAGGTATTTGCAGTTACTAACTGGCCCAAGTCTGTTTATGACAAGACACAGAGCACACAGTGCCTGCAGAAAAAAGAAAAAAGTATTAACACCTCAGAAAGGTGGCGGAGCAGTGAGTCTGTGTGTCAGAGCAGAACACTGACACCTTGGCAACGCCGTCAGACCTGACCTGACCTTGACACCAGGTGACAGATCAAACAGGAACCGCGCGCGTGTTTCAGTATGCTGGTACGGCTGAAGAAAAAACAGGCAGAACGTTTTAAGTGTAAGAAAGTTTGTCCAGAAAATGTGAGTGAATGTGTTGCAGAGACAGACCAAGTTGCTGTTAAGGCTTTGTTGTATATGAGCTCGTAAAGTGAGGTTACCCGACAAATAAATGCACCCGGTAAAAATGTTACAAAGGTAACACCAGCGTAAGAGTTCAACTTACGAATACCAGCAGCAAAAAGGTTCATACATTGCTGAGATTTTGGCATGTGAAGTGCTGAGGTTTTACATCACAGTAAATGTACAGACTATAGAACATTACATGAACACAAACACTTAGAATTAAAAAAAAAAAAAAAGGCTCTCGTTTGTGTTCCATCTGAAGCCACTTTGCTTCAGTCTCACAGGTCACAGAAAGAAAACATCGTACTGTTTATAGTGCGCTGACATACCAGCTTAGTGCTCGAGTTAAAAACACACTTCAGTGAAAAGTAGACAAGTGAGTCACTTGTATTAAAAGAGCATCCAACACAAGTGCAAGCTGTACAAAAAGAGAAAACTGTGAAAAGAGCTTAGTACAGTGAATATTATCTAAAAGTTTAAAAAGCGTAACACAGCAGAATATTCATATATATTTATATATTCCTCTTTAGTCCTCTTCTTCCAGCACAGTCCTGCTGTTTATCATTTTGGCTTTTTAATTTCTTTATTGTTCTAGCAGCATCGTGCAAACACATCGATATTCATCTTTCTTCTCTCTCCTAATGACCTTTTGAATCTACTCCGCCCTTCTCAGATGCTCTGAAGCAGATATCATGGTTAAAGAGAAAAGGCATGATGTCGTTAAATTGGCATAAATTTACCAAGATCCATCCATCCATCAGCCAAATCCTCAATCTCCTGCTGTCTTCTTATTCTTCCTGCAGGGCTTTTGTCATCTGCTCCAGCAGAGGGAGCCATTTCTCATGAAATAAGTCAGCTTCCAGCCAGCGCTCTCGTTTTCAGACCAGCAGTGGGAGAAAATGTGCTGGAGGTTGAACGAGGAGGTGGATCAAACCCCCTCTCCTCCTCTCACAAAGGAAGATGAAAACCCTCAGACACAAGAGGAAGATTAAGGGATGTCTTCACCCTCCTCTTCTCCTTCTCCAACACCCCCGTCGGGCTCATCCTCCTTGGCGTGAGGATGTGTATGTGTGTCTAAAGGTGTGTGCGCGCATCGCAGGCGGCTCCAGCGGGCCTTGTTCCTGTTCAGGTGACCTATCATGGTCCGGCTGAGCAGGCTGGGCTCGGTGAAGCGCTGCCACTCCTCGAACAGAGGCTCCACGATGTAGGAGATGAACCCTGAGAGAAACACGACACAGACGGAACACCTCCCAGTCAGCTGAGGAACGTCCTCGGATGGGGAAAAGTGATCACACAGGAGAAAACAACTCACCTATCTGAATGGCTGGGATGGAGTCCGCCTGCTGGTTACACAGAGGACTGATCTCCAAGTCAAACTTTCTCTCCAGGTCACCTGTCCGGTTACAAGACAAGTTTCACAAAAACAGCGTCCACGCGAACAAAAGAACAGCTTTAAGACACTGTGACGCATTCCTACCACTTTGTTGGAAACAAAGAAAAAAAAAGGTTGGGAGCCTGAATAAGTGTTTTGAAACATCAGCGACAGCTCCGATTATTTTAAGGTTTTCATATCGTGCCAGCAGTAGAGAATATCGTCAGCGTTTGGCGACAAATGCAGCCTGATGCGGAATATAGCAGCGACATAACGACCAGTTTTTAACTTGTAAATACGACATTCTCATCTTCATTACAGCTACCAAAACTTGCTTGGTCCTTAAAAACGCGAAAGGGCGAAAGTACACACATTCTTTATTTAGGTAGAAGTACAGATACTTGTGAAAAAAAGACTCCGGTAAAAACAGAAGTACTGAATCAATGTCCTTCCTCAAGTCAAAGTAATAAAGTACAGGTTCTTAAATGTACTTAAAGTATCAAAGTAAAAAGTTTCCCTCTGAAGGACATCTCTAGCGGCTGTTAAATTATTGTAAAAACTATTAAACTCAAAAGGTAGAATCAGTGGGATTTGTCCGAGCTGCTCCTAAACACACCAGAAAATGAGTTAATTGCCGAGTTTCATTCCCAGAATGTCAAACAGAGACATTTTGTGTTGGTGAAGCCAAAAAGACAAAAGCATTCAAGGAGAAAAAAGGAAGAAAGTTCCGATATTTGTGTTCAAACGCAGAGAGGGAAAGTCAAAAGTTGTCGGAAAAATAAATCCTTGAGTAAAGTACAGATACCTAAAAAAAAAAAGTATTTGTACTTTGGTACTTCCCACCTCTGCTGAAAGCCAAACAAACATAATGCTCAACGACTGCCAACATCTAATTTTGGGAAAATCCCACCCGAAATCCTAAAGACACAGTGATCTGCTGTTGCTCATGGAGCCACCTGTGCAATCAAAAAAGTAAATTCAATTGTATTGTGACATGAAGCAAAAGGGTTTGTGGGAAGTATAGTCTTAATACTTAATTACAGTGTTGAATTGGGACTAATTTATTCTGAAGTAACAAGCAGTATGGTGACTGTATTTATTTTACAGCAGGTATCGGTTTACTGCACCCATGGGCTACATGCCATTCCCCTTTCAAAGACACAAACATCTGGCTGTGACCGCAGTCAGAAAGGGGACAACAGGCATTCATCCGCAGGTCCAACGGCTCTGCAGAGGTCACAGGAACTAAATGTCTCCAGCTCCAGTAGTGAAGGAAGTGTTACCCGGATGAAAATGTTAATTTTCACCACGTTTCTAGTACAAAACACAGTGTCTGTCATGGAAAGTCTTTTTTATTTCAGCCACAATTCATCCATCTCTGATCGATGATGGAGACACTGAACAGAGTTACTGCTCTCCATACTGCTTCCTGTTTTTCGGCACGTTTGTGTCGTCAAAAGCAGAGAAAAATAATTAATTAATTTAAAAAAAACAAAACAAAAAACAAGGAAAGCCTGTGTACTGGCAATGGCAAAAGAAGTGCATCCGCTATTCTTGCAGGTTTGCGTGTTTGTGCCAATTTTTGTGTAGAAGTGGCGTTTGTATTTTTATCTGGATTTGAATAAAGAGGAAAAAAAGAGGACGCTTTACTCACCCTGCCTGTAAAACTCCTCACACACCCTCTCACTCCACCGCCTGCTCAGCTCCCAAACCCGACAAGGATTACAGACGTCAGCGCACTTCAGAGCAATCTGTCCACAAACACACACACACAGTCACACACTGCAGTGAGAGAGAAGGCAGTGACAAAGCTCAAATGATTTGGGATTTTTGATACCAACTTTACAGACCAAGAAAAATCTGATTTCTGATCAATTGGCCGATTATACATATTGATAATACTGTCAGAATCTGGTTATCAAATACTTGTGACCAAGATATGTAAAAGACTGA
>JAQLOL010000010.1:10882256-10897336 GCA_029783665.1 Naso thynnoides
GTGAATGGGCTTTAAAAATGCAGCCTGACATCTACTGAAGTAACACATGGTCACATTTGGACATTTGGAGAAGATACAGGCAATCTTTGCTGATGGTGAGAAGTGAAAAATAGACTGGTATGCTCCTTTAAGAGCCTGTGACATGCTGTGGAGGCCAGTGGAGACTTTGCTGCGATGGTACCTGCTGCATTTTCGTGTGGATCCCCTGACCCATCTCTGTCCCGCCATGAGTGACCAGAACAGAGCCGTCTTTATAGATGTGGACCAAAGCTGCAGCCTGTTACACACAAAACCATCAGGATCACAGTCAGTTGAAAACAAAGATGATGAAAGTTTTGCTTCTGCAGTTTTCTTATAGCGGCCATGAAGCAGAATTACATTAATGTTTTAATTATCTTGTCTGAAAAGTTTTTGGTTTTTTTTGCTAAAATCTTTTAAAAAATCAAACTAATGTAAAATAGTTTTGGTGTGAAAGTATTCTAGGAGGAGTAAGACCACAGTGAATCCCACAGACCTGATTCAAGAAGCCTTCTGCAAACGCGATTCCATATTTGATGGGGATGATGGACATGCCTCTCTTCCTCCAGCGGTTCTGCTCGTTAAACTGCTCAACGGCTTGGCGGCGGGCACTGTAGTCAGACTTCACCTTGCATTCCTCCCAGCAGCGCAGCATGTTTTCTGGACTGAAGGCAAACTTGTAGTGGGTGAGTGACGGTTCTTTGTACATGTTGATCTCCCGGATCTGAGGAGGAATGCCAAACAGGAAGTGGTTGAACTGGACTGCCATTAAAATAAAATATTGAGATGTGTCTAGTTGTTGGAAAGTTGTTTGTGTTTTTGTCTTTTGTTATTTTTCACAAGATAAAAAAACATCTGACCTGGTCTGCAGGGCGTCCCAGCGCCATGGCCACATCGTTCACCATGTTCTCCACAACAATAAGGCTCTGCGGCACGCCGAAGCCCCTGAAGGCCGTGTTGGAGGGCATGTTGGTCCTGCAGGCGGCAGCGTGGCCCAGCAGGTTGGGGACGTTGTAGGCGTTGTCCATGTGAAGCAGGATCTTTTCTGCTACCTGCAACAAGAAGAAAAATCTACAATTTCATTGTTTCTTTCCTGTTGGATTCTCTTGTAATGCTAACACTGCTTTTACCAACCAGAACAGATTCGTCGATCGTGTTGCCAGCGTTGGCGAAGTATTGGATTTCTGCAGCCATGATCCTTCCATCCTTCATGAAACCAACCTGAAACAGATGACAACCTGTTTGGATCATCACCAATAAAATGTTTGTGATGGATCCACCTTCCTCTGCATGCCTTTATAAAAGTTTAAAAGTGTGGATAATTGAAAAAAAGTAGATCCTGTTTTGATGGTGACACCTTAAAATAAAACACTGATTGTGACCCTGCATGATCACAGACTGTTAATCTGCAGGACTTTAAGCAGGGTGGAGCTATAAAGAATATCAGAAAAGACCATTTTTCTTGTCGTTTTCTTTTCCTTCAAAGCCCCTGTGAGGAACAATCATTGTGGGTTGATTGCGGCACTGCCTGTGGACAAAAGCGGTACTGCTCACTGTTTTAAAGATTTGTCTTGCACAAGCTTTTGTTTTGGAAGAGACTGAAAGAAACACGGTGCATATTTGCAACATAGCAGTTCAGACATAAACACAAAAAACTGAGATTATCTAAAAATATCCTCCCGCTTCCAACCACACGCAGTAAAAAGACAACAGTGGATTGATTGTAAACAACAAATCGCCTCATTTTGTAGTGTTTCTGCTCAGAGTGGACCGGGCTTTGTCAGACGAAGGATAGTAAATCTCTAAACTGCTCACGGATGGTCTCCTCAGGCATCAGCATTAAATTTAGACGCTTCATAACCAGCTAAAAGTTCCTCGTAGGGATTTTAACATCTTTCTATTGCTTGAATGTTTTTGTAACCTGTTGGATTTTTCTTGTGAAGGTTGTGTTTAAAGATTTATCTTGATGTGTTGTCGTTGTACTTTGTATTTTCCCAGGACAGGATGACGAGCTCCTGTGATCAGCATGTCCTCGCCTCGCTCCAGCACGCAGCGCACCGCACGATTGGTCCTGTACAGAAAATTTACAACAATTACAACTGAATACAAACATTACCATTTTTTTCTATTGTTACGGGGGTTTTTTTTGGTTCGACTGATATTTTTTTCTCTTCTGATTTGCTTGTTGTTTCTAAGACTTACTTCCACGCAGCCACAGATGTAATGGAGGCCAGTATTGACGTTTTTGTGACCTTCCCACCAAAAGCTCCGCCTATCCTTTTGACATGACAGGTGACTCTGTTGGACGGGATGCCCAGCGTCTGTGCGACGGCATCCTGCAGTCAAAGCAAACAACATTAGCTCAGTTTACGTCTGAATTCTCTTCTAGCCATCAAAACAAACATTAACTCATTCACAGAGTGAACGAGTGAGCTCCAGCTAATCAAAATTAGTGCACCTGAACTAACGTCGGCCACTGAGTGGAGACGTAAACGTTGAGCTCCGTCTCCTCACCGACAGGAACGACCAGCATGCTCTGAGTCTCCATGTAGAAATGTTCCTGCCCACCGATTCGAATCTGCCCTGAGGATAAAAATACAAACACTGTGAGGTCAGAACTCTTCGAATGGACGAATGAACTGAGACCGATTGTGTTTTACACAAAGTGAGTCACAGAGCAGAAAGACCTGTAAAAATGTAAACATTAGTTTTTTTGTAATTATTGTTCTTCTACGAACAGAAACACACTTTTACCTTCATGAATCTGATCGACCGTTTTAAAAGCTTCAGTCACGTTTCCTCTTCCAATCACCCTCCGAGGCTGAAAGAAGGACGACTTCTCGATGGCTTCCTGTCGCAGAGACCAACAACAAACACAAGACACAGCTGTGAGATTATGTCAATGAAAAAACTTTATTTTCAATTCTTAAATATCAAAAGATATCAAACACTTTAGGCTTAAACAGAAACGATGCACAAAGGCATATCTTATGTTTCTTGCTGTTTGATTCGTTTGCCTCCACAGACCTCGACGGTAAAAATCGGGTCTTGCAGATCTTCGTAGCTGATCTTCACAGCTGCTGCTGCTCGTTTGGCGTGTTCCCTCGTGTCAGCGACCACCGCACACAACATCTGACCAACACACGACACCTGCAGACAAACAGCAAGAGACGATTACACTGTAGACACGAAACAAAATGACCACAGCAGCTTGTTTTGAAAAGAAGATGAAATGAACAGCAGAGAAAAGTTTCTGTCCACTGAAATTTAACACACCGTCCTGAACTGACCTGCGCAAGTCTCAGACTCTGTTATGATGGTCGTTTCATGTCTTTTGTTAAAAATGAAACTCTTAGTTCATTTGCTTTCTTTGTCGTAAAGCACTGTGAGCTGCATTTCTTGCATGAAAGTTAAATCTACACACATGTTGAGTTTATACGATTAAAACACAAAAACAAAATCATTTCTATCTCATTTCAGGTCAAAAAACCTCTTCAGTCAGACAACAAAAAAATCAGATTAATTACTTTATGAGGAATGAAAGATAATAATCTCTGTATCCCTGTTTTTTGATAACATCAGAATCGCTCATTTATTTTTTAATTTAGTTTTTTTTTTAAAAAAAGATAATTATAATCCTTAAAAAATCTGGTATTAAGGACCTTTATTTTGAGAATTAAATGTTTAAATTTTGCCAAGAACTACAAAAAGTGCAGTAACATAATTTGATAAACTTTGAAGAGATCAGGGTTTGCCTGCTCAGCCAGCCAATCTGCCACCTGCTGCCAAAATGATGAAACAACGGGACAACATCAAAATAAAAGCATGACTTCCTCTTCCTCGTCAGCACAAAATCTAGAACTGTTATCATCCGTTATTTTCGCATTTTAAGCAGTTTCCTTGTTATAAATTATTTAGTAAAATAATTTCAACTGTAAAGTCCGTGAATGAGCACAAGATGATTCATAAACGAACTGAAACGTTTTTAACCAAGGAGGAGGAATTTAAAACACATCTTTCAAGTGATCTGGATGAGAATTTATATTCTCAGAGGACAAATACATAAAGTGTATTGTTACAATGGAAAAAAAAGTATGTTCACACTCTCAAGACCCAAATAGACTTTACACACTGCACGTCCGTGGACTCGTCCGCTCGTGTGGACTGAGAAAATTGTTTCATTTGAAAACAACGGTCTGCGGTTGCGGTCTGGCCATTCGTGATATGCAGTGTTTAGACTGCAGCAGATAAACAAAAGAAAACACAAGTTTTAGTGGCTGCACTTCTTTTCGTTTATCATTTTTAGCCCGACTAACGAACGTTACAGCTACAACTAAATCTGTGTCATCCAGGCAGAGACGACGGGAGAAAAACTAGAGATGAAGGAAAGCGCATTCTTACCTGAGTGGGACGTATTATATTTTTTTTGTTGTTGTTGTTGAACAACATGAGAAACTTTCAATATTCTACAGTAAAACAAGTCAAAACAAAACATTGCTCGATTCACACACGTGAAAGAGCATGCGCAGTCGGTGCGCCTTCAGTGCAGACGGTTTGTGAGGTCACAAATTTTGGGCTGCATGCGGATGTCTGCAGAGGGGTCCGCGTGGACCTTGACTGACCCTCGTGGACATGGGCGGATAATGATTTTTTTTATGTCATGCACACCAGAGTGGACCCCTATGGACAAGCAGACAAGGAAATTTGGCCTTAACACTCTACCTCGCTCTCAGCAAGCAGCTCCTCTTCATATTCACCAAACAACCTGACTTTCTGTCCGGGAATATCTTTGGCCGTGATGACATCGACGACGCCAGGAAGCTGCAGAGCCTCGCTCATGTCCAGGCCTCTGTTAGAAGGAAGACACGTTTAAAACAAAATGTGGAGATTAAGGTTTAAGAGTGCAGTCAAGTTTCTATTGATTTGTTTGGCTAAATTTAAAGATTTTTTTTTAAAATGTTGCAAAAATGAAAAAGAGGAAAATGTGAATTAGGACCATTTTTATCAACTAGTTTAAAGCAACTAAACAAGGTTAAGCAAAGCGTCACAAGGTGGCAGTACAGGTTACGTAACACACCGAAAGATGTGGAGTTACAAACAGGAAACAAAACCAAAACAAGAGGAAGAAGAAGAAACAAAGCCATCATATCGGACATCTACAACAACAACAACAAAAAAAATCAATTCTTTCCCAGCAGTGGAAAATTGTATCAATTCCATCTGCATTTATGAACATCGACTCTTTCGAGAAAAGAAAAAAATCACTTCAAGCTGGCGTGACGTTGTCTGAAAAGTGAAGAAAAAAAACCCTTCCTCACGTGATTTTAGCGTGCGCTCGAGAGCTGGTGACCAGAGCCAGGAAGAGCTCCCCCTCTGTTCTGGGGATGTCGTCGCAGTACACGGCCTCGCCTGTGGCCTGGATGATGGCAGAGCGGTGCATGATGGGACGTCCCACTGGGTCCAGGTTGCTCTGGTCTTTGGACACTCGCTGCAGAGGGAGAAGAGGACGCACTCAGATTTACTTACTGCAAGTTTGGGTCAACAAAGGGAAACGTAACCTTGTTACTGCTGAGTCGTGAAGTGTATCTTTTAAAATGCTTTGAATGAGAGACGTTTTCCGACCTGGAACTCCTGCAGGCTCGGCTGGATCTCTCTTGGTAAAGGCTCGATCTGCATCCTCTCAGGAAGCTCATCAGCGATCACATTCTGTTAACAGAAGCTTTTTGTAACAAACTTTTACAAATCCCTCACATTAAACTGTATTACATCTGCGAGAAATTTACATTTAAGGTGAAGAAGTTTATCAGTTCTCGGTCCTACCATTTCTCGGAGCTTCTGCAGGACCTCCAGGTTAAATCTGAAGAGGAAGCTGAGAGTCAAAGAGCGGCGAAACTCCACCTTTCCTCCCGGTGCCGACAGAGGGAGGACCAGCTCATCCAGGAGGACGTCATAAGCTCGGCCGAGGGTCTCATCGTTCCAGGACCTGAAGGAAACACAGGATCACATCTGGTGTCTTTGATGTCACCTAAACTGAAAATCGAGAGGTTTCTGTTTCTCTTCTGGATGGAAGGAACACAAAACAGGACCCAAGCAAAAGACGGAAAGATGGAAGAGATAAGTGAGGAGAAAGAAGGGAACAAGAGAAGGAAAGAAAACAGGGACTAGCTAAAACAAACAAACAAACAAAAAGAAGATGATGAAGCTAAAGATGAGAGGAAAGAAAAAGAGACAAATAAGAAAGCAGTACGAAAAACTAGGAAAAGAAAAAACTGAGAGATAAACTGAATAGGAATAAAGTACAGACATAAAGTCTGTAAAAACAGGAAACAGAGGAAACACGAAGTCAAAACTCAAATACAAACTATTCCAAAGTGTAAGACAAACATGACGCTGACCTTGTGACGAGAGCTGCACAGGTTTTGGCAGCGCTCACGGTGGTCGCCCCCATCCCACCGAAGTAAACGCTGACGTCCTGAACAATTCTGGATCCCTCAGAGAAAAACACTCTCATCCCGGTCGTCACCGTGGCGAAGGAGCTCTCCTTCCTCGGAGCCTGACGGTAAACTCGAACAAACTCCCCCTGCAGGACAAACAAGGATTTATCCCTGAAGTTTACACCAACATTAACTTTTTTATTAGCTGCTCTCAACAAAGGCTGGCCACACAGGAGGTGTTGTAATTGATTTTCTGTTTGCTTTGGAAGAAAGATAAAAAGAATTAACATGAGTGATGAAAGAAACTAAATCTTTTGACCTATTTTAGCAGCCTGAAGTTCTGTTTTTGTCTTTTAAATATTGCAGATGTGAAAAATTTTCAAACTTTTAATGGAAGCATCAGAGGAAGTCAGACAGATTGTTCAGCTGCAGGACAAAACAAAATTTTAAAGTCTCTTTGTTTCCACATTGTGACCTTTTTTTTCCACATACATTGTTAAAAATGAGCCGAATGACTCCAAATTCGGTCAGTAATAACAATGAAGAAAAGTGTACAAAATTTAGGGACTACTGATAATGTTACTGATATGTAACAGTACTGTTAGCTACTTTTCACCTGCTTGCACATGGACAAAGTCAACAATAAACTGCAGGGGGCGCACTTTCAGATGAAATATTTGTACCTTCCTGGAAAAAGGAATGAAGACAGAAACAACGATCTCCTCCAGTTTAAGGATGGTTTTTCCAAAGCTCACAAAAAAGTCTTGATCTAGAGGAACCTCTCGTCTTCCTCCTGGTGGATTCAGGAGTGAAGAAAAGTTAAAACGTCTGACATGAATCTACATTTTTGAAGAGCAGAGTTTCTGCCAGAGGTCGTCACTTCAGGGAAAAAACACACAAACTTACCGTTTGAAATGACGCTCACTTTGCAGCTACCAGCAGCCAAAACAGGGTTCAGGTCTGAGTTTGGGTATGCACTCATGATGTTGCCCCCAAGAGACTAAATATAACAGGCAATGAGCACAAATATCATTTTACAAAAAAATGTCATTTTAAACATAACAGATTCTTATTTTCCAACAGCTGTAGAAGTGATGGAAAAGAAGGAAAGAAAAGAAAGATATGGAGGAGGGGAGAGGGGAAGTTAAGAAAAAGGTGTGAAAATGTGAAACATTTCCGCATCTTACAGCAACGTTCCGGATCTGCTGGTTCCCGAGGTTCCTCAGCTGCTGGATCAGAGCTCTGAACAGCTCGGTCTTCTCCTCTGGAAACTGAGGAACCAGCTTCTCCAGCAGAGCCTGAACCTCAGACAGACTGCAGCCAGCTCCCACCCACACACCTGCACAGGGGCACCAAACCAAAGTCAATGCTGGCAGAATTATTCCTGAGCTACAAAATCACATCAAAATGTAAATTACAGAGGAGGGTTACTCACCCTGAGGCATCTGAGAGACCTCAAACAGCTGCGTCACTCTGGTTGGAGATATTATCAGAGGATGCAGGACGCCTTTAAACTTTATATCAGGACCTTTGACACAAAGCCGAGATCAGAGTTCAGTCAAAATGCTCTCAATCTAAATATTGCAATAAAATGTCAACAGTTTGGTTCATAAATAATCTAAATATCACAAGAGGTTCAGTCTATCAAAGAATTTACTTACTAAAAAAACCCAGAGAACCGTTGAAAAGACCAACATTTTTGTTTTGCTATTATTCTGTGAAAATTCGAACCGCCACTATCGATTGTTTTTATATTGATCAAAAGCTAATCACAATCACAAGAGTCCAAAGTGTCATCCTAAATTTTATTTTATTTTTTTTGCCAACAGTCTGGAACACAAACATAATTTATCTTTCATCATAAATGACGAAGAAAAGCAGCAAATCTTCACTTATAAGAAGCTGAAACAAACAAAAGTTTGACATTTTGCTTAGAAAATGACTTAAATGATCAACTAATTATCAATGTAGTTAAATTCTCTTTACTAGCCAGTTACTCAGCAGTTGCTGCAGCTGCTGTGATAAAGGCTAAAAATCTTTTTTTCAGTTTTGAAATAGAAAATTTCAGGTTAATAAGTCTGATCATTGGCACAACTAAAACAGTGAAAACCACTTAAGAAGGACACAGGAATCCTCCAAAAACAAAAACCCTCCCGACATCGTCACTTAGAAATCAGAATTATTCTCACGGAATGACTCCAGCTTTTTCTGTTTTTTAAAAATCAAGTAATGTTTCAAGTTTTCTGATTTAAGTTTCTCATATGTAAAAATCTTCTGGTTCCTTTATCATTTTCTATGTCAGTAAACTGAAAGTCTTTATGTTGTAAAAGAATTGCAAAATTTATGGATGTCAGTGATAAACATTTCTTATTTAAAGCTGATGTAGGCAGTTTATTTTTGGTGTCATTTTTGTATTTCAGGTGGTCTGAAAGAACTCTAGACTTCTGCTCCTCTCCTTGACTCTGGATTCAAACCGTGACGGGGTATTTTCGGCCAATCATGGGTCATGAAAAAACTGGCCTCTGACACCTTGACGAGCTGAGTCGCAGGCGACACCGTCAGCCAGCTTGAGTCAAATTGAGATGGACCAGTTTACACTGCTGCAACTTTCCCTGCAACCACGAGCCGGAGCAAAAACAGGGCGGGGAGGGCGCAGCAGAGCTGCTTCCTTACAGCCCGGTCGCACTGCCCACGGAACGGAGGTGCAGCGCCCTGGAGCGGAGGCAGTTTCTGATCGGCGCCCATGTTAACCTATCTGACTGGTCGCACTGCCTGCGCTGCGGAGCGGAGCACCCACGGTCGCTCGCGCACTGCAGCGCTTCAGTTCGGCGTCTGTTCTATTTTTCACGCCCGTCTCGAGCGCCGCTGTCAAGCTGGATAGAACAGATCGTACCAGACAGGAAGCCAGGCACAGAAAAGGCGAGAGAATCCGGCCAATTTTCAAATTTAAATAAATAAAACGATGACCAAGTGCCTGCGTGGGCGCCACTGGCACCAAGGTAACAACCCCCCGCTGGTTACCACCTTGACTGATGACCAATTTTCTGCGGGAAACATAGAAATCGATTCGCCGCGAGTGGTTTTTCAGTATCAGCTTTACTCTAAAACAAACCCACGTCTCAGCCACACCTCCCCTCTCCCCTGGCACTCCACCCACCCCACATCCTGTCACAACAAAAAAACAGTAACCAAAAGCAAAATTACATCTAAAATGGCAAAGAGCTGTTGTGCAACTGACTGGAATCTAAAAAGGCTGAATTTTGTGTACAGCTCCTTTAAATATTTTCCTGATCGCCTCGCCTCCTGTGGGGCTCCTCTGTTTGTTCTGCAGCCGAGGCTTGACTCTAAAGGTGACGTCAGTTATCTATAATGAAAAGATAATTGCTGTCTGTAAGTATTAGGACAGGATTATTTCTATCATGGTAGCTTTACTTTAACACAGTTTCAAATCACACAATGACTGCGAGGTTTAAGCGCTGACTTTCACGCTGCAAGGATAATTTGAGGGCGTTTACATCCATACTGGTGAACAGTATATGACTCAAGCTTCCTAATCCTTGGTGAGATATCCCAGATAAAAAGTAACACAATATCTACAGAGGTCATCAGATGAGGATTTGCTCTGAAAATGCAGCACTCACACTGCAGGAAAACTCGGTGCGTTTATTCTTTGAAAGGTACGTTTTTGTTGCAAATCATCTTGTGTGCGGAAAAACTTTGCTACTTAGCAGAGCAAAGGACACATTCTGGATAAAGTTACGAATAAAACACTGTAAAAATATGTAGGTCAAATATTTATCTTTCCATCTGAGCCATTCTGAAACACACACTGATTCCTGGCAGATGTAGGCGTGTGTGTCACAGTAACGGTCAGTAAAGGACGAGCAGCATATCGATCGGAGGAGCAGCAGGCTTTCATCTTACATTGTGAGTGTGTGCTCGCTCTCCAGAACACACCAGCACGTGTGCTGCGCAGAATTCAATTTATTTACGTAAGTGCTTTTAACAAAATATGTGCATCACAAAGTGCTTTACGGAGCGACAGAGGACACAAAAGCAATTACTGCATCAAGGGAAAAGATGCGGAGACACTTAATCTGGTCAGAGGGCTTCGGGGATTTCTCCGTGCCGGGGATGGATGTGCTGTCGGGTCGAAGAGAGCAGGAATTATCCCGCAGGAAGAGACGCTGACAGGACATGTCAAGGAGAAGCTCAGGCCTTGGAGTGTGTGTGTGTGTGTGTGTGTGTGTGTGTGTGTGTGTGAGAGAGAGAGAGAGAGATGCCATCAAAGAGTGTGTGTGTTTACTGTATTATTCATTACCTTGGGCTCCTTCAGGTAGCAGTACATGGCTTGAGTGACATCAGCAGCGTGAACAGCATTGTGATAGGGATTCTGGGAGTGGTAGTCCTCCTGCACCATGCCTGGCAAGACAGGACCAAAGGTTAAAGCCCATTAAAATATCCAGGGCCTGAATGATATGGAGTTTTTTGGGGCTGGTGCAAATACAGACATCACAGGGTGAGGAAATTATGATGTACCATATGTCAGCCAATATTATATGTATGATACTGACTGACAGCAGTTATCTAATACTTGTGACGAAGACATGAAATGGAGGCAAAATATCATACATTTTAACAGATTTATTCCAAACACCAGTGTACTGAGCAGTGAACATTACAGGGCTGCCACGACTAGTCGACAAAATCGATGAATTTGTCAAGGTCAATTTTATTACATATGGCTTTTCGTACGTAGCAAAGCACACTTGCTACGTCATTACATCAGTCGTTTTTTTGGCTGCACAAACCGTGAAAATGCAATGGCAGCGACAGGAGAGTCTGCAGCGTCTAACTCTGCTGAAAGTAAAAGGCGCCCAAAGGCTTTAAAGTATGGGAGTTATTCAAGTTTTTCAAGTCAAAAACTGAACGTTTATTTAGATTTTTGGGGGAGAAAATTAATCGTTTTGATTAATCGATTAATCGAAAAATTAGGCGATAGATCGATCAATAGAAAACTAGTCATTAGTGACAGTCCTAAAACCTTAACTAATTAGTTATTAAATACTGCCCTCTGCTGGACGAACTATGTGACTTCACTGTTTTAAACATTTTTTATGACCTTAAAAAAGATTTAACATTTTTTTGAGTAGTGGTAACAGCATTTTGTGCGTATAAATGTAAATCATATATAATTTAGTTTGCAGGTAATGCACATAAATCACAGAAATCAATTGACAAATTCTGCTAATGACAGAGCATCACGGGTTTGATCACTGAGACTTTCTAGCATCTTACCGAGAAACCTGTGCAGTTTGACCATGTCGAGCTGGAAGTGGTGAATGAGACCGTACACGTTGAAGAGATGGCACATCAGAGTCACCAGGCTGTTACCTACAGCACACAAATACACTTTAGAAACAATGTTTTCACTGCAGGAAGTCAGTGACAACTGTACCGTGGCAATATTAATTTACTGTCCACCGAGGCCTTAGGGGCTGGTCGACCCCAGGACCAGAGCAGAGACTCCACCCACTCCACTAAGTGGCCTTGATTCTCTCGTTCTCTTGTGGTTTCTCCTGGTTGAAAAAGTGGTTGTCTGATGAGCACCGTGGGTGGGGAGCCAGAGGCGGGAAAAAGCTGTCTGTCGAAAAAATATCCAACATTTTAACCGGCAAAGCCACCGCTGTAGGTCCCGCCCTCCCTCTGACTCACAGTGATGATGTCATGTGACTTAAAGTGAAAAATGTTTGTCTCTTTCCACAAAGCATGGTGGCTCAATATACCGACATCAATGTAATTATTCAACAGCTTGTGGAAACATTTTTGGATGTCTGTTGTCGGTTAAGCCCAGTCTCAGAACCCGTCGGCTGCATTTGCCGCCTGACTTCCGGCAGACAGCGATACAGCCTCTGGGAGCACACCGAATTTCCGTTTCTGACTTCCTTCTCTGCGTGCCGCTCGCTGTTTACAGTCCGACGCGAGAATGGAGTTGGAGGTGAGAGACCACATCTACCAGCGGATCTTTTCATAAGTAGCCAGTTTATACACTGCAACCAGAAACCAGGGCTAACAAGATCAGCCTACCTCGCCTATTGACTCTACATTCAGTTTATGTAGAGTCTGTTTATAGAAACTGGACTTAGCCAGACTTCTTTCTACACTCACACTCCCACACTTAATGATGATTCGCATGGATTAAATTTGAAAAGTCAACGACCAATGAGAAAGGGTTAGGGAAAATCTAATCTCTTCCTTCTGGGAATCCCTCAAAGTGGAAGCAATGCCGGACCAAGAGAATCGAGTCCACTCAGTGGAGCGAGTGGAGTCTGCGATCCGGGCCCAGGCTGGGCTTAGTCTATACTGTCAGCGTTCATTTTTGCAAGGTAAACTGAAAATTCAAATAAAGTGTCTCATTCGGACAAAAACTAAAAAATAACACTGACATTTTATGATAACACAAAGTGGTTAAATTGGAGATGCATGTGACAATCGTTAAATAAAGCCGTCCTACCATTTGTAAGTCGGTCGAAGAGGAAAACATCAAAGTTCCACGTGCCGACTTTTGACAGCATGTGCTGCAACGAGAGACAGACCGTCTTCAGAACGGATGGCGATACACACAAAACACAGGGAGCTGAACACACAGGCAGCCTGAATCTCTGTGCGACTGTCGGGACGTGAGCGTTCTTACCGCCGCCTGTCCCAGGTAGTCGTCGTCCAGCAGGTGCAGTGACCCGGGGGTGTGGGGCACCAATTCCCTGAGCAGCCGTGAGGCGTGGCAGTATCTCTGAAAGCTCAGCAGACGCTTCACTTTTCTCCTGGTGCCGGACTCTACCTCCCCCTGGAGGGCACTGGCTGAAATTACACCGTCAAATGAAGACCACGTTAAGTGCCTGACAAATGTTATTTACGAAAGACAGAGCAGTGCAGCAGTTTCTGTTATTCTGTCCTCATTAACATCAGGGAGGGTTGGCTCAATAAACATCTTTCTCAAACTCCTTAAAAGTTTGAAGAGGATTCCTGAGTAAAATTAATAGATTTGAGTTGCGTCAGGGGCCTTTTTTTTTTAGTACTTGTTCATTTTTTTCTTATATTTAAAAACTCAAGAGACTTACACTTAAGGACTCGCAGGTCAATCAGCGGGTAGGAACCTCGTCTCTCAAACAGCAGCCCACCATCATTACCAGCGTTCGGTCCGCCATCAGCTGCACACAGACCAAGACAGAGAAAGAGAGAGAGAGAGAGAGAGAAAAAGAAGAGATGGAAAAAAAGAGGAAGACAAATAAAGAAATATAAATATTTGGTGTTATTACTGATGCTCTGTTGTTGCCATTTTTGGCAGACATGCCCCCAAGATCCATGACTCAAACTTTCCAGGAGGAAGCAGAGGGAGGAGGCGAGTGTTTAGACTAAAGCAGAGGAAACAGAGGAAGAAAGGGAGAAAAAGGTTTGCTGGCTGAGCGATGAGTCGAGCAGCCGGAGGGACTGATGAGAGGACAACAGAGCAAAATGTTCCCTGAGGCTGTTCATGTCCCAGCAGTGATGTTCAACATGATCAGCCTCATAAAATCAGATTTAGAGTCATCCCTGAATCAGCTTCTATGAAACAAAAAGATCTTTGACGTCGCTGAATCACCAGGACACCATGCATCTGGTCTGCGCTTGCCCAGGGAGAAGAGATTTCATGCCACGGTGCAGCCGTTACGGTACAAGCCTGAACACTTTCTATCTATCACACTGAAGCTGCAGTGACTGACTTCGCTGTGTTCTACCAATTATTTCTCTTTCCAAGTAAAGAGACCGAACAGTACAGGTGGAAAACAGAATAGATTCTGCTAAAAAACAAAGAACACCATATCCATAATCCAAAACACAGCCAAACAATATGCAAGAAATTTACATTTCCTGGCAATTTTTGTGTTTTATTTTTACTGACAAATGTGCTACTCAGTTCTGTGCCAATCGCACATCTTCCTATTAATCAGAATTATTGGCCAAGACGTCTCAAAACCGAAATGTAATTGAAATCACAATATGACCTACTGCAATCTTTAAATCCTTGTAATTTGTTAAAGCAGAAATGTGTGTTTTAAGACACCATTAAAAATTAAATACTGTGGTGCTGTAGAGTTGTCCTGGCCGACACATCAACTTATACAGATTTAAAGGAATAAGCCAACGTTTTTCAAACCTGTTGCTTTTGTTCTCATTCTTCTTTTTCCCAGCTCAAAGTGTCTGGGCAGCAAAAACCATAAGGCCTAGAAACACAAAACTTAGGAAGCTGGTTGCAAATTGTACTCGCTACTCAGGCAACAAAAGCCAAACCAATTAGACCAGATGGTGGTGCTCTATTAGCAGTTTCATGTTTTGGACATTACTCCTTTACCGTGAGGGTCAGCAACAAAGTTCTTTTTTTTCTTGATTCAGAAAAAAATCTATCAATATAAGCCACGCCCCTTGGCAAATGCAAAGATTTCCACCATTTTGAATTTCAGCAAAATCTGTTTTTTCGCAACTCGTCCTGGACATTTTGATAAAATTCAATGAAACCTTGTGGGGAATAATTTTATTCATTATTAATTTAGTGGGCGTGGCTAATTATAAAAAAATACACATTTCCATAAA
>JAQLOL010000010.1:10913343-10924120 GCA_029783665.1 Naso thynnoides
GGTGGTGCTCCTGAGGCGATCTGATGTAAATTAGATCTTATTATTTAACACAATAATAATTATCTATGATAATCAATTAATTAATTTTGATAGCCAAAATATTAAGTTGCATACCTCTTCGTATGCAGCTGTAGCTTTGGTGTAGGCCTGCTGTCAGCTTTAATGTTAAGTTGCTGCTGTGGTGGCAGTCAAATTGATTTTTGCTAAATGCTCCAAATCTCCACCCTCCATAAATGCACTTGCTAATTCTGGTAAAATGATATGAATAGAAACATGCTAATCTCATGTTATTTTATTTCAATGACGTTGACAACGATGCTTAGCACAGTTCTGATTAATCATAGATGGGCAGTAGGCACCACAATGACAGTAGCCTCACCTGATTGGTTAATCTTTTTCTTTCTTTCTTTTTTTTTTTTTTTAACCAAGTGATCCCAACCTGGCCTGACATCCTCATGGACATACAGTGTGTAATATCATGTTTCACCAAGAATTCACCACCTAACATTTAGAGGGGCGCTGTTGCACTCACTGTAAAATGCTCAGTGAAAGAAGCGAAATAGGGAAGAAATTTCAGCAACACAACACTGAAGAATTACCAAAACGGAAGAAATAAGTGTTTTTATTAAATGGCAACTACTGTCTTAAAAAACAAGGAAGCCTGGCTTTCCTTGGCCTACAGGAGAAAGCCCCACTGCATGAAGGCTATGTATTTATTGCAAAGTTTCTACATGTTCAAAACCAAGTGGAAAAATGAGCCATTATAACATTCACATATGCCATTGTTGACACTTAAGAGAGTAGCATTACCACTCATTGGAAAGTGCCAGGTGCTAGTGTGCGACTATCTACTCGCATTTTGTGATGTTGCATTTAGAATGTCATATGTTGTTATCTGGATGTATTTTTTGTACTTACAATGGTAAATAGTTGTAAATGTTGCTCCAGTTCATTCTCCGACGTCCTGGGCATAAGTATTTTGTTAACAGCATTGCTTCAGATAATAGCAGATTGTGGTAGGAAAGGACCAGGAGAACAGAAAACAAGATTTTTCGTTCAGCTTGATTAGAGGCCTTGCACTGAACATTCGTGTACTTCAGTGTATCATGCTTTTTTGGTATTTTAACTCCTCTACCACTGCATAGAAAAGGAAAGTTTTATACTGAGTCCTGAAAGGGACATGGAAAAAAAAAATCAAATTTCTCATGAGCATAAAAAACTACTGCTTTTGCAAAAGAAACTTTTGCGTATGCACGAGAAACTATTGAGTGCTCACGAGAAATTGTTACGTGTGCGTGATATAGTTTCTGATTGCTAAACTGATACCTGGCTAGAGTTAGTTGTACTATGTTACCCAGCAACAGAGCACACAGCAGACAACATACACACATAGCATTGCAGACATAAACACATTGTGCACAGAGGAAAAGACATATTCAGATACGCACAGTTTAACCGGTCCAAAGGGCAACTTGTGCAGCACAAAACAACATACATTTTTACAATGTAAGTGCAATTCCAAGTGTGCATGTGCAAATAGGAACTGGCAGAGTAATATTACACACAAGATTTTATCCTTGGCTGTTTTTTTTTTTTTTATTAAATGGACTTCCTATAATATGATTCATGATGCAGGTAGATTGCTGTAGGACTCCCTCTTGAATAAGTTACAGGTTCTGCTCCATGTGAGCAGAAAGTTGAAGAGCAAAACAGGTTAATACTGCACTGCACCCTTGTTTCTAAAAAGCCTAACACCAAAAAAAAAGGAATGACGCAGAAATTTTGTTAGATAGACATATGATGTAAATTAGGAAATGATTACATTGATCTTTTTTCAATGGTTTTCAATAGTTTTAAATATTTTAACACTCTGGAGTTATTGGAACAGTCTGCAGGAGCTGTAAGGGTGGCAGTATGCATAGCGCTATCAGCTTATTACAAGCTTACATGTGGAGATTAGCAGGGCTGGACTGGTACTATCATTCAGTCCGGGAAATACAGCACGAAATATATCCCCAGCCAGACCATGTTTTAAGCAGCAGCCCTTAGGCCTCTGTCTTAAGACTTCATTTTCTGCATTCTGATCTCTCTATATATATCTCTACAGAAAGTTATGCATTCGCACTTTTCTTTAACGTTAACTATTTCCATAGTCCACAACTTAAAAAGACTTACCCAGAGGAGCCTCACCAACAAGCAGCCGCAGACATGCGTGACACTGACAAACAAACAAAAAATGCTGCCTTGCGATCCTTTATGCATTTAGCATTTAATTTGTTTAATGTCAATGTTGTCACGCATGAGTGACGTAAAAGGGGGCAAAGGGCATCACTAAGGTGACGCACCGTGCCATAAAAGAAATAAAAGTTAGGATGATATGGCAATTCAATTTGGTCTAACTTTGCAAATAATGGCCTGTTCAAATTTCATATTAATATTAAAAAAACTCAAAAGGGTTTTTGCTCAAGCAACAATAACATGAATTTGTGCACATTTTGCTAACTGTAAGCTAATGTTATTTCATCGGAGAGAAATGAGAATAAAAAAGGCACTTACTGCTAATACCCAGCTGTCTTGCAATGTGGGAAAGGGCTGCCTGTTTAATTTTAAAGAGTAACTTTTTAAGCTTGTGTCATAGAGACACACCTGCTCCTCAAAGAAACTAATGAGCTGATCCTATCTCTCCTCAGTTCAGAAGTCTGCCATCTTGATTTTAAACCGCTAACGTTGCTATGAGGCAATTGGCTGTTGACACAAGTGATGTGACCTCACATTCTAAAACTGGCCTCTGGTGACTTGACAACCTGAGTTGCAGGTGATACTGTCAGCCAAGCTAAGACGGATTAGTCTACACTGCAACAGCTTTCCCTGTAACCAGAATTTTTAGAATAAAATTTTTTTCTTATCTGTGGCACTAATACTCTTCAGTAGGTTCACAAACAGCATCAAAGCATTTCAAGTATATTACCCTCAACTGAAGAATATTTTTCTATATCTTTACTGAAAATACTTTTTCCAAAACAGAACACAATTTCCTTCAGAAACAGGCTATATTTCCCAATTAATTACATGCCAATATTAAATTAATTGATGCTTTGAAATACAGCAGGTGAAATGCAAAGAGTGAACTCAGTCGTGTCACAGTGCAGAGCTTACATGCATGCAAAACTGTATGTGTGGCTGTTTTAAGGGGCATTCCATATGGATCACAGATTAAATATGTTACATTACAACCAGGGGCAGAGTGGCCATCGGGACGACCAGGACATTTTTCAGTGGGCCAGCCGGCCAATGAGCTCGCGTGAACCATCCCACAGACTGCTCTGCGCGGCTGTGTGACGTACATGGCCGGCCGGCCCATAGAGTTAAAACTATGGTGAACCAAACACGTTCTCATGAAAATCTGTAAGGTCTATATTTTTTTAATCTACTCTGAAGTATTTATACTACTTGGTGTCTCTCTACATCTCAGTCATGGTTGCTCTAGTCGGTTACTCAGACTCACTCATTCCAGCCTACTGATGTTGTTTAGCCTCCAATCTTGATCTAATTGTTCTTATTCAGACGTACATAACTTTCATGACCACAAATATAAAATGACCAGCAATATAATTTGTTTGATTGTTCATAAATTAATGTAGAATGAATAGAGCAAAGCCTCATGGGAAATGGGAACTGCGTATCAGTCACGTTTATCCAATGAATGAACGTGGGGGGAGGAGCGGCCGTCAGACAGAGAGAAAGCGGGCAAGGTTGAAATAGCATGTGCATAGATGGAAGGCAAAAAGAGAAAAGAGAAAGGGGGGCTGAAAAGGCCAGAAAAAAGAAGAAGTGGATGCTGGAGGAGGGTGCATCAAAGTGGTCAAAAATCATGGATTAATTCAACCAGGCGTCAACGAGTGGTGCAGGTGAGAGTTGACAGGAATAGAGTTAGGAAAAAACAAACAAACAAAAAAACAACAACAACAACAAAAAAACAGGAAAACAGTTAGCTCGCGAATTAGCATAACAAGCTGAGTTATTCATTCATAGTTCCTCTGGTTCCTCAGTCCTCAGGCGGGGGTAGGGGGCGGTTGCGGTCAGAATTTTCCGAGTGGATTTTGGTGTCCCACTCGCCCCTGATTAGAACACCAGATTCTTTTCACCTTAAAATAAAACTCGTTCAACATTAAACCTGCATGTAAAAAAAGTGATGGGGGAAGCACATGAAAGAAATAGTGATAGGCCAAAAGGATTGTTTATTTTACTTTTCAGAACAACACAAGACACTCTCAGCAGAATGAAATGATGAGTGACAGACGAGTGGGTGGGAGCTAGTAATGGCATAAAATAATTCACTGTAGCATTATTCACTTGTTGGTAATTTTCAGGCCCAATGTTTTAGATAAATTTTACAACCAACTTTGATATGTTTAGAGTCAGCCTTGGTTTTACTCTCCGGAGTCAGAAAGTTAGACAACACACTGCTATAACAAAAAACATGTACTGCAGCCCAGTGTTTCCCCAAGATATGCCTCACCAACACTGCAGGCGTAGACAAATATGAGCCCAGCAAAATCAGTACAACTCAAGATATCCTGCCTTGAGGTGAGCTTTTTGTGCTAACTAAAACCCAGTCTTTCCAGATGACTACCAGCTGCTCCAAACAAGAGTGAGCACTTTGATTAAGCAATGCACAGCTAAGGAACATTTGCAAATATAGATTTTGAGAAACTGATAAATAATAGAGGTACAGGTATATCTTAGTTCAGTGCATAGAGTTGGTGTCTGGTTCTAAAGCAATTTTGCTTCTGTTGGATATTCACCAGCTTATGTCACTCAGCCAGAAATGGAGAAAAAATTAGATAAGTCTTCAATAGTAGGCAACTAAATATTGCACATTTCTAAAACCATGTATTAGACAGAAACACAGCAATTATTTATCATTCATGGTTCTTAGTTCATCTATCAGTTTGTATTACATGACCTCTTACTTTCTTCACACTCTATCGTAAAATATTTTAGTACTATAACATGAGCCGCTGGTGTTTCAGAGAAAAAAATATGTAATTCCTCCATCATTTCACTGTGACCAAATTGCAAAATGCTGTTTGACAGAATGAGGCTGGAGAGTTGCCTATAGCATCATTGAGAGAAGTCAGAAGGCTGTGTAGAGAGAGATTTTCATTTGACATTAACTGAAGCCTGTGCTTCTATTCTCCTTGACTTCTTTTCACTGGATTGCTCAAGCACCACATTAAAGAGGTTGGTTCACTCTGGCCAGGTACATTACAGGAATGGGTGACTGCTCAATATCCCTAATTAGGAGAAAAAAACTAGTTAACTGAGATAACTGTTACTCTACACAGACCCTCAGCTTTGCAATCAAGAAGAGTTACCCTGTTCAGTTTTATGTGCAGAAGGCCAGGGGTCCAATGGATAGCAATGGAAAGTAACAAACCTCAACAGTGAAAAGAAGCTCCTTCAAGTAAATGGGTTCTTAGCTTTAAAGGAGAGAGGAGAGAGTGAAGATGAAATCCTTCTGCGTGCCCCAATTTACATCCTGGGTCACATTGAGATTGGATTTAGACAAACACCGGGCTTAAAGGCACCAAGAAAATACTGTCCAATTCACTTGATTTTTGGCCAAACATATTTTCATCTGATTGCAATTTGAGCATTTCTACAATGTACATTAAAATCTCCTTAAAGTCTACACGTAACATCAACGCACAGCGCAGTCTCCCAGCTCAACATAACTTGGATCTGTTAGATGCTTTCATCCTGCCACATATAAATTTCCTTGCACTCTCTCATGACTATGACTTTGTTTATTCTACGCATGTGCTCCCTGTGAATGTATGAATGAATATGACTAAGAACAATATCCTGGAAAACCTGGATGAAAGGTAAATTGTGAAGGTTGATCAAAAATCTGAATAGAGGTAATGATGTCTTAATTGAGCTTAATATTTTAAATGGTTGAACTGAGTTTCATTGTTGAATAATTTGTGAGAAAAAACATGCAGCGGCAGCAGTAATGCAGTCGTTGTACCGGTCTGTCATGGTGCAGAAGGAGCTGAGGTGAAAGGCGAAGCTCTCGATTTACCAGTCAATCTATGTTCCTACCCTCACCTAAGGTCATGAACTTTGGGTCATGACCGAAAGAACAAGATCTCGGATACAAGTGGCCAAAATTAGTTTCCTCCGCAGGGTGGCGGGGCACTCCCTTAGAGATAGGGTGAGGAGCTCTGTCACTCGGGAGATGCTCAGAGTAGAGCTGCTGCTCCTCCACGTCGAGAGGAGCCAGCTGAGGTGGCTCAGTCATCTATATCGGATGCCTCCTGGACGCCTTCCTGGGAAGGTATTCTGGGCATGCCCTACCGGGAGGAGGCCCTGAGGAAGACCCAGGAAACGCTGGAGGGACTATGTCGTTCAGCTGGCCTGGGAACGCCTCGGGATCCCCCCGGAAGAGCTGGAGGAAGTGTCTGGGGAGAGGGAAGTCTGGGCATCCCTGCTTAGACTGCTGCTCCCGCGACCTGGATGAAGATGGATGGATGGATGGATGGATGGAAAACAAAGTGCATACGTGTTCTTCTGAGTCCCTGAACACACTACACCGTAAACATCATATGAAAATTAGAGCTGGGTATCGGCGAGGGCTTCACTATACGATACGAATCACGATACTGGCTGGAAATCGATGCAGCACATCATGATAATAACAAATGGATCTTTCAGCACAGCCCTGTTTCAGTCAAAACAGAAACATGCCCTGTTTTAAAATGATGATCCTCCCTTTAATCTTTTGCTTTCAATGCTTACTTTTTCTCCTCAAACCATTTCTAAGCATTTCAACACAATGAATTACCTTGTTGTTGAAAGGTGCTACATAGTACACAAACCTACTATGCCTGAAGTTGTGTTTTATACTTAAACAGATTTAAACAGCAGTAAGCCGAGGAAGAAGTGCTGTGGTTTTAAAAGGGAGTTGGGAAATGAAACATTTTGACGCCATATTTCTGTTGAACAGTTTCACCAGGCTTCACCTCGAGTGTCACCTTTCGGGCATCACTAACGGACACTCGGGGGGGGGGACTGTCGGATAGCAACTTCGCAGTGGTTCGGTGCACATAACAATTTAGGATTCACATTGAACGTAAACTGATAAGCTAAGCTAACCTTCTGTTAAAGGGCACTGCAGGGAGCCCCGCACACGAACCGCAGTGTCCCGCAGCTGCTGAGTAGAAATGCGCGTTGCGAGAAAACATGCGGGATAAGCGAAAAATATGCGTTTACTTACCGTGGACTCGTTTTCTTGTTAAAACTTTCACCTAATGCAACATTTACACGGATTCTTTACAATAACGTACAGCTAACAAATACTATAACTGCAGATAAACACGAAAAACTTGGAGCTTCCCCTCCAGCGCACACGAAGAAGTCAAATAAAGCCCGCAGTAGCAAAACCTTCACTGATTGGCTGTAGATGGAGATAATGTGAGCAGCCAATAGCAGTGGGTGATGGTGCAGCGTAGGTAACGGCCGGTCGACCAATGGGGCGTCGCGACGGTCGAGCACCAAATTTGTATTTTGAACACGAGCTGCTTGTTTTCCTTGGTAAGAAAGTTGTTTTTTTACGACTTATTTATCGCCTTTGTAGGATTTTTATATAATATTTAACTTTGAAAACCACACAGCTGTATGTTAACGGTGCAACGACACCGATGGAAAGTGTTTTTTTTCACATTTCGTCAGTAAAAGGAAGTTAGCTTCGTAAGCTAAGTAGCGCAACGTTAACGCTCGCGCTGCAACATGACAGGCCAACGTAACGTTTGTGAACTATCTTAAAACTCCCAAAAAAACAAAACTAGTGACCTTAAAGTCGCTTAAAAGCACAGACATATTTATACTTGCTACTTTTGGACTGAATAACCCAATTAAATTTTGTAATTACGCATATTTTGTCGTTCATTGATCGGTCTAAATCCACGGTTAGCGTTAAATAACGTCGTCACTTTCAGTTTCCGGTCTTGTAAAGTTGACAAGATGATGGATGCGCTGTCGGTGGTGAGCCAGCTGCGGGACCTGGCGTCTGAGCCGCAGAACCGAGAGGCGATAGTCCAGGACCAGGGCTGCCTGCCCGGGCTCGTCCTCTTCCTGGACCACCAGAATCCGGACGTGCTTTTTGCGACTCTTCAGGTGGGTAAATGATTAAAAAAAAGTCCTGTTTCCTACTATTAACACTGCAGCAATAGATGTGACTCTTTCATATGTAAAAACTTTGCATGAATATTCAAGATCTAGCATCAATCTCTGACAGTTGATTTCTATATGTGCCTGAAAGAATTGAAAGCTATGACTGCTTAAAAAGAGCTCATAATGAAGTACGCTGATATTTCAGAGCAGCTTGTGTAAGTTGTTGCATGGTTGTGTGTATTTTTATTTTTAAATCCCTCTTCTGTCCACCTCTGTCTTCAGACTCTGCGCTACTTGGCTGAGTTGTCCCTGAACATCCCAACCATGAAGAATGAACTGGGAATGATGGTGAGCTTGGAGACACTAATTGGAAGGTGAGGAGATGCTTTTCACTTTATCTTTGTGACTTTTGCAGCTTGCTGTGCACTCCAACTCTCATGACCTTTTCCTGAAGAAATCTTCTTATGATACTTGCTCAGCCTTCTGCTGCTTTAGCGTATTTTCTGATATGCATTTTTCTCAAATGCATTTTAGGTATGCACTAAATGGTCAACTGGCACCAGCTTATCAGCAAATAAGGTGGCATTCAACATGATGTTTATCTGTTTGGTCTCATTAATTTTGTGCTGCGTACATGAGCTATCCATTTTTTTTTTCTTATACAAAAGGGGGAATAAATAACAACAAAAACAAAATGAAATCGGTTGTCGGCCACATTATTTTAATATCCATATTGGCCTAGAATTTCCATACAGGTGCATCCCTACGTGGCACAGGTAGTTGAACACTGGCTGTGGGTGGAAAAACCTAATAATTAATGTAATCAGTCACTCTAAAACATAGGATGACATTCATCCTGATGATAAGACTGTTCTTCCTGTAGGGAGGGCCTGTCTGCTGACATCACAGCTTTGGCCCAGGAGGTGTTTGACATCCTGAGTGCACCTGCTAATCCTGTACCACGCACACCTGTGAGGGGGAGCAGAAAGAAGTCCCAGTTCTTTATCAACTCCACCAACAAGAAGGCCAAGTCTGTCACGCTGCACATTGAGGGGCTGGACAGCACTGTGAGTTAGCTCACACACACACACACACACACACACACACTCAGAGAGATACACTCCTGCAGTTTGTGCAACAGTAGAGAATGACTTTATCTTCTCAAGGTCCAGCGAGGCTTGTGTGAGGAGGCTCTTCTAAAAGTCAAAGGAGTGATCAGCTTCACCTTCCAGATGGCCACCAAGAGATGCACCGTCCGCGTCCGTTCAGACCTGCCCACCGAGGTACCAGTGACTGCTCAGGGAGCAACCAACCTGTAGAAGAATTAGTTTCTATTGTATAACTGAATTATAAACACCACTTATACACATGTGGTGCAAGAATCTGCAAATCCTGATCTCTGCTTACTGTTGCAAAATTCTTTGATGTGTCTTAATTTGCAGAGTCTGGCCTCAGCCATCGCTGCCACTCAGGTGTTGTCAGCCCAACAGGTGGTGAAGAATGAAGCCGGAGAAGAGGTGAGTGAGATCAGTTTTTAACTGTGCGGAGCCTTGACAGTTCACCGTTTGAGTATCCGAGAGAAAAAAAAGAAAAAAACAAGAACTCTCTCCTCCGTTTCTTCAGGTCTTCATCCCGCTGAACACGTCTTCAGTCGAGGTGCAGCAGAACTCAGTCATACCAGACTACCTCCCAGAGGAAGAGGAGAGTCCAGAGAAGGAAGTCGACCGAGCAATTTCCCGCACTTCAGCCAAGGAGAATTCAAGCGGAAGCTGGCTCAACACCGCCGCCAGCTTCCTCACGAAAACATTCTACTGGTGAAACAGGCTCAGTTTGATGCAGTTGTGCTGTTGGACATTACTGGAAGTTGGCACACAGCAGGTCAACATCCTGCTTTGTGTGCATGTTCATGCCTTCACAAACTTGCCATCAGTTTGTGTGGAAACTATAAAAAGAACTTATTATCTTCCCATGATTCAGCTCACTTAGTTGGATGTAGGCACACACTTGAAAAAGCTGTTTCATCTGTGGACTTACACTGTGCTGTTTTCTATCCTGTCTTTAAAATGTAAATATTTTCTGTCATAAAAACTGTCTACAGTCTCCACATTAAAAAAATGTTCTGAAGATTTTTGCTACTCTTCTGTACAGTTGGAACAGTATTTTTCTATGTATCCTACTGTGTTTATTGGTAGTTCATTTATTCTAAAATAAATCCACAACATACACGTATTCAGTTTCAATGTGCATTTTACATTTTTGCGTACAGTTTGTTGGAAAAAGGTCGAAAGATACCACATCAGTAAACAGGTAATCAATTCAAAAAGTTTTATTTACTTGCCAAACATTACAGCTGCAACAGTTGTACAGCGATTTCAGTTTTACAGTAGTTCAAAGATCTCATCCCACAGCCTTCTGCAGTGAAGAGCTTGTTAGTTTTCAAAGCCTAGTGGTCAGTCTTTGTAAAATATATCAACTTTTAAACATAATTTATAAGCTATCAATAACATCCTGTACAAGTGATTTCGCTTCTGTTTAAGGGATACACCAGCTTTTTTTTTCTTTTTGATATTTGCCTCCCTTCTGAGTTCCAGACAAGAAG
>JAQLOL010000010.1:10971859-10984602 GCA_029783665.1 Naso thynnoides
AAAATGCACTCAAGTCATTTCTTTCGAAGAAAGATGTATTTGCTGTTTTGCCGACAGGATACGGTAAAAGTTTAATTTACCAGCGTGCTCCACTGGTAGGGTTAGGTTACTGCTCTGACTGGTCGTAGCGCTACCCTATTACATGCAGAGGCCGTTTGAAAGACGGCGCTCATCCCGCCCCTTGGATTGAGCGAAGGTCTATCGGTCGTTGCCAGACTTTACATTTTAATGTTATAGTATGGCTTGCCAGGCTAACGTGCTCTCCCTCACGTCTGCAGAACCTTTATTTCTTCCTTCTGTTATCTCTGCCTTGTTGACACAGATTTAGTTGTAGTTGCAACATTAGCGATGTCAGTCTGGCTAAAAATGATTTTAAAAAAAAGAAGCGCAGCCACAAAAAGTTCTTCTGTTATCTTTTGTTTATTCTGCTGCAATCTGTATATCACACGTAGCCAGACTGGCGCGGACCTCTGTTTCAGTATGAATGAAAATGCTTTCCCATCCGAGCGGACGAGTTCACGGATGCTCAGTGCGGAATGTTCGGGGCAGACCCGGGTCCACATCGAGAGACCATGTCTGCACTGGCCCGAAAACAGCTGATGTGGCCAAGGAAAGTGAAGTCTGGGACCCCCCCGCTGAAGCTGCTGCCTCTGCAACCCAACCTTGAATAAGTGGTTGACAATGGATGGATGGATAGACGGACAGACGTACGGATGGATGGATGCTATTACTATTACTATTAGCGCTACTAAAGCTGAAAAAAGGTAGTGTTAATAACAGTAGAAGTGATCAGTGTTGGCAGCAGAGTCTGTGTAATGTTGTACACGCCTACATCTTTGATGCTGGAGTTGTAACATTTCTGTGTGGAGTGCCGGAAAATTGAATGAGTTCAGTGTAGTGAGACTAAAGAGTTTTCCCACGAGACACACTGCCAGTTTTTGCTACACATACACCTAAATGCACATGCACGCACACACAGATACACACACAGACATGCATGCTGTGCAAGTGAAAATTGTGCTCGTGTGTTATATAGTATTTATAGGGTCCAGAAAGCAGGGCTGCTCCCGGGCGTTCGCTCGTACTTAATGTTTAAGTAGAATAAAATATTCAAATGATCTCGCCGGAATTTACTCAAAGTTACTCTTCACAACTCACTTTTTTTTTTCATTTCCACCAAATCATATAGAGTACATGCAGATTAAGATGGGTATGCTATGCAGAGGGTACTGCCCGCCATGTCCCCCTTACCCACAATGCAGCAGGTCTACTGTGCAGGGTAATGGGGATGACAGGAGAAAACATCACCCCCTGTCTCTCTCTCTCTCTCTGTGTGTCTGGGTAATAAGTGACGCTGTTTGGCTGAATTGCCTGTCATGTGAATGAATGAGCAGGCCACAACAGCGTGACACGCCGCCGCAGCGTGTGTCTGATGCCGCACTTGGGTTCCACAGCAGTGGAGATGAGATGGGATCTGTCTCCCAGTTGAGGGACGGGGGGATGCTGCTGCTGCTGCTGGTGTCACCCCATCTCTCATCTCTCTTTTTACCACCGTGGTCGTATACAGTATCTATCTGTCTTTTTCTATTCTTAATCTGCCTCCTCCGTGCTCTCGCTGACTCTCTGAAGTATTGGCATGATGGATCACTGCATCCACAAGGGAGAGAGAGAGAGGAGAATGAGGGGGGCGGAGAGAGAAATATATAGGATCAAGAGAGAGAATGGAGGCATCGGGGGGATGGGAAGATATAAAATTTACAGTAGGGTCTTCTGGGCTATTTCGCATTAGGAGATATGCATTGCACATTGTGTTTCTTGGCAATTTATAAAAAGGCATTCTCTCAGTCTTGCTGGTCTCTTTTCATTTCACGCATCCACACAATTCCCTTTCTCCCGTCAAACAACTGTCTCCATTCACATCAGTCTTAATATTTCGACAACAGCATGACCGACAGCGATTCGAGGACAGTGCTGGTGCGAGATTTGCTGGTGTGCAGCCAGCTGACTGAACCAGGCAGGCTGGCTGGCTGGCTGGCGGGGGTGAGCTCCCGTCTTTAACTATTCTCCTCACATTCACCTTGCAGTCCCAATTATTCAAGGCAGCGTGCGCGAGCGCTCCCTGCCAGCCAGCCAGCCCCAGCTGTGAAAAGTGGGTCATGGAATTTAAAGGCACACGCAGCCTTGTTGCACTGCACAGACGCGCTGGCAACACTTTGGCTTTCTATCCCTCCCAACACGCAGCAGCGGCAGCAGCATGTGTATGCAGTTCTGTATCCTGCAGTGAAATCCACGAGGCTGTATGAGAATGTATGTCAGTGAATTAGAAGACATTCATTATCATGTTCTGTGCGTGTGTCTCTCTCTGTCTGTCTTCTCTCTAAGCTGGCCTATATTCTTCAACGTGACTCGCCTTAAGAGACAAAAATATACGAGCTTTGCCGTGATCACAGATCAATGATCATGCAACTTTTGTGGTAATTCATTCATATGTAACGGCCTTTCAAGTAACAGTCATGTTTGTCCCAGAGATCAGCGAACACTTTCTACCTAGCAACAATGTACAGTAGGACAGTAGGTCAGTCCATATGGGGCTAGACATGCTGCAGAGAAAGGCCACTCATGCGCACATTGAGCAATAATGTCATAGCCTGATGAGCTCTTTACAAAATCAGACAGCACGCAGGACTGGCCCACCAAACCACTGCCACACTGTGTGGCTCTGAGCAGGAACACATTGGCAAGCATGTTGCTCTAATATGCAGAAACAGGCACGTGAATGCACACACACCAAGGACAACGCACGCACACACACACACACACATACAGGATAATTTATCCATCCAAAAGCAACTTTTTCCAGAAGGTTTTGGGGAAATGCGCCAATTGGCTTTCTTGCTAGATTGGAGGATCAATACCATTTTCTTTTCTTCTTTTCTTGTTGTGTAAATATAGCTAGAGCTTTAGATTTAGCTTTAGCTTAGCTTAGCGTAAAGACTGGAAACAACAGAACATGTCACCACCATGTGGTTTCCACTGAGACACTGGAAGAGAGGAGACAAACCACAGCCTTAAAACCACACTTGCCAACCTTGAGACTTAGTAAATTGGGAGGGTTTTTAGACCGGGGAGTTGGTGTTTTTTGCCTGCATTCTAACATTCCAACAAATAATAACAATTATACTGCAGGGCAGATTAATTTGCCTGTCTGGCATGAACTTGTACAAATCTCCAGGATAAGCAAATATAGACTATATACATTAATTACACTCATCTTTTACCCACAGTCATTGTTTTCTTATGTTTGTCGTCACTGCGACTCCCAGGCTCAGTGGACAAGTCGGCGCAGCAGACTTCTCATTGAGCATGAGGTGAAGACGACCGCTTTATGTTCTTTTATCAAGTTTTCCTCGGCGGCCTTAAAATTGGTAGCGTTTTTCCAGGATTGTGATGTGCCTGGTATACATGTGGAGTTAACCGGGTGGAAACAGTGGACTTTAAGGGCTGAAGCACTGTACTGTCACCGTGTTAAAAACAGGTTATAACAATAAATCAGAAGAAGTTCAGGAGAAATGGGACACTGGGAGAGGGCAGCAAAAAACAGAAGTTTCCCAGGAAAATCAGGAGAATTGCCTAATATGCTTAAAACAGCCTAATCTAAAAGCGCTAAAAATTTAGCCGATGTTGTTGGCATTGTAGATTGACCTGTGAAAGAAAAGTGTCATAAAATCTTGCTAATAACAGAGGACTTAGACTTGTTGGGGGAAAAAAAACCTATTTTGAGGCAAAGTCACCAAACCTTTGAAGCTCCTCTTAAACCAGCTTTATGGGGCATGACTATTGACTGTGAAGTTCTTCCCTCCCTCTTCATTTAGATGGGGGCTGTTTCTTTATTCATTCATTTTCCATTACCTTTTATCCTTTGCGGGGTTGCAGGGGTGGGGGCTGGAGCCAATTCCAGTTGACACTGGCCGAGGGCAAGGTACACCCCCCAACGAGTCATCTGTTCATCACAGGGCCGACATATAGAGACAGTCAACAGTTCATGATCACATTCACACCTACAGGCAATTTAAACCACAGAGTCTCCTACTTGACATTTTAAACTTTTTCTACAAACTGGACAAACAAGATAAACACGTTAATGACAGAGACTTAAAAATGCTGGTAGGTGATGTTCGTTTTCTTCATACAAAGCCAGGCTGGCTGTTTACCCAAGTATTCATGCTAAATGCTAAGTGGCTCCTCTTATTGAACTGTGGGGAAAAAGACAAAAAAGCATATTACCAAAAGCTATGTCTTTAAATACAGCACAAAGACACACATCCTTTATAAAAAAAAATAACAAATACACATGGAAAATATCTGTTTAAACAGTACAGAGTCATTCTGCTTTTTTATTATCAGCAAAAACAAACCACACACCACATTACATTTTAAAAAGAATAATTGTGGATGTACAGTAAAATAAAACTGCAGCTGAAAAACGGAACATTTTAGTCTTAATAATAATAATAATAATAATAATAAAGGTATAAAAAGGAAAGTGTTTTATTTTGTGAAATAAAAACCTTAGGGCCAACAAAATGTTCCCCTCGACATGCGACTTTAAAAATACATGCAAACATAAAGCTTTCTATGGACACTTTCAAAATACTCTCCACATTAAATCCCATAAATTATAAAATATCAGCCTATTGCCCCTGAACTGTTTCTTGACAGAGAAAATTCTATGGAGTACCTCGATGAGAGTCCTGGATGCATCTTTGCGGGCTATAATGGCTTCCTCTTCAACATTTCCTTCCATTCCACTGATCAGTAAAACACACGATCTTTTCAAAATAAATCGACTAATGCCAGCCGAGTGTGGCGACGCCCATCCAGCCCAGAGCAGCCCGGTTCAGAGCGAGGAAAAGAAATGCAAAGAGGACACCACTTTAGCCTGCATGCATCCCATCAATAAAGACATACACATTTCTCTCAGACACAATTCGCCGGCATCAATCGACAGTGTAAATGCGTCTCGTACAACCAAAAACCTGGGAAGAACATCAAAAACAGCACCATTTTTTTTTTTTTTTTTTTTTTTAATTTTCCTGGATTCTCTGCAACGTGACAGTCACGTTGTTTCAACACAAAAGAGTTCTACAAAGTCAGACATGGCAGCTAATAAAAAAAAGTATTTTTTGCTTGATTATATTTTATAATATCTATAATCTTTATCAGTGTTTTTCCTCTGTTGTTAGCATGCAAGACGGGTGCTTTGCAAGTGTTATGTTGAGATCGAACGTTGCCCTGCTTTCGTCTTTGGCAGCTGAGGGTATTTATCACACGGCAGGTTTAGGTCTGCTCCATTCCAGTCGGTTCACGAGTGACTGCTCGGAGATGAAACTGCGCCCGACCCCATAACACGAGTCATGATTGTACCAGAGCTTACAGGTTTTTGAGTGTGTTGGTGCACAGAAGGTCACTGTCAGTACACGATGTGAGTTGCTCGTACGCGAAGTATCCCACCATCTTGGACTGCTAGCTACGGCTACACCACTTGAACAAATCACGTGGTTATTAAATGCTAATGTTAAATGTTACTGATACATTTTCTACTATTCCCAACTTCATATTTATATCAGGAACAAGTCCAATTAGTGGAAAATGCATTGTTTGTTGTAAACTGGATGTAAACTGTTGATGGGTATATTTACCAGTTCTGTTAGCTGAACTTGTGTTGGCGACTAACGTCATGGTGGCATCTTTGTTGGGTGCTAGCTAACCAGTCATCACAAGTTGAAATGACAACACAGGCCGTCACTAGCGCCAGAGCTGGCTAGCGCTAACACTACGAAGTTATGATGAAGTTTTAAAACATTAAACCTGATTCAGACTATCAAACTCAGATCGTGACAAGTGATTTGTCCAGGTGGTGTAGCCGTAGCTAGCCGTCCAAGATGGCAGACGTTTTTCACATGCGAGACTCACGTCGTGCACTCACGGTCATTAACAACAATAAATAACTAAATCCACCTCTTCAATCTGGGATTAGGCAATTCTAACATATTTTCTGCAACCTGGAAAAGTTTTAAATATCTTAAAATACTGCGCCCACCTCAAAGACATTTCACAAACTTAACATTTTCTGTGGAAAAGCTGTGTCACACAATGCTTCCATGACATATGACATTTAGGATCTAACACTCCCAGTTTTGGCACACCCTCCCTTACAGGACCCGACAGGTTTAAGTGTCAAAGTTTCAAGTTGTCCTCAGGTTCTGACTCAACCGTATTTGCCTTTATAGGTTGTCAGTAGTTAAGGTTCAGTGCTGAGACAAAGGTTGAACTGATCCTGGATATCCTTGAAGGCAACATTAACCACTAGTAGAGAGGCAGAGTTAAGTGAACCGGAGTGTGAGAAACAACTACAATGTTTGGGCTTTGTGCTTAAACCTAAACGACCAACTGATATGTATTCTGATGAGGGAGAGCAATGAACAACATCGCATTACATGGTGAGTGAAAGGCTGCCAATCATACAGGTTTCACAGTCCCACACAGAGAACCGCAACACCCATCATGCCTTGCTGTGGTAAACAGTATAATAAAACGGCGGGCAAAAAGAAAAAATCTTCACCCTTTTTTAGCCTTGTTGGCTAAAATGTACCCACTCTTCCCAGAATTTACATATCACAAAAACGCAGAATTGATGCATTAATGCCTTGTGCTTAAAATAAAACTACAGAGCGTCCTTACAAACAACGACTGAGTAAGGATGAGGAGGTCAGATTTAAAATAGGACAAAAAACTGCTGAAGACCACATTTCAATCACATAAACAATATATGGTAACATACAGTACATTATTTTTTCAAAGCAACACTAAAACACCCCAGTATAAAATATGAAGCACTGTGTTTACGTAGTGCTACAGCTAATTTCACACCTACTGCAGTACAAACATTGTTTACCACCTCCCTTTTTGAGATTTGTTTGTGTTTAAGTCGTATGGCTGTTGGGATCACAACATGGCTCTGAAATGTGGAAATAGTTGGTGTTCGTGTTAAAGCACATCCGCAGTTCTGGCACGTTCCAGGGCTCGACATTTTATCATGGCTGCTCGCTATTGAGCCATTTCTGCTCTGTTTTACTTAAGTACCTTTTAAACAGTCAAACATCATAATACACCTTTGTAATTCTATGTGATTGAGAAATGAATGACTAGGGCTATATGCATGGAGTTCATGGTGCAGGTTGCAGAATAGTTACTAATGCTGTAATGTTTAGATAGGTTATTGTTTGTGATGGCAGTCCATGTTGAGTGGATTAAGTAGGTGGAGCGAAGATGACGTAGTTAATGGTTGATTGATGGTTCACATATCAGCCATTATAGACCCTTCTTATTCGGCGCACTGAGTTTTCTCATCCCCCTTATCCTAACGAGCAACTCGCGGACAAAGTCCTGCAAAAAAGAGACAAGAAAAACAAAAAAAGGTTAAAACACACACACACACAGGTAAAACATCAGTACAATAAAGTTATATAATCAAATTACTAAATGCAAAATTGTAAAGTAAAAGGACAAAAATAAAATCTTAAGATATATTCAGCTGTCTTGCTACTGTTTCTACGATGTAGCACTCATTGACTGATCGATGAGACGATGAAACGGCAAAGAACGTGATTACCGCTAATTGGCAAAAAATGAAGTTTTAAGACATAGTTCAACATTTTGGAAAACATTCATAACAAAGTAATATAATGCATTACTAATAATATTTCAGTAATGTAGGCTACAGTCATATATGTGTTATAAAGTCACAAATTTGAGAGTTTAAAGGGTTTGTACACACACAGGATCAACGTTATCATCATACGCATGCGGAGTTTCAGTTTCAGACTGTAATAAAACAGGTACAGAAAAAAATGTTTGTCTTGTATATTTTATTGCTATCTCATAATTTATCAGACTTTGATCCTTTGTCTGTCTGCCCATCCCTGTTTGCAAAGCCATTCCTTTATTTAAAAAGATCTTGGATATTTAGGTGTCCTTGGTAAATGGTGAAAGCTGACTAAAAGTGTATAGTGTATTTAATATATTAACCTGCACAGACCGTAATATTGTAATGTAATATGTTACCTTAAAATGAAGGTAACTCGTAAAATGTAAAATATTGCATTTTGAAAGTAACTTGCCCAACGCTGTCTAAAACAGCTAGCTACAGCTAGCACACGGTTAGCATAGCTCAAAAAAATTGAAACAGGCGACAAGCTTGTCGGGCTTTAAATGAAACCGAATTTGTCTAGTTGCACCACTAAAGCTCACCGCTTCTCACATCATATAAACTCGTCAAAATTATCTTTTTATAATATGTTTCTGTTAAGATCAAACAAACAAAATAGTAGATAGATTGAAAATGAGCTGTTTGCCTTGTTTTTAGCCATTATGCTAACCATAGCAAGCAATACGGGACTATTAGCTTTTCATGTTGACAGACAAATAAATTTGATTTTTTTTTTGTGTTTGTTATGGATTATGGTTATAAGTGAGAAGGAGACAAGGACATCAGGCGAAGTTGAATGTACGCGTAAAAATACTGTCAAAAATTAATACTTAAAGTAAAAACAAACAAGGAACAAAATCAAATCTCGCTAGTATTGCCCTTTGGAAATCAAAGATGAAACAGTGGCTTATGGAGAAACTGAGGCAGGAAGGAACAAGGGCAGAGATAACCCACATCTTGGGTTTATACAGGGTCCATGACAGAGTGACTGGGGTGGGGAACATGCTGGAATATAATCCCCTCATTATACCAGGGGTGACACTGCTCATGACCTAATTACTGATGCCACCCCTCCTTTATCTCCCTCTGTACCTCTCCTCCTCCTCTCCACTGTCTCTTTTCCTCTAGCTGTCTTTTCATATACCCTTCTGCCTCCCTCTCTTCCTATTTCTTTGTAGCCTCCATTCCTTATTTCACTCCCACCCTCCCTCCCCTCTTATATTTTCTCAGTGTAACTTTTTATGAGCAGTGCTTGTTTTCATTCTGCCTCCATCACTCCCTGCCTTTGTCACAATCACCTTTTCTCTCCATCGCTTTGCTCTCTCACTGTTTATTCCCCGCTGACGCCTCCTTTGTGGGACTGTGTTCAAAAAAGGCATCTGTGCTACTTCCCTCTCAAGGGATTAGGGTGTGTTTGTGTGTGTGAGTGTGTGTGTGTGTGTGTGTGTGTGTTAGCTGCTGTCCACCTGGTCGGACACTTGTGTGGCTTTGTACACCGGTGACCTTGTAGTGGTCGTAACAGGCTGAGCTAATGCCACACACTCACACACACACGCAGACACACACTCTCAGATGACAGATGGGAAGTCCAAGCTGGACGAGGTCGCCATTTGTAGTGTTAATGTGATTGGTCTGTACCACCTTTAATCACCATAAAAGCTTAACCCTCCCTCACCCATACCCAAACACTTAACACCTACAGACACACACACACACCTTCACACACTCACAAATACAAACGAACCATTGTTTAATCTCTTCTCTGGTAAACAAACTTAGCCTGTGCTCACAAACTGTAACTGTCAAACAGCAACTTCCTCGGGTTCTTCTGAGTCTTTGCTGTATTGAGGTCAGGAAGACCATGGAAAGAGAAAACTGATGTGTATGAATGTCACCAGACATTAATTAGCCACACACATACACATCTAGGACATGATGCTCCAGCATACTGCACTCTGTGCACTCTGATCGAATAGTGCCTGTTGGCATCAATAATATCTGTCTACACATACGCTGCTAGGATTAATGATTTTCGGCACTTTATTGTATAGATGAGAAACACTGAACATGCTCACCTCTGTTGGTTTGTAGCAGTCTGTTAATGATTCCTGTGTGAAAAGGAATAAAGAGAAAACAGTGAGTGGTTGCGGGATACAATGCTTTTGAAGCACCGCAGTGCTAGAACTATTAAAATAAAATGCAAAATTAACAACCAATTTGACACCCCCAAACTATTTGCTAATGTCACTTTTGTTTCTGTGACTAATGCTGCATTCACATGGAATCAGGCAGACAGTAGACGGCAAACCGGATATCATTTAAGTGGATGAGAGCAAGACAGTAAAATTTGATGAGGCTGGCAGAGAATGCTGGCAATATTAACGGCAGACGGCACTGCCGTCAAAATATAATATAACTGTCTGCCGTCCACTGCAACAAAATTTACAACCTGATGTTACATAACTCCTCAAATGCCTCATGCAAGGAGAAAACATGACCAATATCGACAATGAGAAGGTGATTATTTTGGTGCAACAATACCTGGAGTTGTATTTATGACAGCCGGAAAACCTACCGAGATGCCACACGAAAAGCCGATACTGGTTGCCCTCCAAAAAGTAATGTTACGGAGGGAATTTAACTTTTATTTTAAGTTTGCAAAAGAAAATTAAGAGAAAGCTGCATTTTACAGCTACATGTATAACTAGAATAGTTACATAAAATAATGGTCATGAAATAATTTCATTAAATGTATTCTATTCCATTCTTTGTAAAATATATGACATGACCGTAGCAACTTTCTATTCCATTGGACTGTTTGTTTTTAACAAGGTGTCTCCTGCCGTCTGCCCGACTCCATGTGAAATCAGGTTTTTGCATATCCAGATTGTATCCATATTGATTTCATTAAGTCTGAACAACAAAAAAAACTACGCTAGGTGGTTTGAAACACGTTTCCAAAAAGATTTGTGCAGTCTTGACGAACAGTTTGCGCCTTCAGTCTGGACGCTCTGCTAATTGAAATCAGATATCAGAGTGTCTTTGCCTCACTTCACTTCACTTCCTTGATAGGCAAGAAGGAGTGCTAGATGGCCACTGAGCAACACAAATTTTGCATGGCACCTCTCATCATCAAATGTCCAAAGGACGACATGCTCCCAGCAGTCGGTGCTTGGCGTTGGACGCCAAACCTGTCGCTGCACAGTGAAGCCCGCCATGACTGCAGCATGAAACGCCGTTTCCTTGCTGAGTCTGGTCTGGTGCTGCGAAGTTCAGCACTGCAACTTGGCAGCACGTGTGTTTGGATAGCCAGATGATGCATCTACATTTTTTTCAATCATCGTTCTTCTGCGTTGGAAAGCGGATTACCAGCACATATACTGACGCCTGCCTTGTTACCAGGGTAACCCATGCAGATAGGTCAGTACAGAGCGATAATGTCTGGATGCAACGCATCCAATCTGTAACTATAAAAATTCACACCCTTTGCGGTTGTCAGGAACAAAGAAATGAGCGACAGAGATCGAAGCCGTTTTTATGTAACAGACTGTAAACATTTTTATATCTGCTGTAAAACTGAGCTTCTTCTAAGGGGCTTGATGGGAAGGAGAGCCACTTCCTTGTTGGAAAGCCTCAGAGATGCCTACTCTCCTTTTTAATCTGTCAATGGACACGTAGTGAAAGATACGACTGGAGATCCGGGTGATTTCTGTGATCAGTTGTCAACACAAGAAAACTGAAAACACACACACACAGTCCATACATGTGTTGCTAGCTACAGCTAAGGCCTATAACATTGACTATTTGGCGTGATTTGACACAAACTGCACAAAAATTCCAGCAGTGAACTCGTGTCAAACGCGACATGATACTTTGCTTCCTGTTCATGCTGAACCCGTTGGGGTTTTCTGAAAATAGATGTCTAGATACAAAGACAGACATAAATACAGTCACAGGAGCATACCTGCAGTTTGCTGGCACGCTCGTCATCACTGTTGACCTCCAGCAGGTCATCTATGTCTATCTCTACCTCTGGCATCTCCTCCTCCTGAAACACAGAAACACTGTTGGTTAGTGAGCTGCTGAAACAGAGGCAACAACATGCAGACCAGAAAGAGGAGAGGGATGAAAAAAGGAAATTAAAATGGAAAACTAGAGCAGGTTTGTGCTGGACAAAAAAACGCTTTTGCATCCTTTTTTCAGACTCTAAGCCCTCACCAAAAAAATCAACCAGCCAATTGCACACATGCTCTCACTTTGGGTCCTTTCATGTCACCGCTCAGCACAAATCCAAGGCTGTATTCTCAACACGTCTCCGCTCCAAACAGAACAAACCCATATCTGCCCGTCAGAAGCTGACATCATATGGAAATGTCATTGTGCTACGCTGCGCTGCCGGGGCTGGGCCGTTTAGTGGCTCCGTGGCTACAGGCTGTATTCTGCTCAGCGCCACTTCAAAGGTCCTGTGTTCCTCTGGTTCATTTTATTTCACCACAAGCCTTGTGCAAAAGAGGCATGCAGGGAGGATCAACCCTTCCCTCCCGGCTACCACATGATGTGTCTTCCAAACTCTCCCTTCAGGAATTAAAGCTAAAGGAACCGTGCTCAAGTGCAGCTTCTCCATCCTGCACTCTCCTGCTTACTAACATCACACTGCATCATTGCAGCGCAGTGGACTCTGCTCTGCTGCTTAAAGCTGAAATACATTTCTTGGAGTGACACATTTTTGTTACTCCTCCTTTCATTTCCATTGCCTTCTTTTTAATTTTGAGTCCCGTCTGTCTTTATGAATGAATGTATGAGTTTATTTCAGTATATTTCAAAGACTGATTTCTCAGTTAGACTATGTAACCGAAAGGGTGTAGGTAGAAGCGAAGCTACAAAAGCTAAAAAATTATACTCGTCACAACAAATACAAAAAGAGCAAAGCACAAGAATTTGAAATGAATCGTATCAGTAAACTTAAATTTCCCAT
>JAQLOL010000010.1:11065179-11082952 GCA_029783665.1 Naso thynnoides
TAGCAGTGGGTGAGCTCTGCCCGTCTCTTCCTTGTTACTGCACGCACAGTTGAAAGAATGGGATCTATCTTCTTGTCCGGAAGTCGGGAAAGAGGCAAATAACAAAAGGAAAAAAATAGAGCTGTTCAGAAGCATATTGATGTCTTTCTTCAGCCAGTAGGAAGCAGGAAACCGCTACAGCAGCTTGACTAAGGGTTCGTCAAAGGGACAAAACAGCAGCACACAATTAAAAAATAATAACACACCAATTGTGTCCTTTTAGGCGATCCCGAGTTAATGCTTACAACCCTAAATGTAAAGCTAAAATCTACCTTAACTTTGGTCTTGAGGGCAACTCATTTTAGAGAGATAACAGGTCACAACCAGCAGCAGTTTGTTTAAAAGGCAAATTATGTGAAAGGATGGAAGGTTCTCGAAAATGGTCTTTGATCCTTAAGGGAACACAAAGGCCCAAGTGAGTATAAGTGCACATTGTTCTTAAATGTGACAGCATTGCATTTTAATCAAATGTGTAATCACTCTGAGACATTAATGTGTTTGCTAGGGGCCGTGAGCATGGTTTGCACCCACACTGGCTTTTGTTATAGGTGCACAAAGCAGTACTCTTTTACAAAATGTCTCATATATGCTGTCACCACTGTGCTGCTGGATGAGGGACACAGGAGTCAAAGTTGATAATGCTTCCCTGCAGTGTAAGAAAGCAACGCTGAAACCCACTCAACTGTAGCCAGCCTTATTGCCCTCTTTCATCTTCTGTCCCTCTTACTTTTACCTTTGATCTTACATTTTTGACTAGCTGATCCCGCTCCGCTGCAGCACTTACACCTGTAGACAAAGAGGGAAAAAAGAAAGTGTTCAGCTTTTAGTAAAAAATTGTAGCTACATGCACACGAAAGCACACGCACGAGCGCTGTACAAAGTCTGTATCATCTGCAGAACATCTGCTCAGCATCAAATGTGGCATCAAAGGGCGCTTGTTACTTGGATTGCATTAGCTTCCTGATGTTTCAGCTTTGATATGGCACAGCATTAGCTCAGTGAGTGACACATCCTCCTGTTACCCTGCCTGAAAGTCAGCAAGCCTCAGTCCTTAATGTCCAAACAATGAGAGCGTCTTTCTGGCTTTCTGGATAATCAAATGAAGACACCCGATACGCCAGAAGTCCTGCAAACACCAGCTCACACAAAAACTCCCCAAAGTTAAAGCTGTATCACTGCACTTGGGCTATTACTCGTACAGATTGTCCTCGATTTCCTGAGAGAGAAGGTGAGTTTATGCATGCTTATCATCACTGTCACTTGAGCAACAGACATTTTGTTTGTCTCCCCACTCAAGCAGCTTAAAGGTGTTAGTATGAGATAAGTGAAGCTGCATTCTTTCCCTCCGGAAATATCACATCATGACTCTTTATGTTGAGCACATCAGTAATCTGTTGCCGTTCTCTCTCAAGTCACCATTATCTAAATTAGTTGGCAGTTGTGTATTTAATATGAAATGAGCAACTGATGCTACTCTTATTATGCTAAATAGCAGTACGAGCACAATGTTATTTTAATTAACAGACATTTTGTTTTGTTGACTAAGGTTACTTGCACGCACATCCGCGGTGTTTTCTCGCAGGGCACCCTGCAGTTTACTTTCAGCATGTATTTGATTCTAAATTTACAAGTGCTGATGTGAGCCTCAAAAAAACATAACGTGGTAAATAAACAAGTCACAACAAGCACACACGACCGTTTAGGGTTGTTGGAAAGTTTATCTGATGACTTAAGGTGGAGGCAGGCTAGCACTTCCCATTGATTACCAGTGTTTGAGCTAAGCTAATTAGCGACAGGCAAGCTCTGCCCATCTTCCTTGTTACTGCACGCACAGTTGAGAGAATAGTATCTATCTTCTTGTCTGGAACTCAGGAGGGAAGGAAATAACAAAAAAACAAAAAACAAGTCGTTCAAAAGTGTATTGTTGTCTTTCTTCTGTCGGTAGGAAGCAAGAAACGCTACAGTGACAAGGACTCGTCCATCAGGCTCTTTTCCTCACATTTTCTCGGCTGTTGATTTATTGCACGATTGTCGTGTTTGCAGTTAAAATCCAGCTAATCCATGACTGACTTGTTGTTCTTGCAGTGTTTGTTTATATTTGTTTATGCTCTGAGTTGGCCTAAGCCTTATAAATAATACTGATCACAAATAGTATCGTTTACTATGCAGATACAGAGAGGAACTGTCTGTTGATTTAAACGAACATGAAGACAGGGCTGACATGTGTGAACACGTCAAATACCAGTGTCCTCCGGAAAAAAAGAGCGACACACTCCTGCCAACACACACTGCACGTGTGTGTGTGTGTGTGTAGGCAAAACAATATACACTGATAACAAGGGATCTAAGCGTATTTGTTTAATTTCCAAACATATCCCAGGGACGCATTATTTGAAAATGAAGCCTATCAAAAAACAAACCCGCAGATTGCACTGGGACTGGCTGCAACATAGTTAAAAAACATCTGACGCAGGAAAGCTTTTTCTTTTTTTAACGACTTTATTAACAAATTATTAGTACAAACGTACAGCATATAACAAAGGGGAGTTCAGGGAGCATTAGATACAAAATGGACAGAGACAAATAAAAATTAAAAGTAAAAAGCTTCACCATCACATACCAGCTACCTACATAATAAAGTTTACAGCATCTCTCAAGTGATTAGATGTCTTCAGAGCTTTATTGCACGGAGTTGAACGATGTCTGAAGCTCATCAGAAATTAAGGATTTGTTCGGGAGAAACTGAAGAAATTGGTTTTGTGAATATGGTATTTATATATTCACAAAGAAGCTGCACAGAGCAGATTGAACCCAGCATTGAGTCAGACACAGGAATGGCATAGAAAATGTGGTTAGTTTTCAAAATAAAAAAAAACTTGGGCAGATTCCTGATTGTATCACATTACTATTAATCCCCGCAAAAATGAAAAAAAAAGGAACAAATCAAAATATGAGCAAGTCACTGGATTATTTTTTTGTTTCTAAAACACTCCTGGCAGGATGAGGTCGCACACAGGACAAAATAAAACAATTTCTAAAATGTAGCGTCACAGAATCATGCTCAGTTGCTGGAAAGTTTATCTGATGACTTTGGGTGGAGGCAAGCTAGCACCTCCTATCGACTACCAGTGTTTGAGCTAAGCTAATTAGCATTGGGTGAGCTCCGCCCATCTCTCTCTTATTACTGCACACACACTTGAAAGAATGGGATCTTTTTTTCTTGTCTGGAACTCGGGAAGGAGGCAAATAAAGACAAAAAAACGAGCCATGGAGAAGTGTCTTGTTGTCTTTCTTCTCAGCGGCTTGACTAAGGGAGCATCTAAGGAATAAAATAAAATTTAAAAAATCACAATGTGTTAACCGCAGCCTTTAACAGCCTTTTAACACGTTAATGCTGACAGCCCTAGTTATAGTCCAATAATATAATGTGTAGTTTTATGAAATGGGGCGTGCTGCGTGATGAGCACTTTTACTTTTGGTAATTTACTTGCAGTTTAAATCATATTTTTGTACTTTAACTTAAGAAAAAATGTAATTTGTGACAGAGTTTTTCTACACTGTGGTATTGCTGTTTTACTTAAGTACACAATCAAAGTACTTCTTACATCTCAGCTTCTTTGCTTTCCCGTCATAAGATCGATGAGATAATACTTTCATTTCGGTTTGATTCTTGGAGACAGATTGCTTTCCTCCTCCTCCTCCTCCTCCTCCACACTAACACAGACCCTTGTTTGTGTGTGCGTGTGTTTGTTTTTTTCTTGAAAGCCCACTTACCCAGGCAGCCCAGCAAGCCCAGCAGGTGTGGATATAATTTAACTTACTTATAAACACAAACTGGGCTCGGGTACTGGGCCTATTTTTCGAGCACAGATGCTACAACGTTCTCAGTGAGACCTTGGAGTAACAGGGTACACACATGATTCACAGAGGGTGGTAGATGAAGGTCAATACAGCAATTTTTCTTGCCTCCAGCTCTGCTAACAGGTTCATATAATCAACACTGACAAGCAAAGAAAACACCTCGGCGTATATTGATATTTTTGGCCATTTGGACCGTGAGTTGATGATGCAGAAAAATGCAAACTAACACAGAAGATTCAAAAAGAGGACTTTTTGTTCTTTCTCTTATTTTGTTTTTTGTCATTCTGCCTCAACCTTAATAGCTGGAGTCTAAGATACAAATTATGTAAATTTATTATCAGAGAAATTTGAAGTAAATGGCAAAGTCGTTCAGTTTGAATGGTTTTTATTCCCCGGTCTGTTGTTGTAAACGTTGGAAAACAATAGCTTAAATGTTAAATGAATATTTTGGTTGTGTTTTGTTCCTAAAAAATTACAATATTTCAACAGACTCTTTTCAACTTTCCACAAACAAACTGTACTGATGGGGCAGAACAAAATATTCACTAACACACAGCACACTGCTGTGCTCCCTGGAGGCGGGTGTGCTGCCTGCAACATCAGGCACCGGAGCATCACCCACAAAACGGCAGCGATAGTGAAAAATGATGAATGCAGCGTAGAATTTTCCCCCAGTATGCACTTTGTTTGCCTAATTAATTTGTTTTGGTCCAGGCACTCTGCCCAAATGCAGTTTGAGAGAGAGAGAGAGAGGTTAATGTGCTGGCTTCCTTGTTTTTGAGTACTGGTATTCAGGCATGTGTGTGTCTCTGTATGACTCTTTGCACTTTGGCGACTCCGCTGGGTTTCCTTTCTGGTCCACTGAGTCACTGACAGTACAATTCATGGATTCATTGATAAGTCATTCTGCAGACTTTGGTCCAGGCTTCCATTTGTTTTGTTTAAAAAAACAATAAAACAATCAGAGGCTTTGCCTCAGTGAGTTCTCCTCCCGGGCTGTTTGATTCTTTGTAGGAATGTGCTGATTGTTTCCGTTTGATTGAAACAAGTTCAGGATTCGATTTCTTGAAAATGACCAAACCAAAACTAAAGTATACCTAAAAAAAAATTGAACTAGACTGTTTTTCCCAAAAGACACACAATCGCTTCCTATGTAACATCTGTTTGGTTTATTTTGACTAGTTTTTTTTTTTTTTTTTTTAAATTTAGCCGCAAAAGTTTTGTGGCACTTTGTAAGCGTCATCAGTTTTCGATTTAAACAATAAACTCCTTAATAACAAAGTGTTTATTGTGTAATACGTCAGGCGACGTAGTATAAAAGGCTACAAAGTCCATGTCAGAAAGAGAAAGTGATGGCGGAATGGGTTACCCACTGTGCAACTGGAGTTCGCTCTATTTTTAGCCTAGGAATGATTACTTTCTCTTTTTTGTTTGTCACAGTTTGATAAGCTTTAGTCACTATTTAATTAGGTTTTTAAAAAAAAATAACAGTTTCGATAAAAATAGATTATATTCCAATGTGAAGAAAGATTTCTCGAAGAGAGGCAGTAGTGTTGGTGACTCTGCCTTCCTGTGGCTGAAATTTGTATTACAAATACAAACAGAAAAAAATAGCTGGATGGGATTTTTTTTTTCATTTGCCTTTCTTTGTTCTGTCAAAAACATTTATTTATTGACCTGACATGTACATACCTTCCAATTGTGTATCATTCAAGTTTGTGTTTATTTGCACACATATAAGATACAGATACGAAAAAAGACACATCTTCCTTGGGGGAGAATAAAAAAGAAATGACATGCGCAGAAACCGGAGGAGGGCGTAATTCAATACTTTACCCCGCAAGGAATAAAAATCAGGTGAATAAGTGAGAGTAACGGAAATACTAATTGAATGACAACACCAATTTGCACAAAATGTAAGACAAAATAAAGCCGGCCAAACCTTTGCAGGCAGACTGTCTCCAAGCTTTCATGAGATGGGAATCGAATGTTCTGGTTTCCAGTACCAGCTTAAATAATTCAGCAGTAGCTTTCCTTACAATGAGCCGAGTCTGCGCTCCACACTGAGCTGTCAGTACAATACACCTGAGTGAATGAAGCCTGTTCATAAACAGAACAGAAAATTCTCTTATTTAACATCAACCATAAAAGCAGAATCGCTATCAAATCTTGAATGGATGACTGTTAAGGAGTAACATGGTAAAACTCCGTCAGATGAGGATGCATGCAGGCAGTGCTGACATCAAACGCTGGAAAATAGGGATGACAAGACAGAAACATCTTGTTAAGTCTTGTTTTTGAAACAACAGCTTGTTCAGAATCAAATTCAGACTCTTAGTCTGCTACCTTTTTAATAAAAGTTTGTTGGTTTTAATTCATTTAAGGAGGGCTTTTACTTCTGCTGAAGCATGGTTAGGGCTAGGCGTCTCAAGCTTATTCAAAAAGGCCTTTTCCCAGCAGACACCTTGACTTATAGTCATAGTTAAAAAAGCACAAATTACAAAAATAACATGTACAATGGTTCTGTCCTATTCAAGCCTCCCAGCAAGATTACGGCATTTAGTTTGGCAGTGAACCAGAGTGCACGATACTTGGACCCAGCAACAGCAGAGGACAGCAAGAGGCCGAGAATTTGACTCCCAACTCAACTAGAGTTGTTCCGATCTGATACCAGTATAAAAATACAAATACCACCGAAAATGCTGGTATCAGTACCGGTGAGTACGCCTATCTGTGCAGTGATCTGATATCATTGGATTTATTTGCCGCTAAATGGTACCCATTTAGCATAGTTAGCTCTGTCTGAAGTTACATAACTAAAATCGATTCTTTGTCAATGTTTTAATAGGTCAGACTACTAGATAGTTTGGTCTGTTAAAATGTTCGCTGTGTCAGATTAGGTGATAAAGAGTCATAAACTCTGTGTCGTGGCCGAGAGACCTGACAGACTACACACTGCTCCCCGATCAATCATCGTTTGCAGGTCACGATGTGCGTGACGTCAGCTGCTTGTATCCACCATCTTATTCTTTTGGTAATGACCCATCCTTCGTGACCATAGGTGAGGGTAGGAGCAAAGACTGACCGGTATGTCGAGAGCTTTACCTTCTGGCTAAGCTCTCTTTTTGACACATCAGTGCGGTAAAGTGAGCACAAATATGCTCCTGCAGCGCCAATCTCCCGCTCCATAGTCCCACATCAGAACATGACAACAAACACAAAAAACTTGGACAAGTTTCTTTGCATGATGCCACAAATGATGTAAACTATTACCTGCCTAAAAGTGCAGACGTCGAGCTAAACAGACATTTTAAAAAGTGGACAGCTGTAATATTACATGAGAAGTATTTTCAACTAATGGGCTGAAACATCAAACAATGGTACGTTGCTTAAACAACACCTTGTGCTAAATCCATTCATCCTGCTCTTCTCTCTTCGCTTTCTTCTCTGCCTCCTGCTCCCTCTCAGTGAGCGGCGCTGGTTATTGATTCTCCCACAGGGCATGATTAGCCCTAACCTGTGTCAGAGTGCCAAGCCAGGGCGGTGATAATGCCTTCACTCAATGCACAATAACAACTCAGGTGCCCCAGGAGCAGGTGCTAGCTGCTCAGCGCGCACTAGCATGCTAATTTGCACAGACTTGTGATAAATGCGTGCTGTCATTCCCGCTGAACAAAGTCAGCCTCTCAGCATTGCAGTGGCAAGGCCGATCCGATAAGCTACATCAAATAAACAAGAGAGAGTGGGATTATTTGAACAGCACTTCTAAGCACTGTACAGGCTACATAAAACATAAGGTATGTGTGGGTACATGTAAACGCTCATATCTGCAAACAATGCAACACAAACATTAAAATCCTACCGCAACGGCCCCTTACAGCCACCGACACACCTCTGGCACCTCATTAGTCTTCATGTATCCACATGAGAGTCCCACTGAGGCCTGAAATTTCAGCTCTGGGCCAACCTCCTGCTATTCTGAAGAGGTCAGCTCGGCCGAGACTGAACCTGAACCGATGGGAGCCGAAAGTCAGTGTTTTAATATAAAAAAATCTCCCCCTTTCCCTCTCCTTTCCTCCCTCCCCTCGACTCACATACACACTATACACAAAAGCTGAGACATGTCACAATCTACAAATGCATCCAGTGTAACAATGCAATAACCAGGCTGCTTACTCTGTGCTGCAGCAGCCGATCCATCATGATGAAGAGGTTAGTCAAAGGGTAAACATAAAGAAATAAACAGTGGTCATGTAGCTCTCGCCGGGTATTAGTGAGCCATCACGCGTCGGCAGACAGATTGTTTTAACCTTGATAAATAACACTCTTAAACAATCATAAATGTGAACAAGAAAGCAAGGGCTTAATAAATCAAAAGTGACTGACCACTTTGGCTTGATGTGAGAGGAGCGCAGTGACAAAAAGGCTAGCTGACAAACCTTTGCCAAATCTTCAACTCTAGCTTATAAAACCTGAATAAAAGGACATAAATGAAAAGCTAGTAAAATAACCCTCTTGTTTTTAGCTCTTTGTAGTCTGAGTATCAGTCCAGTCAGCATGTCAAGAGAGGAAAATAAAATGCTCTGCATGCTTTGTCCACACAAATCCAAGTGTTTGATTTTATGTCTTTTTGTTGTTGTTTTTTTTTGCCTTTCTTATACGGTCTTTAAGTCGTGACGTAAACCCTTTCAAAATACCATATCGGGGCCCAAGCCTGATCGAACAATTGAACTTTCAATCTGTCACTTTCCTAGCGATTAGAGACAAGAGGACATGGCTGCATTTGATAAAGGACGATAGGTGACTGAAGAAAAAACTTTAGCCTTAGCGAGTAGGTGCCAAAGTTAGCTAGTTAATGTTAGCATAGATTCACTTAAAGCTAACCCTGTTTAGATATCCCTGATAGAGGTTATGGTGACGTATTAAACTGTGTTTTTCTTTTAACCAAGCAAGAGCACTGCTGATACTGTCTGCAGCCAGTTAGGATTACTGTACATAACATAACGAGAGATATTCCGGCAGGGTCTGTTTCGTTTATGTGAATTAATACTAACACTAGCTAGCTAACCTTAGCATCCACTCGTAAAAGCCAAAACTTCTTCTTCGTTCCCTTACTTTGCCAACTGCAGCCATGTTCCCTTGTCTGTCCTATTGCTGGGAAAGCAGCAGAATGAATGTTCAGTTATTATTTTTTTTATTCAGATCCTTCAGATACTTGAAAACTGTTTTTTTGTTGTTGTTGTTGCAAAACTCAGATCAGGGTGAAAGTTAAAGGAGACCCTTGTTTGCTGTGTTGATTTTGACAGAAGAGTTTTTGTTGTTTAGTGTCAGTGTGCTGTTACGGCCTTTTTTTGGTTGGTTTTTGCTTTTTTTACACGTTGATATAGTGCTGAAGCTAACTTCGTTAACAGGACATTTCCCACATTAACACATAAACGTACAGTTGCTCTAGTGTCACTATATCCCTGCAAGGAGCTTTCAACTGGTTACCAAGCAACCTAAATCTGATACCTCACATCTTATGTTGGCAAATGAGACCATCAGCGAGGAGTCTGGAGATTACTATCATGTCCTTCACAGTGTCTTTGCTCAGTCCACTCAGTCGGCAGAAACTTTCCAAACGCTTTGTGACCTAGAGAGCGGAAGAGACAATTTGTTGTTTGCCAACATGATTGTTGCTCTGTTCTCTTTTTTCACTATCTGTAGTTGGAAGCAGGAGGATATTTCTCTTCAGACAATTCCATTATTTTGTGTTTATTGCTGAACTGGTTTTGTGCAAATAAGTGGCATGTTTCTTTCACCCTCTTCCAAAACAAATGCTCATGCTTGACAAGATCTTTCTGATAGTAAGCGGTACTGCTTTTTGTCCACACACGGCTCTATAATCAACACAAAATGAAGTTCCTTGGATGAGGAGTGCTTGTGTGGATTTTTTTGAATGACAAAGATGGGAAAACCCCTGTTGAAAAAAAATAAAATCCCGTACACATGTGGACAAAGCCGCAGAGTGATGAACATAAGATGAAGTTGAACAAGAACAAATACTTAAAAAAAAAAAAAAATCATCAATGTTTTATCTGGAGTTTGGAGAGATCTGTGTTTCGGGTGGAATCTTGGATTTGGTGCACAGCATAAAAAATTCCATCTAAAAATTTTAGCAGCACCTTGCCTCTCCAGAAACAACCTCCGCGCTGCATCACCCACAGCCTCAGAGACACACAGTTCACTGACAGGGCGAGTGCTCTGTTATGATGGTGCCTTAACAGGAGAAATATCACTGTATTAAGTTTAATTGTACTTATGTTTTAACTAAATAAGTTGTGCAGTTTAAATTGGGTTTCTATGAGGACTGATTTGCTTTGGGAGTCAGCCTCAAGTGGCCATTTGAGGAACTGCATTTTTTGCACTAATCTGTTTGCTTCATTTTTCGGCCCCAAGAGGTTATGACAGAGCCACACAACAATAAATACATAAAAACAATATGTAGAGACAAATATTTCAAATATTTTGTAAACTGTTTATATTTGCATCTTTTATGTGAACACAAAGATACATAAAGGGCCAGAATCTAGAGGCATTAAAGGGATAGTTCGGTATTTTTGAAGTGTGGTTGTATGGGGCACTTATGTACAGTCAGTCTATGAATCAGCGGTGTCACTTTACGGAGGAGGAGGGAGAAATCGCTGCACAGGAAGTCAGCATTGTGATGTTGCGGATGGGGTCAGCAGAGAGAAAGTTTTTTAGCCACAGGTATAAGTGCTTGCCTAAAAAATCAATATCTGTTCAATTTTATGCTATATTTAGGATTTTTTTTCATTACTTTAGTTTGCTGCCAGACAGCCATTTATTACATTTACTACCTGAGTGGGCGTAGTAATATACAGAGAGACTACGGTTGAAAAAATGCAGTGCCCAAATGAATGGCTGTCTGGCGGCAAACTAAAGCAGTGGAAAAAAAATCCTAAATTTAGATTTTTTTAAACAATTGAGTGGATGATGCGGTAGGTGTGGAATACTGGTGGTAGTGAAGCGCTTTGAGTGTGGGCTGATGCTCGGAAAGGGTAGAGTAAGTGCAGCGAGGCATTTGATTGGTTCTTTTCAAGAAGACTGCACGGCAGTGGCTGGTTAGAGTTTTTACAGCGGCTACATATCTAAAAGATCGGATCTTTTTTGTTCCTTTTTCAGAGCTCATAAGTTATTAATTGCTGTTGGGATGCATAAAATTACCAATCCTGCCTTTAAGCAGGAGCATGAATATGTCGAAAATGCCTCACTTCCTGTCAGTGGCTCAGATCAAGTTATTCCTGCTGTTCCCATCCACTGCCTTACTCATAAGAAAAATTCTTCTTGACCACCTGTGAGTCAATAAGTGACACATTTAAAGAAAAAAAAAAAGGAAAGCGCAGATCCTTCCGAACAGGTCACCACGGGTAGTTTGACTTGAGTGTGAAAAGAACATACATGACAGGCTCTGATGTACACATGGGGAATTCATTTGTAATGTATTACTGCGGTTTCCAACAGAGAGGTAAAGTCTTTTACAACTTCATGCTGGCTTTTCCTTTAATAATTAAAGTTATTTAAATGAGCCTCAGCAGCTCCTGTCAGCCATGAGATGATAACTGCAAACCCCAGCAAAAACACAGGGTTTACTTATTCACTGAATTTGGACAAATGTGTTACACGCAGTGCATTGAAGTTGCAGTGTAATGGGCATACGCAGGGTGTGGGTTTCTACACAAAGACATACACTACAAAGAGGATCTGTTGGCAGCGCCGGCACTCAGCGTCAAAATAAGACCGCAAAGGAAACGAGGGAGGGAAGCTTTTGAGAGGAATTTGTGATCCTCTTGCTCTTACAAATAAGCAGAATTACCCACGCAAACACACACAGACAACAGCGTGCATGAGGGCTTTATTTGCTCGAGCCGAACGGCGCGCATACACGCACCGAAATGTTGACTCGCAGGCATGAAAACGCACTTCTCAACTCTCTCTCACACCCACATAAACACATGTATAGAGCGTTGTGATACACACATCCGCTAATCAGTGATCCCCTCTTGGAATGGCTTGCGCATCTGAAATGAGACAAAGAGGAAGAGGAGGTGGAGGAGGGGAATAAAAGCAGATTTACAAGGCCTGTTCCAGCACCAGTCAGCAACTTTATTCTCCAGCCTCACTGATGCTCTACAGCATTGACACATGCATGCAAACACACATGCATGCACGCGCGACGCACACACTTGGACGCCTTCCTCTCGAAAATAAAACAACAGTCTGTAGTCTTGGCTCCATTTTTGTGTTGGAAAGGACTTTTCCCAGCGTCCATATGATGCATGTGTTTATAGAAGCAGCTGCAGGAGAAGACTGCACAAGTGATTTCATTCTCAAAGCCTTTTTTTTCCCCCCCTGATGCTTAGTCATTATTCAAATGTGAAAGCTGAGGGCCGAATGCACAACGTGGGCACAGATGGGTTGAAACATCTACCGTAACAATTACAGCTCTTGATTCATGACAAACTAGTTTTGTAGATTATTATCTGCAGGCTGACCTTTCCCACTCCGCTCGCATTACAAAACAACAAAAATGTGTTTTTAATTCACTGCATTGCAGATCGTCCCCCGGCCGCAGCAAACAGAAGTTAATAAAGAGCTTCTCTATCCTGTTGCATTAAGTCAGAGAGTTGTCTGAATGACGAGAGGAGCCACGCGTTTCTCTTTACAGAAAAGTCAAACGCTGCTTATTTATCTTACAGATACACAGAATCGATAAATAAAAATTGCTTTTTTTCCCGCTTCCTGTCCGTCTTCATCTCCGAGGCCCGGCGCGTGCTTCTGCCTGATCTTCGTGGCTCTCAGACATACAGAGATCAGATGGTTTGGGTCTTTTTTGTGTGTCTGAGCTTCACTTGGTTTCCAGTGTTGGGATTACCCACCCCTTTTGAAATGAAAGATTGAATCACTTTCTTTGAAATGAATTTGCGTAGAACTTTCTCAAAAGGTCTGAGACACGTTTTCAGGAGACGTTCATGAATAAATAATCTGTGTTTATGGTGGCGTCGCTGTCATTCAGTATTTATGGAGCATGCTCCCTGTGTCAAAATAAAAGTCCTTGACAAATGTAATTTGTGATTCAAACTGCAATATTCAACAGATGGTATTGGATGTATTTGCAAAGGTGGTGGTCAACACAAAACACAAATCAAACACAGTTATCCCCAGATCATGCAGGTTAAAACAGAGCTGAATAACAAACTTCTCAGAGATCTCAGCGCTGTCGTGTTGGATCTACAGTCTGTGTAAGCAATAACATCTCTGACAGCATCTATATAAGCATAGATCTTAAAAGGCACTGTGATGCTTGTTAGGAGACCCAGTGCTTCGGTGTGGTGGATGGTGGGCAGCGGGAACTCCACTTTGTTTTCAGCTCTAACCATCATCTCATGGAGATTTAATTGTTGGAGGAGGCTGGCTGTCAAGAATTACTCTTCGATATGATAATCACTGCAGGCTCACACTGAAAGTTTAGATGAAAAAAATCCTCATGAGAAACGGTCCAAGCTCGGGAATTATCCCAGGGGATTCCACAAGGAAGATAAAGTTGTCAAAAAGACATAAAATGTGGGCTACTGCGAGCTGCTCAGAGAGAAACATCTTAATATATGAGCGAGGTCTTAAAACATGGCCTGTCATGTTTTAATGACCCGTAAGTGCACTAAGTGTAACAGTTCAGCTAATATTAAAACCAAAAGGCCTGTCTCAGATTTAGCTGTAAAGATTACACGAAGCCATTTTGAAATGAGTAAGACTGAAGCTGCTGAACCCATGCAGAGGACAAACTAACAGATTGTCTCGAAGTGTCCATGGTTACTCCCGTTTTCAAACCATTGCCTTGTAACTCTTTTCAACAGGCAAAGCAGGCAAATGCTTGGGGCCTCAGACTGTTGCGGGGCCCCAGAGGGCTCGACTCCACAGCAACGTTTCAAAATTTGGCAACCGCAATGACCACAAACCCCTCCGACGACCAATTAACCATTTTAAATAAATACATTAAAATTTGATCCATTTTTCATTGGTATCTTATTAGTTAGAGCATAATGGTGATTAACGTTTGTCAAAGGGGCCCCTGACTCTAGAATCTTGCTCCTTTTTATATCAGCCATCCTCTTACTCTGCCTTTAAATGTGGTTACCTGGAACAGCTATGAACACTAATGTCTTCCAGCGTGGTCAGAAGTCCCATCATCCAAAGTGAGGCCTGGCACTTTGTTCGGCGTGTTAGAAAATTAGCCCCAAACACAAAGTACGGTTGAGTTATTTGGTCGTGACCCAAAAGCACAAGACAAATTAAGATTTTGAACTGCTTCTTACCACTCTGTATGTGTGTGTGTGTGTGTGTGTGTGTGTGTGTGTGTGTGTGTTAAAATGTAACTGTTCAGGCAGATTTTGGAGAGAGCGTCTGGATAATGTGCTAGCAAGCTAGCAAAATAATTGCAAGTTAGCTAAAAGGCTATATTTCTTTCATTTCAGCACTTGTGACGAGTGACGGCATAATTAAACAACAACAACAACAAAAAAAGTAGCTTCACACATTCCTACTGGTAACAAGTAGCTGTATGCATTTCCTCGTGTTGAGCACTAGGGGGCACATTTAAAACACTACACAGATTTATGGACACCAGACATAACAGTATGGAAGCGAGGCATGACTTTGCCCATAAAGTCGTGATGCTAGCAATACAAACAAAAGAATTTATAACTATTGCTCTATCCTTCATCATCTCATCACAAGCAATGTTTCCATTAATTGTGAAGTTTAAAAAAAAAAACAAAAATTTAAGCAAACTTTTGAAATCTCACAAAAAGAAAATGCGATTTAGGAGTGTTTCCAATAACTGGTTTGTAGTGAATATGCTAGGCTGCAAGGTGTAGTTCGGTCAGAAGGTGGCAGTATAAGCAACCTTACACATAACTTTAAAAAACAGTAAAAGTCGCAGACTGGAAAGAAAACACTGTGGCATCCAGTTGCTGTTTACAATCTAAAATTTCTGTTATTTTCTTTGAATGAGATCTAAAAATACTTCAGTCTTGTCGTTGCTTCATACATACCAGTCGTTGTTGTTGTTGTTGTTGTTATCAGACATGTTTTCGCCTGTCTGAGAAACACCCGTGAAGATGGCAGAATCATCTTCTTCTACTTCTCTTGGGAAGGGAACCAGCAGACAAATATTCACTATGTCACAATTTATTCGTCCCAGCTATTTCCGTTTCCCATTTTGTGCATTAAATGTTTTTCTTGACAAAAGCAAAAACCATCCCAAGTGTACGTAATTTTATCTTATTTTTTTCCAAATTGAGGACTCCTTTTTAGAATTTTGTCGTGTCCATTTACCATTCCCAATGCGATTTTTCAATATGCACGTTACAAATATGGCTATAGGCTTACTGTTTGCTTATTGTAAATCACATCCACTTGATAAACAGTTTTTAAATAGGTAACTTTTGCTGTATTTTGGCTGCAAAGCACTTGGAAATGAAACTGAGCCAAGTTCACCATATTTAGTCCAGAGTAAATATAGCTCAGATCCTCTCCCACTGGCTCTTCATTTGTGGCTCTCACTGTTTTTTCTCCCCTCTCTCCAACTGATTTGGCCTGTAGTTGTTGCAGGCCTGCGTGAGTGAATAGACCCTCGCCTCGTCAATAAAGCAATCATTAGAAGCAGATTGAGTTTGTGCTTGTGGCCTGACAGCACGCTGGATGGGGTGAATGGAGCAAGAGGAGGAGGAGAAGGATGCCGATGGCAAGATTTGATATTTTGATGTGTGTCGGCTGAATCTGCCTCGACCAATTTAAGCGATGGGAAGCACTCATATTGTTTTATCGGCACACATATAGAGGCAGATGCGCTGTGTATTATTTTAAAGCACACACATGCTCATATACGATTAAAGATGTACTCATGTCTGAATTAAACAAGTTCTTCCTCTTTTGTCTCCATTTGGTTTTCTTCATCCTCTCTAACGCAAATGTATCTCCAAGAGCAGATAGTTATGATTGAAACCAAACAGGGTCAGATAATGATTAGATTTCGGAGTGCAAACTTTTTTTTTTACCCTCCATCAGGAGCCTCTTACACCATGCCCATCATTCTTCCTGTCTCGGTCTGAGCTGTGGGTCCCCGGAGCACGACTTGGTCAGTGATCAGCTGTGATTTGGCCACGTTTGAAACGCAATCAGTCCCAATTCTCTGTGCGCTCCTGGCTTCCTAACAGAGAGCAGGCTTCACTCCGCCCACTGAAGCCAACAGTTAAAGGACAGCAGAGCAGACACAGACAGAAAATCAGACAGGAGAGTCTGGAGAAGATTGGCAAAGTTAGAGGAAGTTTGTTTGTATGGGAGCAGTGATGCTGATCCTTTCTACAGAACCATCATGTTTCTAACAATCGTGTAGGAAGACACAACATATTGCCTTACAGGAGGACTCCTCTCCTGTTAACTGCGAGTCAAAACTCGCACTACAAAAGCTGCTTTAAACTAAAATGTCTGTCACTGCCAAGCTAGTATGTTAGAATTTGACTTCTTGACTTCTACATTTAAGCTCTCAACATAGTACAAAACAGGGTCAGATAAGGTTTTTTTCAAGAAGTTATGTGGTCATGAGTCCAGCATGTTCAATCAATCATCTATTTTGTCAGTGTGTTAATCTTTTTCGTACTGGTTGCTAAATTTCCCAGAATTCCAAGAAAAAGATACCCAGGAGGTGAACTCATGTCCTCTGAGGTAACTACTGAATGGTCCTTTTGTCACTATTGCTAATAAATCATTATTAAAACACTAATTTACTATATTTTTAAATAAAATAATAATGATCTGTAATTTCTTTGTAAGACTTGACTTAAAACTTTTAACAGAAAAATTATCCAATTGTCAGACTTTTGTCAGGATAGTCTTGTTGAAAATTATTGTGAGACAGACACTGAAACTGTGAGCATAATCTAACCTATTTGGAGGGGTGTGTGTGTGGACAGGTCACCACCGTGCAGGTCACTGCTTTCTTCCTGCAGTCAGTTCTCTTTAAGCTCTCTTGATTTGCTTTAAGAGTCAAATTTATCGGTCCAGTTAACCTGCGCGCATCTTGCTGTTGTTCATTTAAAGCTGCAGCTGGTAACTTTGGTGTAAACATCAAAAACTTCTTGAAAAAATTTGATGAAAAAAACGTCATAATACCCACAGACAGCTGTTAGTAAGTGACGTGCTCTAAGAGTTTCGCGATATATCTGTGTTTTCCCGTCATGCCTCTTTGTCCGTTCTATTTGCTCGTTAAGTGACGCTCTCTGTACTCTCTGTACTCTCTGTCCTGATTGGCCAGTCTAAGCTGCGCTTCTTAGCCACAGGTGACGAGCTGATTAGCTGCTGGTGCCTTAAGCTCTGACTCGCCTCTGCTAACAACAAAGGGTCTGCAAGAGACATCAGTCGGCAGTTTACTCCGCTGCAACTTTCCCTGCAACCATTTTGTCTCAGTTCAAACTTAAAAAGAGAGTAACAACAAACAAGACAGGCTGCTCCAGAGTTACTCCCCGATGAGTCTCATACTACAGCTAGTGTTAGCTTGTTAGCTTGTTTGCAAAAGTTACCAACTGTAGCTGCAGCTTTAAAAGAGAACTCCGGCCATTTTTGACCCTTTTCTCGTTTTCCTGAGGGTCACCCAGTGTTAAGGGGAGCAAAAAACGCGACTAAAAATGAAGCGACCAAACCGGAGTTATCCCTCGGCTACCGGAGCTTCGGGATAACTGTAACGCTAACTAGGGGGGCAACCTTTTTAACCGTATTGCACCTCTAAACACACTCAGAAAACCAATCCAAGACCTGT
>JAQLOL010000010.1:11088412-11099494 GCA_029783665.1 Naso thynnoides
CTACCAGTGTTTGAGCTAAGCTAATTAGCGGTGGGCGAGCTCTGCCCGTCTCTTCCTTGTTACTGCACGCACAGTCGTGTATGCCCTCTTTCTAGGGCACACCAATTTACACTACTGAAATGTTGCGCAGCAGCAATTGCAAAGGATATAATGAAATATTTTGCTTTTGTTTGTGAAATTGCTGAATTTGCTTTGGCAGCCCACCATGGCAAGATGTTCAAGGCTGAAATGCTGCTCATGGTGTTTCATGTGATATACCATGAGAACATCATGAAGCCGCACTGGTACTCCTAGTCAGACAAATTAGTTTCAAAACCTTCAAAATTACAGTCAAAATGTAACTAAAAGGTTGTAATCTGGAGCCTTGATTAAACAAAAGACTTCACCTGAAAGATTTGAGACTCGGTTTTGACGTGTTTTGAACAACTTAGTTAGTCAGTTAGTCTTAGTCAGACTTGACTTACAAGACTTAGGCTTGAATAGGACATGCTCGAATGGTTTGGAGAGTTGCCCTAAATGTAGGGCTGAACTTTAGTATTTTTGACATTTAAAGTTTTATTGAGCTTTTTAAATGACGCTTTGAGTGTCTGTCATCATAATTTATGATGTCAACCCCCATAAAAAGTCCGCCTTCCCCCGCAAAAAAACAAGAAAGGGGAATTTTGCCATTCAGTGCTCGCATGAGTTTGACTGCAGGTAAATATAAAGAAAAGAGAAAACTTCTCTTTTTAATCCTTAAAATTTAAATATAAACTCTGAGCTCTCCCACCAGGAAATGGCTCCAGATCAGGGCAGAATCTTGTGTGACTCCAGGTGTTTAATCCTTCAGAAGCTCCAATCTACCCCCGACTGTCTCTTGGGTGTAATCATCATCAGCAGCCGTCTGCCAGCATCTGTCCCTCTGCTCCACCTGTCCAACCCACACAACACTCCAAGTCCGGCAGGACACATGATAGCATTTCAGTTAAATGTCAGTGTTGTGAACGAAGGTTCAAAGCTTTGAAATATTCAATACAACCCTACCGAAATGGCTTGAAACATGACTGAAAGATGTAAGATTTGACTTGGGCAGTATTTCTAACGATAAGAGACTTGGAGAAAGTGATGCTGATTGAACATAAACAATAATAATGTTTAAGATTTTGAAAACAAAACACTGGTTTCATTGTACAGACACTTAGTATCAATAATTAACTATCTCTGCAACCAATTGTAACATTTTCGCAACCGTTCCCTCTTCAGGAAAGTGAAAATGAAGCCAGATTGAGGGAGTGCGGCAGGGAAAGAAGGTTTTACTCCAGCCTGAATGAAAGCTAACAGAAAATTGTTTCTGAGTCGCTGTAATAGAATGAAAAATAGAGAAATATTGATCATACCGGTTGCTGAAAAATCTGTACTCCGTCTTCTTCTCATCTCCTCCTCCACGCCTTTCTCTCCCATCGTTCTCTCATCTTCATCATTTTGTGTGTGTGTGTGTGTGTGTGTGTGTGTGTGTATTTTCCCATCTCTGACAGATAACAGTAACCGCGTAGGCTGGGTATTGCAGGGCGAAGACGATTTCATTTCATTCAGGATCAAGTGGGGCAGGAGTCTGGGAGAAAAACATTCTTAAGGCTTCTGGTCGATGGCACAGTATTTTGGGAAGGAAATTGATTTATACATTTTTAACCAGACAGTGATGAAAAAACATTATGTATCAGATTTTGGAGGGCGAGAACGCCCACTGATGCACCTCGTCATTACCCGTCCCAGTGTGTGTGTGTGTGTGTGTGCGTGCATGCGTGTGCGTGCACACGTGCGCATGTGTGCGATGGGTAATGGAGAGTAATAGCCCGCCCTGTGGAGAATTGCCCGAGCTGTCGCAGGATGATGACAGATGAAGCCTCTTGTCCCCTGATGATGATGATGACACTAATGCATTCACAGTCCGTTTCCCTCGCACTGATCTCTGCATGACGGAACGAAGGAGACGGGACGGGTGTGTGTGCGGCTGCAACTGAAAACAGAGCAGGGAGGAAACGTAAGGAGAGAGGGAGAGGTCAATAACAGCCAAACATTAGAATATTAATGCCTGCCTCGAGTCACGCTCCTTCTCCCCTTCTTTCACTTTTTCTCTAACTTTCTATTCATCGTTATTTATATTTCAGAGCTTAGCTTTCTCAACCAAACTTCCTCTCTCTCTCTCTCACTTTTTCCTCAGTAGGGAGGGATTAGTGGTCATTAGCTGGGGACTCTGATATAATGAGGCTCATCTTCTCCAACATGAAGGGCAGTTTAATAGAGAGTGAGAGCTGCTTCGTCTGCCCAGGGGTGAGAACATTAACCCAAACTCACATTCAGCCTGATGGACAACCCCCGAGGCGCACAAACACACACATGCCTGCATGTGCGCGCACAAATTCACATGCTGCTGGGTAAATTATGCACATGCCATCTCTGGAGGGCAGAGTGACGGACGCGCACTCATAAATGAAATGCATAAAATTGGGACGAAATGTATTCAAGCGAGACCTCACCTCTTGTGTAATGGACATACGCAGGCTTCTTTGAATTGGTTGATCTAATTTACATTAGATTAATATATTACAGAGGTCGCACACGCACTTTGGGGCAGTTTACACCGCACCAGCTTTCTCATCAAACAAAACACTTCTCTTGCAGTTCGGCCTTCCTTTTACATGACAACGGCGTGCCGGCGACCCTGAAACTGCAAACTTTTGAAACTGGGTTTCAGAGTGGAATCTTGTGAAACCGCAACCTTCTTTCCTGCCGTGTAACCTCGCAAGCGGAGCGCCTGTGAATGCAATGATGACGCTAATGCTAATGCTATCGCGAGTCAATACATTCTGCTATTGCCACTACCAAACTCCCATTAAACACTCCAGAGTGCACCCAAAGCAGGTTCAACATGATGACAGTCCATTGACGCAAATTTGACTGTGAGTAGCATAATTTTAGAAGTCAACCTACGGCTGAATTTCTTTAATTTGTGGTTACTCAGGGCTCAGCAGCAACAGAAAGTTAACAACTTCGCCAGCTCTGATGGTACGTCATTACAAAGTTACACGCTAACTACTGGCCTGGCATGCACACTACAGCGCTTTTGGTTGTTCTGTAAAAGTGGACATATTTTGAAGACGCAAAGACCTTTCCGTTTTTAGCAGGGCTGCTCCCGTGTAAACGTGGCCTTTGACACACACATAAAAACCCCTTAATCAAGTGCCCTCCCACCTCTGACTGTAAAATTTGCTTCCCGAGATTTCCACCGCATCTCCCTTCGCTTCATTCTTTTGCTGTCTGAGCCAGAGCCGTGGGTGTGTGTCAAAAGTCTTTTCAGCGGCACCCATGCTTCCGGCTGAAAGCTCTATCTCCTGTGAGAGCTACCTCTCTGAACACGACAGATAAGGCCTCCTCAATGCCACAGCCTCTACCATAAGCCAGCAAACACACACAAACACACACACACACTGCTCAACACCCACGTGCATATTCAGAACACATAGGAAAGAGCCGGTGACACAGCTCCATGCGTATAAACTGTAGACTGTATAAACAGGTGTTCAAAGGTACGCATACATACCCATAGCCACGGGTTGTGACACACACACACACACAAACAGAACCGAAATTAAGTGGAATAAATGCAGAAAAATTCACTCCTACTGCTGTATTTCAACATGCATCAACAGAAGCGTTTATAGCCTTATCCCACTGAAAACACCATGTAGGCTCCACTCATATGGTCTGAAACCAATAAGTGGGTGTGAGAGAAACCAGAAATACCAGATGGCAACTATGTGTGTATGTGAAAGTGTGTGTGACTTTGAAATGTAAATGGTGTGAGTGGATGAGCTGCCAGGTACATTGACAGAGCGCACGGCGGGGGAAGTGTGCGATGTTGCCGTGCGTGATGAGCCACATTAGTGGGTCTCGGTTGACACAGATGAACGTTCGCAGCTGGTAAGGACACAAGCGATGGATTAAGGGAGCATTATAAACAGCCAAAAGCAAAGCAGCATTTTTTTAAAAAAAAAGGACGAGTGCCGTATCCTGCGTGGGGTCATTTCTCGCCTGGAATGGTGGCCGGAGATAGCAGTTACATTTGATGCAAGACTTTCACAAGTGGCTGGGTGTATTTTTCGGTGTATGTTCCTCACAGAGCCGTGGATTCTGCTGCACGTTAGCTGAGGGGATTGAGACAGCTAGCCCTGTATTACTGAAGGAATTGAATCATGCAACATATATCAGTGCAGGGACTGAAACATCTAATCTTAAGGCACACTCACACATGCCTTCTACTGTTCTGAAGCAAGATTGTTCCTCCTCCCCACTGCCCTGCTAGCCTGAGCTCACTTTGCTCCAGGCCTGGCCTGACCGTCAGACCACTTCAATTTATCGCTTTCATCCACTGAGCTGCCAGATTTGAGGAGTGCATCCCAATCTAACAAATATTAAATCCTCTGTTTCTTCACTATCTCCCCACATTGTAAAGTTCTACTCTTGTATCCAAAACTAAGAGATGGGTGTAAAATTTCCCCCAAATCTCAGAGTTCTTGGGTGTTGTATCTTGTTGCCTTAATAAAAATAATAATACATTATTCTCACCAGTGCTTTTCAGGACACTCAAAGATGCTTAACAGAGTGTAAAAAACAAAAGACAAACAAACAAACAAAATAATAATAATAATAATAATAATGTGGAGAAGTGTCAGTGACTAAAAGCAGCGTTGAACAGGTGAGTCTTAAGTGATTTTTTGAATATGGAGAGTGAGGAGGAATCTCAGATGGCTTTTGGGAGTGAGTTCCAGAGGGTGGGAGCAGCGATGGAGAAAGCCCCATCAGTAGCAAGGGCTTCCCCTCCAGTAACTGCTAACGATGTTTGGTCGGGGAGCAACATGTAGTCTGTCATGTCTCTCACCACGACACAGCAAGAATTTATGCCTCCATCCATGACTAATTGCCTAATTCGTCACAGTAAACATTTTAACAGACAAAAGCATCTGGTAGTCTGACTCTGGCATGAGCTGTGTTAAACAAACATGTAAAGAAAATGTGATTTTGTGTGATATGGCAAGACGAAGTCTCTAAGTGCATCACCCATCGTATTTCTGCAACAATATTCTTGAATGTCACTGTGCATGCTGACTGCGAACAGAACTCTGTGATATCATGACAGTATTATGTCATTAAAAATTTTCTCTTGCAGTAAAACATTAATGCTTGGGCATGTTTTTCCAGTGCTGCAGTCAAGGCTTGCACAAGCATGGTGCAAAACTAAGGCGTGCTCACAATGGGAAACAAAAGGCTTAGAAAAAATAAATATTTAGCACATATCAATATCTTGCAATGTCAGCTACATGTGTCTTTAACTGCTATGCACACTAGAAGTAAAGAAGAAGTGAATAAGAAGGCAAGTGGAAAAACAGCTTCAAACTATGAATATTCATTAACATTTCATTTCAAATACTTCATTTAAGGGATATACAAAGCAGAGAGGGATACAAGTGTTCATGTTTCATGTCACAGTCAAGCAGAATTTGTTCATTTACATATAGCATGCTCTTAGATGAATAATGGAATGTAGCAGATGCCCTGAAGGAAATAAATGTTTAATGTTTACTGTATCTTATTAATTTTCCCTTTTTGCTGAACACACTTAACTCGTTTGTGCCATGCTGAGTGAATCAGTATTTAAGACAAAAGAATAAAAGAGAAATAACAAATGTATCTTTTACCCCTATCTTATAACTAATGTAACAGGAAACAGGACAGTATCCACAAAGGAGAGATGAAGCGGGGGAGGACAGGGTTCGTTGCCTATGTTTTAGTTGAGAATATATGAAATAAAATAAGGTGTAAAACATCTTAAAAATGGATTTATAATTCATCCATATGCCAGTTACAAACAATCTGTGATGCTGACAAACATCCCTAAAGGGTTGATCACACCGAGAAGCGTCACACAAGGCGCAGCTGCTCCAAAACTGCGTTGAAAGCCCATCTGTAAGAAAAAAACAGCCAGTATTTTCATCTGTGTTCACCATTATCTTATTGTTTCAGCCACTGTTCCCCCATATTCAGGACATGGTGAGCGGTAAAGCTCACCTCCTACTTGGTTTAATTAGCATCTTTCACCAGAAGCGCAAGCAGTGCGGCTCCATGAATTGAGCTGAAAAGTTGAAATTATCTTAAATCAAAAGTCTTAAAGCCCAAAAACTGCTAGAAAAACACGTTGCACAGCAGCAAGAGAGGAGCGCCTAGCAGGTGCACTGTACCGCAGGGAAACAAAGGTATCGCTAGCTACACTTTTCTTGTGACACTCCTCGGCGTGAGCGACCCTTGGCTTTGGTTTTTGGTAGTAGCAAAGCTAACAAACAAATGTTGAAGACCAGCTAAGAAGATCACTATTTGGCTGTACTGTAACTCTCCTTTTTATACGTTTTAATGGCCATAGTTGCCTTATTTTGAACACATTGTGTAAAAGCTCAAGGGAGCGAGATCTAATGCATGTTACAACCCACCCATGGGAGAAGCAACCCTGCTCTCTGTGACGAATCTGTAATATGTAACATGTTCTCTGTGCATGCAGGAAACACGTGTGAACCATTATAGCGCTTGCTGGCCTGCCGCGTGTCCTCGATAGCTCCTTTAGATGTGTGCCTTGCTCCGATCAATACTCTTGGATGGGGTGGTTGCTCCCTGACACTGAGAATCAACAAAAATCCATCAATGCACACGAGCATTCACAAATACCAGCCACCTCTACCGCTAGCTGCACAGATGCACAAACTACAAATTTATATTTCCACCAACATTTCGCTCTCCTTGGCTGACCTTCGCTGCTGTTCAAATAACTTTAAAAGTAGTTCTCACAGTGTGCCACCATAGTGTAAATATAGTTAAAGGCTTTTCTTTTGGTGAAAGTTGCATTTTGAAAGGGTTTCAGAGAAAACGCTACACCCCTGCTGTCAAATGTGTTGTGTGCCAACTGCGCCATCTGGAAGACCATGAAAAAGAGTGTCAGTGGGTAGTAGGGAGGGAAAAAAATGATGGTAACGGGATATATGTGTGTCCAGAGTTGATGCAGGAGATGAAATTCTCTCAGGTATTCTTCCTGGCATGAGATATCCTCCAGCATCTCATCTCTTCAGCTGCAGTCTGAAATTAGTTTCAGAGTGCAATAAAACTCCGTTTTACAGTCATTAAGTCTCATATTCACCTTGAAATAATCCTTTTTTTTCTCCAAAACTTGAACAGCTAAGCCCTGAAACGAGATAGTTCCTCATGTTTCTATGAGCTGCTGAATGTTCAAGAAATTGCTCAAAACATACCCCTTCTTATCACACAGCAAGAAGGTCTTGGGTTTATATCCAGCCTTTCTGTGTGAAGTTTGCGTGTTCTGCCTGTGCTCTGCCTGGGTTCAGAGCGTATGAGCGGAGCTGAGCAGTGAAAATCTCCACCAGTCGCATGCGCAGCTGTCCGTTCCTGCCGCTCAGTCGCTCAAAGTCAAAGTCAGCGCTAAACTCAGGCTTTGCTCCGCTCCACTGAAATGACTCACCACTCACGCTGCACTCTTTCTTGTATGACATTATCGTCATCTGTTACAGGAACTGGAATAATACGTTTATAAGACTTCTCAGTTTCCCTTTTAAAGTACTTTGTGAAATCCACTGAGCTGCGGCGGCCAGCAGGAAACAGAAGATAGCGTGGGTGGGTGGGACATATTGCACAATACACAGATGCACTTTGGGTCGGCACGCTTCCATCTTGTGGTGTGAGCGGCACCGAGCGAATTCGGAGCGGACTTTAGCGGGAAATGAGGCAGCACTCCGCTTATTTTCTCTCGGTAGGTTCTGTCCAGGTTCCGGCTGACTGGCTGTTAAAACGAGTTCTTAAACTGGCCTTTGGCGACTTGGCGAGCTGAAACGCAGGCGACACCATCACCCGGCTTGAGTCGGGCTGAGACGGACAAGTTTACACCGCTGCAACTTTCCCTGCAACCGTTTCATCCCGCCATGAATCTTTGATGTAAACTGTACTTAAAAAAGAGAGCAACAACAAATGAAATACGCAAGCCGGAGTAAAAATAGGGAGGGGAGGCTGCAGCGGAGTTGCTGCACCCTCATGCTACAGCTAGCTTGCTAACCAGACGTTGCCTACTCCAGCTTTAACTGGTGACTAAAGAGTGCCCATAGGTGTGAACGATAGCGTGGATGTTTGTCTCTATATGTCGGCAATGTGATGAACTGCCAACTTACCTAGAGTGTATCCCGCCCCCGCCGAATTTCAGTTGGGATTCACCCCAGACCCCTTCCGACCCTGCCAAGGATAAACAGGTGCAGATGGATGGATGGAGACACTAAAAATTAATCAAGGAAGTTTATTTGCACCATGCTCATTAAAGTAATTCAACCGATGGTGTGTTCGCTGTAGGAAATAAAACTGAATTAGCAATTTCTAGATCAAAAGACCTGCTAAAATGTTAAACAGCATATGGGGCACGTTGTATTTTGAAAGGCACAGCGTCTTAAAAGTCCATTAAACTATATAACAAGAAGGAGCAGCGGGGCAGTGAAAATCCAGTCCTTAAGCCTTGACTTCTGCTTCAAAGAAAAATGCTCAGGCAAAGGAGATTTGATGTGAAGTGAGATGTAGCTGCTGGGTAAAGGTCTCCTCGATGTACTCTCATTTATTTGTTTGAGGTCACTGAATATGATTTATGTGCCGATATTGATTTTGCTATAAATCTAAAAACATTCTTATACTGTCTGGGTAAAAAGGAAAAAAAATGGAAAAGGAAGCGAACAAGGCCCATTCATAATTCTTCTCTTTTCTATACAGTAAAATGTTTTGAACCCCGATGTCTTTTCTCCTCTTTCTGCTTCTAAATAGGTTACCTCTCAGGCATTCACACACAGGGGAGCACCGGCTTCTTCATGAGTGTTTTTTCTGCTTGCAACCTCACTGCATCTGCAAAGAGAGCCCAGTGTCTGTGTGAGACAAAGTAAAAGAGGGGGTGGAGGATGGACTTGAAGGGGTATTGTCTAGAAGTAGGTCAGAATGGCCTTAGCTGCAACTGTTTTTGGCCGGAGAGAAGGAGAAGTGAGTGGACCAAAGGGATGGAGTGAATTCAGGGTTTGGACTTAAGAGGGAGAGAGAGATGGGTTATGGGAGAGGTGGGACTCTGGAGAAAGATGTTTACAGTTATGGCACACCCGTGGCCTCTGATGAAGTAAAATAGAGCTATATGAAGAAAAAATAAAGTAAGTGAGCAGAAAAGTGGAAGTAAAAAGAGATGACCAGTCAGAGGATTAGATGGATTTCAATACATTTCCCGCTTTTCATTTTCAATTCAGCAAAATCTTTAGCTGATATAAGCTGTTTCCCTCTGTTTTGTGTTTTCCGTCTCCTCAGAGAAACTGTTGACGGCGACAGAGGTCCCTCAAACTAAGTCCATACTGTTTTTTTTTTCCTGGTAAAAACCTCGTCTAAAGCCATCCTGCTGCTGTGGCTGGAGATAAGAGCCAAGACAGAACCTTCTGAATAATAATACTGTGGAACACTCACTGTCTTCTTGTGTATGTGTGTGTGTGTGTGTGTGTCTTTAGGTTGCATGTGAGTGCAAACAGCATGCAGGCTGCTTGTAGTGTTGCAAACTAACCACAGAGATTCAAGTGATTAAGGTTATTTTTATTTGTTGTATGTTGTGCTACTTGTGATACTTTTACTCTATTACATTTCAGAGGAAAGTATTGTATTTTCAGCTCCGTTTCATTTAACAGCCATAGTTAGAAGTTACTTTTAGATTAAGATTTTATATTTTGCTAATCTCTTTGATTTGTGATGCCCTAAAAAACTGTGTCCAGCTCTGTGACACTGTTTAGCAGCTCAGCAAAGAAATTCTTACTCTAAACTCAAAAGCTGATTTCTTTAAAATAATTTTTTGAGGCCAAAAGAGGTTAAATCCTTCAATATTTTTTTCAAGATTATATTATTGAAAAATGAAAGGAAATTTGTGCAGCAGGACTTCCTCTTACTGCCCAGTAATCATCTCTTAACTGCTCAGATTTACTTTAGAACAATTTGGCTGAGGTCTAAGGAGTACTAGAACATTATTTTTTGGCAAGTATTGTTACTTTAAAGAACTTAAAGGAGAAGTTAGACTTTCTTTGCACATTAGAACTTTTCATGAGGATATTTATGATCTTATACAATGTTCTACAGAATTATTATGACGATCGGGGCAGTCACGAGAGCTGGTGCTCATTACTGACATCGCCGCTAGTAAACGATGTAGGTGAAGGGGCATTTCAAGTGCTCCGACAATCCCATAAAAAATAAGTCGTTTTAAAAGACAATTGCCAAATTTTTTGCTGTGTCCTCTCATGTTCCAACACTAAAACACTAAACACTAAAACAGCAGCTAATAAGCCGGAAACAGCTGTACATGAGAAGACACCACCAAACATTTGGTGATTGTCTCGTCTTCGAAAACGACCTTTCTCAAGGGATTGCTGAAGGCCTTGATATGCCTCTTAGCCTCCATTGTTTTTAGCCGTTTTCAGCTAGCAGTTGGCCATAATAATGCTGTGGAAAATTGTATTTATTATATGTATCTGCATGCTAACTGCATTACAAACTTACAGTGTTCACTGCATAATTCTATTATCCCCAAGTGGCCGAATCAGTTATTGCAGGATTTACGTTTAACTCTAACATTATCTAACAAGTATCTTTACATTGCTGTATTGATACTTTTATTTAAATAAAGGATCTAAATACTTTAGCCGGAAACACTTTAAATTGATAGTCCCTTGCTGACACTATACAGGTTTTCAGTAAGTATTCAGTTGCATGTCAACAGTGTGTCAGTTAATATTCAACAACGCTCTTTCAACAGATGAGTAACAGGCATTCAGCTAACTTCCAGCTGACTATAAGGTGCATTTCAGGAGGTCTGCAGATAAAGAAGTAGTCTTGGTGCCTAAACCTAAAAGTTTATAAAAACGGTTAAAATGTGTGTCACGTGTAATTACAGCATGGATGTGTTCTGTTAATCGGTTATAGACTTTCTAGTCTTCT
>JAQLOL010000010.1:11142568-11157040 GCA_029783665.1 Naso thynnoides
ACACTGCAATTACCCTTCAGGGATTAATAAAGTATCTATCTATCTATCTATCTATCTATCTATCTATCTATCTATCTATCTATCTATCTGCCACTGGGTCTTTCACCTTTTATACCACAGAACTGGTTCTTACACTGGGCAACAGCTCTCCTGCAACTAAAAAAAACCTGGCAGAACTAGCACACTAATTTAATTTAAGGTGCCATATTCATTCCAAAAAGATAATCAGTTTCCTCCGGGGAGATGATTTTGTGGTGGATCCTCTTCAGGCCTTTCACTCAAACTTGTCACAAAATTGTCAGAGCCAAAACACAAAGAGTAGTGCTTTGAAAGCGAAGGAATACACTGCAAGAGATTTGATTATGTATGTTTGGCTAAAGGGGCACCGCCTCACTGATCTACTACAAGGTGAATCACACCTTTACACTGCAACTTACCAAATATCAGTCACCTCGTCTTACAACAGGCCATCGAGTCAGGTTTGTGCTGTGTACCACTAATAATAATGCTCTTTTTTTACCTGACACTGCTCTATAGCTAACCCTGCTCCCTGACCTCCCTGGAAAAGCAAAAAGCAAAGAGATTACTTTCCCCTCAGGGATCAATAAATATCACAAAAAAGCTTACACTGTATTTTCAGCCACCTTGGTTTTTATATACACACAAGAAAAAATAAGCGTTTTAATGATTTGGAAGATTTAGAGACAAGGATGCTGAAATATTCCACCAGCATGCTCGCTGATATACAAGTGATACAGGTCTTTAAAGTGTTGACATGACATGCTGTCCTCTGCTGTGTGCTGACGTCAGCTCTAGCACAAAAATACAGCAGAACATCTCTCCTCGCTGTTTTTTTCCGTGCCCCACTCCATGCACACTCACACCTCTTGTGCCTCGAGGGTGTGTGGCTTGACGTCGTGCAGTCTCTTTTTTAAAAGACAACAGCCCTCATAGCGCATGCATATGACCCAAGCTCTCTCAATTTCACAGGTCATGAAAGTACGGCCAGCGTGAGAGAAAAGGAGTGCTCACATGTGGATGGTGACGCGCGTTTGTGCACTCGTGCATGCTCGCATGAGAGACAGACACGCACACACACACTGATGTTTGAAAACACTCGTACAAAAAGCTGTGCATGTGTCTCTGTGTGTGTGTGTGTGTGCGTGCGTGTCAGTCTGTTTTATCTGCATGGTTTGGCACTGCAGCAAATATGATTTAGTTAGTAATTAAGGAATAGAGACGTATCCAATTATTGGGGTTGTGAAATATCGCCCTGTCTCAGTAGTTATTCCAGTACTGTCTGCACTCTGCCTTATTATTACACCAGCTACATATATGATTAAGTGTGTGCATATGTAAAAAGAGAGAGAGAGAGCTAATACAGTATGTGTGTGTCCAGGAAAGGCGGTGCCTACAAAGAAAACTCATTTCTGCTTACTGTAGATTAGAGGTGGCAGGACCACATGCCTGTAGGAGCTGTAGCCAAAGCAGTTGCTGACAGTCTCATGACACCTTGTGTGTAGGTGTATGTGTGTGTATGTGTGTGTTGGGGGGGGGGGGTACAGTGTGAAAAAAAATCTTATGTACTGTTTATCTTTCTCTTCCTGTCATGCTTAAAGTACAAAGACGCACACACCTACATGAAAAAGTATTTCATCACAAATACATCAAACCACTCTTTCAGCTTTTGCACGTGCACTCTCGTTCTCACACAGAAAGGTACATACATGGAGACACACTCTGGACTGTTGGTGTTTGTGTGTGAGTATCTGTGTGTGGGGGAGAGCGTGTCAATCTTCACAATCACATCTCACCTAGTGAAAAAAACAAAGAATGTCCGCTCTGTCTGTCACCACTGGAAACAAAGAACAGGGACTGTTCTATGTCAGCAACTGGAGAGCTGCACTCTCCAACCATCTGGGAGAGAGACTCCGAGGAGCTCGATAACTGCTGCCGGCAAAAAAAAAAACATCCAAAAAAAGACAAAAGATAAAAAATGAAATGACCAGATTTTTGTGTAAGGTGAGACAGAGAAAGCATTCGCTCCCTAGACAAGGGTAAGATGGTTATCTGCTTTGGGCAGCAGTGATGAAAGGGGAGGCACGTCGGTGGAGTGTGGATGACAAAAGTGCACTCACGTCTATCTTGCAAGCACAATATGCAAGTACACGAAATATATTATGCATGCAAAAGTGAGTAACAGGCTGAAATTAGATTTGCATTTCATTTCAGTCATATTTTGTTCCTAGACACAACGTCAACACAAAGTATCAGAGTGTTTATTAATCTCCCTGTAGACGCCTTTGTTTTGCTGCTACCTCACACACATTCATGCCTGCGTCCCCTTCACACGCACACGCACATGCACACACGCACACAATGACAGACACAAGAGATCATGTGGAAGTAGAGCAGCAGGTGAAATGTGTGGAAATGATTTACCGGTTCCACGTGGGAACTGGAGGACAGAGGTGACTCATGTATTCAGGAAGCTGGGAACACATTTGTTTTGTCCTACAGCAACAGTGTGCGTGCGATAAGGGAGCCGTTTTGGAGTATTTTCCAAGAGTGGAAATGTTTATAGCACATCAGAGCGCAGTAAAAAAAAACAAAAAACTCGAGCTTCCCTCATATGTGTGTCTTGAGATATGCAGGCTGTTATCACTGCTGACTGTTGCCTTGAACTTGCGTACACAGACTCTGCTGATCATGTAGAGAATTCCACAGCTCTCTGACAACAAAAACCATGCCACGGTAACAGCCGCCTATCGCCGCCAGCCGCCCAGCGCGCACCTGATTGGACCCTGTGCTTGACAAGCGTATTCCTCCACGGTTCCTACTGGCTCGGCGGTAATAGACCCGTGACGGTGCGCCAGCGAAACCGAGCGGAGGCGGAGCGCGCCGGCTGAGGCGGAGCTCTCCTTGGTACTTAAAAGGAGCTGGTGCTGAAAGAAGTGAACTACTTGCACGCACGACAGCCGGAGCGCCCGGTGCGCGGTGCGAAGAGTGACAGACAAGCGTGAAGAGAAAGAGGGAAGAAGAGAAAGAAGGGGAGCAGAGGACCGCACAGCCCTCTGTACTAATGGACCACGAGGATATTTAACAATTTGCCCGGGGAGCGCACAGGTATCCTCGTTTCCGCCCGTTTCTTTTCATTCTGCGCCGTGCGTAAAGACACAGGACTTGTCTTTATGCGCGGTGCTCTCTCCTCACTCTTTACCAGCTGCAAGCCTCAGACTCTGTCTCTCTCTGTTTTTTCCTTCCCTCGTTTCTTCTGCATCGGAACGACCGACTCTTTTACATTCCACTGGAACGAATGATTGACTAATGGGGGTGAGGGGAGCAAGGGGCAGCGGATCATTGATTGTGTTAGTGTACTCCCTCTGCTCAATAACACGAGAGAGCCCTTGCCCCTCTGCGCAGGTGACTGCTCAGAAGTGTCGGGAGCTTCCTCAGCCTACTCAGTTGTGTAGAATGTGTCGTCTTCTGTGAAAGGTGTGTGTGTTTCTACGCTATTGTTTCATTTCCTTATCTGTCTCTCTGTCCCTCTCACCCTCTCGCCCCATCCCTCACAGACACCGCAGTCCATGCCTCTGCCCTGCCAGGTCATTGATGGGAAATCAACTGGATCGGATCACCCACCTCAACTACAGCGAACTGCCCACGGGCGATCCGTCCGGGCTGGAGAAGGACGAGCTTCGAGTCGGCGTCGCCTACTTCTTCTCTGACGAAGAGGAGGAGGTGGACGACCGCACTCCGTCCGACTGCGGCTTTACCAAGGACCACAGCCCGGTCGAGGAGGGACCCTTCTCGGTCAGCGAGGTGGAGTACTCAGCCTTCTGCTCCCAGGAATGCATCTTCTCCAAGCTGCGGGAGAACGAGGACTTGAATGTGTACTCGGCCAAAACTTTGCTGACTATGTGCAAACCGGGGGACCTGCTGGAGCTGGTGGCCGCCGCGCAAGCCCCCCACTGGGCCATCTACGAGCAGGACGACCAGGTCATCCATCTGCACAAGGGCGAGATCCGCAAGGACAGCCTGCTTGAGATCAGCAACGGCCGCTACGGGAGGATAGTCAACAATCGGTACCGTTACCGACCGCTCCCCCCAGACCTGGTGATGCAGAACGCAGTGGGACACCTGGGCCTGAGCAGCGGGGAGATTTGCTGGACCAACTCGGAAAGTTTCGCAGCCTGGTGTCGCTTTGGGAAACGGGAGTTCAAAGCCGGGGGAGAGGCGCACTCCGCGGAGCAACAGTATTTCCTCAAAGTGCATCTGTCCGGCAGCGGGGTGCACACTCTGGTCTTTCGCAGCCTGGAGGACATGATACGCGAGAGGAGGCGAGTGGACGCCAGTGGAATTCTCAAAGAGTTGTCTTTGGTTAACGGGGGCAAAGAGTGATCAGGGATTCTGTTTGATATCCTCTCCTCCACCCCGTTTCTCTCTCCCCCCCCCGCTGCCTCTTTCTCGCCAGACGCGCACGGACGCACAGTTTTGCGCGCACATACAAACTCAGCACACAAGCACACGGACGCACACACACACGCAAGGACCTGTTGGTTTTGGACTGTCTGTTGTTGCGGACGGACCTCGGGTTGCGTCTGAAGGACCACAGACGCTCTGTGGAATTTTCATCAAACAGCAGAGTGTTGAAAACTGAGAGAGAGCGGCCATACAAACAGACAACGCCCCTTCAGACTCGATCCATTCTGAGCGGGACACACGACTTCTACTAAACCCATTGCCCCGAATTGAAATCACCTTTACAAACCACACATACCGCACACGGCTCGGTTTGGTTTTCTGTTTATTTTTCTCGGGAGAATGGGATTGGCCCCTTCCCGACATAGGGCGCCTGCTGCGGCAAACCAGACGGTGAGACCGGGAGAGATGGGGGGGTGCGGGGGTGACAGATAGGACCTGGGATGGCTCTCGAAAAGTCTCCCTTCTATTTTTTTACCGTAAGCTTTAAGACCGAGACTGACCATAACACAGATCTAAGCCACTAATTCATAGACCTCTAACAGTCCAGATGGCTACGCAGTTGCCTAAACAGAACGTTTGGCTTGTTCAAGCTCCCCTTTGCCATAACAAGAGTATTGTCATTTTCACAATGCTGTCATCCTGCTCCACAGCACTGGATGTATGTGTAAATTGTACTCATATATATTGATTTCAATTTGAGTCCCTTATTTTTGTATTTCAGTTTAGTGAATTTAACCCTGATCTCTCTTCTTTTTTTTTTTTTTTGGTTCAAATAAATGGAGGTTGGAATATGAAAACAATCCCTTGGTCCAGCAGGTGTTGTTTGGTCACATAATTACTGACAAACACAAACACACAATCACTCACTCTCTCTCTCACACACACTCAGGCATAGGCAGAGAGGGATGTATGAATTATAGATGTTCCAGTGCCTCCTGACCTGCCTCAAGCCAAACAGGCCTCATATATCTGCACAGGATTTGGCGGCAGTAAAATGGTCATCTGCATCAAACCCATAAAGGCTTTATGAAAAAATCCATACTGGATCTGAGAGCTACAGTATATGGGAAGCTGTAGTGAGTCAATGGGAACATACAGTATTTTACCACAGGCTGTTTTTCCATGCGTGGGTTTTGTCCTGCTGGGATTTGCACTCTAACAGGCATGTTGAGCTGCTTCGTTACAGCAGCATCACTAAACTGAAATTTAAACAAGATGTCCTGCTTATTATCATGAGGAAATACGTTGTTCGGCATCTGAGTCTGCAGGGGCTTTATCTATGGATTGATGCTTTTACACCTCTGCTGTGAGAGTCAAGACAGCGTCTTCCTTTTCTCTTGTGATGTGTCGTATCAGTGACGGTGGGATCGATCGCCTCAGCGGTCTGAAGACACCAGTCTAGCTCCTCTTGTCTCCGCGCGTTTGCTTATTTGAGTCTGAGAGGACCAGAGGGTGGATTTAGGGAAAGGTTCTCTCATGTGCGTCTTTGTTCTGCCGGGCAGTCCCCACACCTGAGATACATTTATGACTGTATTCATAGGATGAAGAGCTTTGTGAAATATGATAAAGCTTGTGCGACCAAGTCCTCCCCTCAAGGCATCTGTGTGGTTTTGGCTCCAGCGTGGTCCGAAATAGCAGAGCTGTGGTTGAACAGAGAGAAATGGGAAACAAAGAGTTTATGTATAGGGTGAGCATGCAGGAAAATCATTATGCATGCAGTTCCCATGTGTGTCTTCTGTATGTGCGTGTGTTTGAGTGTGCAGATGTTGCAATCTCGCCCCTCAGACATGGCTCATGTCAAAATATAGACTAATAAGCCTGTGAATCTTGTAAATGTGCCTTGAGAAGATTCTCTCCCGCTATTGACCCAATTGCTTTATTCTATTGGCTTTGCTGTGAAAACATTGACATATTTCTCCTGTAAACTCCATTTCCTCTAATTCCATTTGGCTCCCGTTGGCTGATGTTTCTCCAGTGTTGCTATGTGTTGCTTCGCCTCTCTCAGCTTAGTTGCTTATACATACTGCAGTTTAGCCAAATTTTATTCCTGTTCTTGCTGTATGGCAAAAATCTCAGCAACACTGAGTTCTGTTTTGATACAGACTTCGTTTTAATGATTGGGTTAGGGTTAGGATCTTGTTCAAACTGATGTTTTGATTTAAATAGTGGTTTAATTTTAACTATCCAAAGATGATTTTTTTTTTCTAACAAACATCTACCAGACTAGGATTTACATAAACTTCCTTGTTGTTTCATCCTTCTGTTTTTATCTGCCGATGACTGCCCTAGCTGTTCAGTAACAGGTTCAGTGTTAGATTGAGGTTGCCCCAGGTGTGTGTGTGTGTGTGTGAGATCGTGTGCATGTGTGTGAGATGTCCCCGTTGAGTTTAAAGAATCAGGGTAGTGGAGCAGCTGGTATTAAGAGTTTGTATGTGTGTTTCTGATGTGTGACTAATAGGCTTCGGAGTGAGATTTTCCTGTGTGTGTTTGTGTGAGTGTGTGTGTGTGTGTGTGTGTGCTCCATGCAGCAAATGCACACCACATTGTTAGTGTGAGGAAAGGCTTGCACCATCTAACATGACATTGTGTGTTTGTGTTGTGTTTATGTATTTATTAGGGACTGCCAAACAATCATTTTTTTAAAAATTGTGATTAATTGCAGAATTTCAATTGTTAATCGTGATCGATCCTATTTTTAATCACATGTTTAAAAATAGATTATTTTGCACTCCACAACAGTTTTTAAGTCATTAACAATGTAAAGTTATTCTTACCAGAGTAACTTGATTGGGAATCAAATGCTGACTGGAGAACGTCTCTTGTGTTAAGGCTGGCGCAGTAGCAAGAAAGAGACAGGGGAAGGAAAAAAAGAGAGAGGGACGGGCAGAGCTCACCCACTGCTAATTAGCTTAGCTCAAACACTGGTAGTCAATGGGAAGTGCTAGCCTGCCTCTGCTCCGTGTCCTCAGATAGACTCTCCAACGACTGTAAATATTCCTGTGTGCTTGTTTATTTACCACGTTATGTTTTTTTAAAAAAACTTAGATTAGCACTTACACCGAAAGTGAACCACATGTGCGCATGCGCAAACCACCAATGTGGTTGCAAGTAGGTCAACAAAACAAAACTTCTGTTCACTAGTAGAGCAATTGCTATTACTAATCATGGATTGACCGAGATCCGCAACCTTTTCTGTTTGGACCACAACATACAGACGAGGAACTACGTGATTTGGAAGCTGAGCGGGCAGACGGGAGGAGTAAGAACCAGAGGTAAGTACCAGGTATGCTCGGCCTGCCAGATGGGCTCTGGGTCCTGTGATTACAGAAGATGTAGGGCACTGTGATTGGCTGTACAGCGGTCTCACATTATAATCGGTTATTGCTTTCAGAGCCCAGTCTGTTCTGCACGTGTACAAGTCGTCCACCGTCTAACAAACATAAAACTTAAAATAAGCTTTAAAAACGACTGTAAGTGCAGGACCCTGAGCTGCCGTGGCAGGCCGAGCACATCCGGCGCTTTCACCAGCATGGGTTGGTGGTGTGGACGTGGGGCTTGCCATCCTATGCCGGCAGAAAAGGACTGAGTACGTAACAAAAAGAGGGGAAAAAAAGATGGCATATCCCTTTAAACAAAGGTAGATCACTAATAACTAACTCCCTTTCGAACCTCCTTTTGACTTGCATCCATGGTCGTGCTTATAAGCCGTCAAACCTGGATGGAGGTTTGCGGTTGTTAGCATAAGAGCTGCTCATGAGAGATGCACAGCAAACAGATATTAGTTATGGATTGATTTTGTTCTTGCTTTCCCCGCTTGCTCTTTAATTTATATTGTGCTCACATAGTGTATTTTCAATCACAAAGCTGTTTCATCAAATTAACATAAACTAATTGACTCACAGACAACCTGGGGCCTGGTATAAGTTCTTCCTGTAATTAGGATGATATGTAGTCTGCTGTGACTGAACTGGCAACTTGCTCTTGCATTTCCACTTTCAATCTCTGGCCTGAATTTAAGATTGAGTTTTTAAGGCGCTTGTTATGCAAGTTACAAAGGCTTTATGTGTAGGTCAGTGTCTAACGCACAATTTCATGGACTGAATACAAGCGTGGGTGTCTGCAGTGGGTTGGACAATTTAATGGGGGTGCGAGGTTCCTCCCCTAGAAAACCCTCAGCAGAGAAGATGTCTTTTCTTGTGTTCAGATATATTCTAACTAGGGCTGTCAATCGATTAAAATGTTAAATTGTGATTAATCGCATGATTGCCTATGGTTAACTCCTGACAAGTCTCAAATTAATCACGTTTTTTTCTGTTCTAAATGTACTTTAAAGGGATATTTTTCAAGCCTGATTGGGCAGATGAATGAGGGGATAGGATTTTTACCAATCCTGAATACAGAGGCGTGATAAGGTAAGATATGAAACTTCATTGTCCATTACATTTACATGAAATGGACATTTGTCTTTGACTTCTGGCACGTAGAGCATAAAAAGACAATAAGCAAACAAAATACATCATAAATAAAAAGAAAATACATAAAAGCATAAAAAAGCAACAGTGATCACGGGCCGGTAGGGGGATTATTTTAGGATGTCCCTGTTCAGGATGGTCACTGGGAAAACACAGAGGTGTCACGATACTCTCAGGCCACGTCACCCAATAACAGCTGTCTAAGGGTATTATGACACACAAAAGTTACCAACTGCAGCTTTCAATACAGAAAATATCAAAGAGCATACAGGCTCCCATTTCAATGCGAGCTGGCTACATGTTGGTCCTATAAAAAATTATAATCCGGATTTTGCTGTGATGGCATTTTTTGTATGAAACAGTGTAAACAGGCCATATTTGACAAGCAACAATAAATTTAAAATGTCATATTTTCATAAGTAAAACACATTAACAAATACGTGTACATGGATGAGATCCTCATGTCCTACTGTGTCCCTTAGTGAGATCGAGTTCGACACCCTTGTCCTACACCTTGTGTTGTCCAGCTGCTCTGGAGACCCCTCCACGTCAGTGACAGACCCCTCCTGTATGGCACTGACCTCCTTTACTTCTGATAAACCTCATCAACATGTCTTGTCTCTGGACGTGTTTCCATGCCTTTTAAATCTGCCACTGTTCAAATCGAACCCTAACCTCCAGACCCACACCAGTGTGAGTTTGATACAGCCAACTCTACATAACACGGTTTTCCTTGCAGTGACAGGAGCAGCTGTTACGGTGTTACAGTGACTTTCCTCTCCCCCATTTTCGTCGTCTTACTCTTAATTTCACCGGGCATGGAATGTCACATCTCCCGCGATGCTTTGGCCTGTCCTCCAAGCGGTTATAAAGCTCATCCTGGGCGTGTCAGAAGTGTTTTGATAGGGGACCTGCTCTGTGTTCACGCCCTTCCAACGTGATCAAGTAAGCAAGTAAGTCAAATGCTTAATATTTTTGTCCGCGTGTTTATGTGTTTGTTTTCTGCTCGGCTCTGCGTCACGACTATCGAAAAAGATTTGCTGTGTATTCTCCACACAGCAGAGTAGATTTGCTTCTGCTTTGGTCGTCTACGTGTAAGAGATCAGATTCTGATCCACAAGCCCGACAAAAGGAGTTTTCAGGCTGGACCCTGTCCTACTTCCCCTCCACACTTGCTGCCGTGCACTTGAACGTCCTCTTCAGCCACCGCTGGCAGAGAACAGCAGCTATTCTTATACGTATATTGCCCCATTTGACACAGGTGGAAGCACACAGTGCTGCTTGCCTGGTGGAAATTTCTGAGTGTATGTCGAGGAACCACCTAAAGCTCAACCTGAACAAGTATGAGTTTATATTCATCCACAGGAGACGGTCCATCTCACAGCTGTAGCCTGCTTGTGCCAAGTCTTTGTTTATATCATCTTGAGAATTTCCTTTCTCTCTGCTTGTCAGCAGGGCGATCTTTTATATGATATTTAATCCTCCTTCTTCTGTTTAATTTATCTATTAATTTAACATAGTATTAAGATTTATTTTAAACCTCATTTTGTTTGGAGTTTGTCATGGAATGTATGAGGAACGTGACATGGGTGCAGGGTTTGGTTTGAACTAGAGATGAGAATGGCTTAGATTTTATTGTTACCAATGCTGCTATCGATTCTGGTTATCAATCTGATTTCTGATCATTTTTCTTTATGGAAAAAAAAAAAAAAAGCAAGCCTGCTGAGATTTCCAGTGTGCACATCCCAACTGTTTTTTTTATATCACCACTGTTTATCTGTGACCTTGCTGCAGACAGTCCTCAGGCTGCACTACCCTTTATTTATTTATTTATTTATTTATTTGAGAGGGACAGAGCATATTAATAAATATCAGTATAAAACACAGACGTTAATATGCTGGAGTTAGCAGGACTGCTAGTTTACATCTGTGGTCCCTCGGCAGGCGACACAATAACCCCAAAAAAAGAATACAAAACAAAAAGCATAATTTATACAGAGGACAGGCAATAAATAGTAGCAATTAAAACTGTATGTTATAAAGTGCATAGTGCAAAATGCCTCTTTGGTGTGCAAGGTGCAAACTTCCACATGCGTTGGTTGTGCACGTGTACTCTTAATTGCTAGATAAAAGAACCAAAAATAGTTAAATTGCAGGTAAAGTGCATAAGAAGGATCGAGCTGAGTTGATCCTCTCCTGCCACCTGAAGCAGATCAAGACATTAGAGGCTTCGCTAAAAACAGCAGGTGATACAAGTACGTCCCACACAGGCGACAATAATAGTATCACACACACAGTCAGTAACAAATAATCAATAAAATGTTGACGAGAAAACAAACAAACAAACAAAAAAACAGATCTGGTTGGTGATGATCACAGCTCAGGGGCCTGTACTATGAAGCAGGATTTATGCTTAGCGAGGTAACTTCAGGTTTAACTCAGAGTTTTAGTCCTACAAAGATGGATTACTTCTTACCAAGCTGCATCACCGTGGTAACGTTTGCTGAATGCCTAACCTGCTCCTAAGTAGTGTACATTTGAGATCAGAGATCAGCGGGTTTAAACTCACTGACCAATCAGATCCATCTGATTAATTTAACTGATTAGTAAATTGACTTGGAGACGTCAAAGTTAAGCTTACTTACCCCCTTAAATTACATTTTATATTTATTTTTAATTTCTCCGAAGTCTGTCTAAAAAAACAGTTTAATAAATGAAGGTCACTAAACTTGTTCGCCTTCTGTGGAACACAGGTTAGGTTAACATGGTGCAGCCGTAGCTCAAAGGCTAATAACGTTAACGTTACTTTAACTATCATTCAATCTGTCAGTCATCTGTCTTCAAAATATAACTTCATTCGAACAAAAGGAGGAAACATTTTCAACTTAGCGAAGCACTTCAAAGACAGACATCCCAATTTATTCAAAGATGAGTGACTTTCAATTTAACATCACATCTAAAGTTATCCGTCATCCTTATCCTAAAGTACACATTACATTATTTAGTTTGAGACAGCTGACGTTATTGAGTAGCCATCAATTTATGATTTATTTGATGTTTGTAGTGGCCAACACTGCGTTTAGCTTACATCGTGTAGCCGTAGCTCGCAGGCTAGTAACGTCTCCGTCTTTAACTACCATTCATTCTGGAAGTTATCTGTCACCAAATAATACTTCAGTGTTTGAAATAATAATAAGTAATTATCTTCGGACTAATGGTCCGGAAATAATTAACGTGTGTGTGTGTGTGTAGGCTTTTTGTGTGTTTTCAAAAACTATATAACATATGACGCAGCTAAACACTGTGTTCAGGCTAATGCAATGTAGCTGTAGCTACTGTCCTTACCATTCAATCTGTTAGTCATCAGTCATCAAAATACAGCTTTAGCTGTATAAACAATTATTACAGGAATAATGTTCTCTAATCATATCAGAAAACCTGCTGCTTGCACCCAAGAGATGTGAGTGTTGTGTGTGTGTGTGTGTGTGTGTGTCTGCTGTTTTCTTCCAGTATTTGAGCTACCTGAACTGAAATCTTATAGTTTTTCTTTTAGAGTATCAGCCAGAAGAGGATGTCAACCAGGAGAGGCAAGTGGAGAGTCACAGAAAACACACACAGCTGATAGGCACAGCGGGCCTGTTGTTTGGTTTATATATGCTTGAAGGCTTAAATACTTAATTTGAATATGCAACAGCTTTAAATTAATTACCGTATTTTGAAATATATTGAATTTTATTTTATTTTTTCCCGAGGTATCGAAACTGGTATCAAGATCCTGTGTGCAGGTTTTCTTCGCATTGATAATAAATGCTCTTTGTTTTCACTAAGTCAGTGATTTATTCTGATCTACCTGCATCTGAAGGCTGGAATTGTGTCGCTTTCATCTGAATTAGATTTTAGTTTGCTCCTCGTATTTAAAACATGCAAGTGATTCTATTGGTCTGAATCTTGTTGTACACAAAGGGAAAGGTTTTTGAAGCAGTATTCAATACATGAAAAGATCAGGGGGTGTAGAAACGTCCTTGCAGCATTTTCTGTTAGAGATGGTCTGATTTGCCTGAAATTGTGTAGATTAAATTTGACAGTACTGGAAACCTTTTTACATGGAGAGTGTGGGACATCAAGGTGTTAAAACTCTTTCACAATGTCAATTCTTCCCTTTCAGAATACATTAGAGTGAGTCATGAGTCATTTCAGTTTGATGCTTTGAGAACATCACACATAGTTTTTTTGGCGTTCAGTAACAGGCACAAGTTGGTAAGTCAATCGTCCACATGGGTCAAGGCAGATGTCAGCTTTTGGGAGGCTTCCTCAACATTTTTTGTGCATGTAAGGATCACTGTATCATCTGCATACATTTAGATATCGACGTTATGGCATACATTTGGTAGATCATTTACATGTAACGAGAACAAAATTGGTCCAAGCATGGAGCCTTGTGGGACCCCTAATGGAAGCTCAGTGAAGGGAGATTCGACACCATCAACAGTGACACATTGCGTATTATTTGATAGATATAATTTCATCCGCAGGATGGCTTGTTAAGAGAATTTAAAGTTGGTTAATTTAGACAGGAGAACTTGGTGGTTGACAGTATCAGATGCCCTTTTCAGATCCAGGGAAACAGCACAAACAAACAAACAAAAAAATATCCAGAGCACATTTGACTCTTTCTAGAAATATGCTAATGGCAGATTTAGTTGAATGGTGGGCACAAAAACCAAACTGCATCAGATGGACATGTGGTCTTTATTCAGATGTTAAATGAGTTTTTGGTTTTATTTTATCACGAATTTTTTTATATAACTGGAAGAATACTGATTGGCCTGTAGCTGTTGATGTCACATTTGTCTCCAGATTTAAAGTTTGGTGTGACCTTGATCACCTTCCAGGCTGTAGGAATACTCGATTGTGTAATAGATGGGCTGATTTAATGTTTTTTGTATAATTTATATATGAGTTTTATATAATTTTAGGAAATAAGTGTCAAATCCATATTAGTTTTACAACTGTTCAGTGTACAAATAACATTGGCAACTTATACTTCCATGATTTCTTCCATTTTAAAAAACATTCTGAGTCTGGTTTGTAGGATAATAACCACATTCAGCAGGGATAAAATACAGAGATACCTCTGCAACAGAGTTTTTAAGGAGATATTAAGATCAATGGCTAATGAGACAGGAATTTTTTACCAACACATTGTTTATTTTCAATTCAAACTCTTTGTTACCCTGCTTATTTTGTCTGTCAATGAATTGATTAATATTTTGCAAGATTTTTGTCATGTTTCCTTTATCACTTTCAATGATGTTCAGTAAAAATTGGCTTTTGCCTTCGGCATGATCTGTACTATTGTTTCTGAGGTAAAATTCCTTAAGACCAGACTAAAGGCTTTTTTTTTGTAAATTGTTGGTCTGCATTCATTATTTACTAGCCATGGTAGGGTATTTTGGTTATTGTTCCTCTGACAATCCCTGCTGGTGAAGGATGCTATAACCTCTTTGACTAGTGT
>JAQLOL010000010.1:11158149-11169808 GCA_029783665.1 Naso thynnoides
CTCGCTCTCTCTGGCCCATTCTAAGGTAGAGAAAACACAACAAGTCTTGTTTTCAGGCGATTATACACAGATGAAAACATACTCGGGAATATTATATTCAATTTCTGCCATATTTTGCCAATATTATCATCCTAAATCACACTGGACCTTAAAAAAACACCGCTGAGAACCACCTCTGCAATGTCATGTTAATTTCTCATGATGAATGTTGGTACTGCTGTTTACTTGAATGTGTCCTCATACAACATCATGAGGTAAAAACCCGTCAGAGCAGCAAACCTGTAGCTCAGATACAATCCCTGACAAGTGCACCATTTACCAGTGTTGTAGTCAAGACTACACTAACCAAGACCAAGACTTGACTGAGACCAGAGTGTGCCGAGACCGAGTCAAGACTAAGTCCAAGGCAGGGCGAGACCTAGTCAAGAACATGAACAAGAACAATTTCCTTTGTTTTCAAGGTGGTGATAGAAGTTTAATGTTTTCCCAGGCATCTCAGTGAGTACTGCCTTGCAGAACCTGCATTCTGCTGAGTATTTTCTCTTGTATGTTGTTTTTCATATGAATTCTCTGTGTTTCGGGTAGCCAAACTTAGATGAATCAAACAATCAAACTACAAACGACCTACGTTATTGGCTGCATTTGAAAAAGAAAATTTTACATCCAATCACAGTCATTATGTTAACAAATTAATCTGTGGCGGTCTTGACTGGTCTTGATTAAAAATCACGAGTCCGCTATGTCCAAGACGGAGACAAGACTGAGTCAAAATGCTTTTGATACTGAGACAAGACAGAGACCTCCAAAAAATGATCTAAGTACTACAACACTAGCATTTACTTTTGTTTGAGCAATCCATGAAAAAAACTACAGTACCCAGCTATTTTTAGAAATGACTCTGCCTATTTTAAATTAAACTTTACTTTTGTGACCTCTTTTAAAGATGTACAACCCCAGCTAAGAGTCAAAAGCACCATTTCCACAATATGATCCGACGCTTGGCTGTTGAAAACTCTCAAATTTTTTGCATGATGTCTTATGGTGCGCAGCTAATCAGTTGGTCTGCAACGTTTTCATGTCATCTGCTCAGCTCAGCTGGAACCTCTAACCCTATGTGATGCAAAAAGGTACCTGCTGCCAGGTACTGTCGAGCTATACCATGTGGAATAAAAGACCTAAAAGACAATGTAGAAGCCTTCTAAAGTATTCAAACTGCTTTGTTGACAATAACAGAAATATAGAAAATCACCCGACTTATCTTCTAATGACAGGAGTGGAGCACCAAAAACCCTGTAAAGGAAGAATAAACTAGCTGTATGACGAACACCTTCACTCACTTTATAAATGGACTCGCAACATATCAGGCTTGTGACCTTCATTAATTGTAAAGAAGTTCAGATTGTTTCCTCAGGTAAGATTCAGCCTGATGTACCTTATGAAGGTCAAAACAGATAACAAGTGAGCGTCAAAGACAGAAATGTCTTGGCTTCTGAAAATGGCACCAACAGATTTTGACAGCACAAAAGAGCAAAACCGCCTGCGTGCATACGTGAAGTGGTGGGATCTCAAGTTTTATCAACGTAACAAGGAAAAAGGGAATCTCAGCTCTGTAGGGACATGTAGTAATAGTTTCTATATGTGTTGAAAACGAGGTAACGAGAAGGGATACCAGTTATTCAACATGCTTCCAGTACTGAATGACCATAAAAAGTCTTCCCACTGGAAACAACCTGCGTGCAGAGACAAGTTGTGCCCCGCCCAGCTTAAGGTTCAACAGGTGGACTAACTGACATGCAAATAAACTCTCTGTTCAAACAAGATCCTTTGTCTACACCTGGATTAAGTGTTAAACCGCATCCAAACCTGTTTGCTCATTCAAATTAAGTACTGCATCAGTTTGGAAGAAATGGACAAAAATTTTATGGATCACAGTTAAAGTCAACGTTTTTGTCCCCTTTTGTTTGGACCCGTAAAGTGATCCATCAAGTGTGGATATACCTTTTTTTGGTCGAGGCATGATGGAAGAAGTATCCAGACCCTTCACCTTAGAAAAAAACAGAAAAACAAATACTCTCACTAAAAGTACTGTATTCAAAAGTTTTCTGAAGTAAAAGTACAGCAGTAACAACAAAATGTACGTACAGTATCAATAATAAAGGAACTAATTGAGCTGTTTGCATTAGTTTTATGTTGTAGCTGTAACTGCTTCTTACTGGGCAGTTTAAACTGAAATGTCTCATTTTTAAAAGTTTCTAAAAAACTTCTGAAGGCTGCACAGTGGCTTAGTGGTTTGCACTGTTGCCTCACAGCAAGAAGGTCCCGGGTTCAATACCCAGCTGAGGTGGGAAACTTTTCTGTGTGCTCAATCAAGTTATGGGGAAAAAAAACTTCACTCATGCACTCATGGGTAAGATGGATCTGTGGTTGGAGCAAAATCATAGTTTCTGAGCTGCTCTCTTATTGGTCAGAGTTGCTCTGTGGGCAAACTCTGGTCATGTAAACAGAGAGACGAGCAGACAACAAAACCACTACGAGTAATTTCACAGCAAACAGGCAACTGCGAGGTGTTGATTTTGGTGTTGGTCATCGGATATTAAATTTTTGGAATTCTCCACATTTGTTTGCGATGACTCATGTTGTTGTTGTTGTGACGGGGGATATGCTTCCTCATTCTGTAATGCATGTAGCTGCCTACAGGGTCTGGGTTAGTCCAAAAACATGCAGTACTTTCCGCAGTTAGCGTGGACAGAGATTGGATCATGTCCTCACCCAGAACAAACCGCTCCAGAGTTCGTTTGGAAATGTACCGAGACCACCTCTTCAACCAGGTCTCGGTCCACTTGTTTGGTCCACATCTGGTGCGCACCAGAGTACATCTGCTGCATCCGTACCAGCAACAGACTAAACCAAATGGAGGAAGCACACCCAAGTTTGATTTAACTGAACTAAATAAGGCCGGTGTGAAAGCGCTGTATATCAGTCCTGTGATGAACTGGCAGCTTGTTCGGGGTAAACCCCGCCCTCGCCCAGTGTCAGCTGCTTATCCTGCTCCCCCCACGAAAAGGATAAGCGGTTACAGAAAATGAATGAATGACTAAAAAGCAACTATAGCTGTTAGGACGTAGGCTACATAAAATATGTTGTATAAAATTGAAGCATTCTAGGAAAGAAATACCTCCAGACTGTAAATACAGCAAGTGCAATAGTTCAGTAAATGTCTTGAGTTACTTTCAATCACTGCGTCTGCACTGAATAAACTGAAAACAGGATTTCTCCTTTTTGCTCAGAGCCTTTAAAACTGCAGCTTTATCAGGTCAATATTATTAAAAGAGCAATTGTGAAGCTCTTTGTATGCGTTTTGCTAAAAATCGTCAAGGCCTTTGGCTAAAAACACTTTTAGGTGATAAAGCCCAACTTTGCCATTTCCCACAGCCCATAAATTTACTCTAGTGAGGGCAGGTGTTCCAACATTTGCCTGTGCCGCACTGGGTTCAGGGACTGAATGGCCTGAGGACATGTGCTCTGCCACAGCTGCACTGCTCATTCTGTCCACCTCTGACAAGAGACTCTGACTGCTAAATGTCAGCAGCATATTGTCAACAACCCCTCAGTTGCACAGCTTTACAAACATTACCTTTACATTTACTCTGAGCACCGAAGATGAAGATATTTGATTGCTTTTCAGAGGAGAACACACGAAAAATTGGCCATCACGGGATTCAGATGCGTTTGAGATGACATTTGTGAGGTGAAATCTAATTTGGACGAGAATGAAATGAAAAATTCTGACAGCAGAAGTCATTTTCCATTCCTTTGACGGCAACAGGTCTCCTTCACAAACACTTGGTAAATGTCTCATCACATTTGCTTTTAGTTCTTTTATAATTAGTGTTTTAGAAAGCACCCCCATTTCCCGTAAATCAGCTCCATAATTAATGTGCATGACTGTAGTTTCCTAAACACATTTGTACATAATAATGTGCAATTTGGCCATAATGAAACATTCATGCAGAGTGATTTTTCATGAAACATTCTGAACAATTAATGCAGTTTGAATTCATTTAAATAAAGGTAATGAGTTACTTTAGCCTCAATGTGGAGGCCATGAAAAGCAGTTTAGTTTCTGTTTAAAAGGAACGTACCGGTGTTCGTACATGTCATTGACCTTTGTCAACTCTGGCCTCGTAGTTACATAAACCCCACCCATTTTTCTCAACATAGCTTCATCAATTAGATATAATGATTGTTCACATTTTATCAATATTCAGCAAACATTACGGAAAGTAACTGAAAATGTATGACAATATTAGAGTTGGGTAAGTTATTTCCAAAATGTAATATTTTCAATATATATTCAGTTACATTCATTTGAAAGTTACCCAAAAATATTACTTTCTGTGGAGACTGATAAGTTCTTGATCACACTACTTTTGTCCTGTAGTGTTTTGCACCCTGTGTCAACATGACTGCCAGTGATTGGGCTTTAATAATGCAGTCTGACATCTACTGAAGTAACACATGGTCACATTTTAACTACATTTGTTGAAGATAGAGGCATCTCTGCTGATGGTGACAAGTCAAAACTAGACTGGTATGCTGCTTTACAGACATTCAAGCAAGGCTTATTTAGAGGTTTTGACCCCAGGCTGAGCAGTTAAAGGACAAATATCGTGCATATCTGTCCGCCCTGCAGCCCTGACTGTTTAATGCGCGTGGCCTCGTCATCCTCTTCACTTCTTAATGAGTGAGGAAAGAATCTGCCCTCGGGCTTTGGCCCGGCACAATCACAGTTTGATTAATGGGAAGGACCTAACACAGCCCCATCTTTCCGTCTCTGTGGTTTTAACCCTTTTTAAAAAGTCACGGGAAAAGGTTACTGTAAATGTCATTATGAGCATTTCACAACCTCCTCGGCCGCCTTGCTCTGAATCACCCGCCCGCTAAATGTCACTCTCTTTACATTTTGTCATGTTATGCTCTTGTGTTTCCCAGCCAAGGTTTATATTTGAGCGTTTCATAGGGTTACTCTTTACACCCGAAAATTTCTCTTGCATCTTCTACAATTGCACACTGTTGAATAATGCCCTCAGTGAATTCATTTACACAGGAGGAGTTTGAACAGAGATCTTTGATTTTTTTTTTTCTTTTCCTCTTTCAGTCTTCCACTGCAGAGGTTCATGTAAGGTTGCTGGTAATCTCCCTCCCTCCCTCTCTTTCTCTGTGTGTATGTGGAGAAGAACTTAACAGTGCTGCTGAAAAACGAGCATGTGGTCAATTGAAAGTCAGCGTGTGGCCTTCTAAGACTATTTAAGAGGCGAGGGGTTGGTGAATAAGCATGAAGCTCATCCAGGCCCACAGTGTGCATGAGCATATTTATGATCATCTTTCATTCCCAGCTCAGTGCAACAACATTTGTGCAGCAGGGCAGTAAAAATTACTATTAAGTATTAACTCAATGTTATCAAGACCTTTGACCATTTACTGCACAACTCGGTATTTATCCAGTTTCTCTGCTATCGATTTAGAGAAGGATTTTTGTCAAAGAAAAATGCTTTTCTGATTAAATAGCCTTTAATGCTGTTTAAACTACAAAATGTAATGCTGAGCTCAGTGCATACTCGTATTAAATCAAGTTTAGACTGAATGGTTTTATAGTACTGCAAAGTGTTCCAGTTACAAATGACCAAAACTGAAATAATCAAAGTAGCTGCTGACAATGATAAGAACATGGAGCACATTGTGAATGTGCTGGTTGCTGCCCGTGTCCTGTTGCTGAGATTAATTCCTGCTGTCGAAAACACAACAGTGAAGTGCCAAGGAAATTTCGGCAAGGATGGTAAAAAGGGATGAAGGAAAACGAAAAACTACACCAAGACCCCAAAACTCAAGAAGCCCTCAAAAGCTCCAGGCTTAATTGGTGTCAACTGGTTTGTGCTAAGTTAATTAAAAAGCAGGTGTTCAGAACTCAGCATCAAATGTTTTTGCTAATGACCTTAAGTGCTGCTTTAATTAACTGATCTTGAATCCGTGTCTTAGAGAGGGATTGTGTAAGCCCTTAATCCTTTCAGTTTTGTGCTTACATTTTGCATATTCCTTAAAAAACATGACTCACTGAATTATGCTAACAGTGCACCTGTGGGCAGGCGGTGTTTCAGTCAGGAAAAAAAAGTCTACACATTGAACAGAAAGATTTGAGTTAGTGGGAGGACTGAAAAATTTAGCCCAATTGTTCCCTGGCATGACAGCACGGTGGCCAAGTGGTTAGCACTGTTGCCTAATAGCAAGAGGCTCCTGGGTTTGATACCCAACTGGGGTTAGACCTTTCTGTGTGGAGTTTTCATGTTCCCTCAATCAGGGTTAGGAAGTAATGCAGTACAGTGATTTTAATACTTTGCCCAGTAACCAGTAAGGCAAGGGATTACAATTTCCAAAACATTAAATATATTACAGTTACTGATCCAAGTAACACTACATTACTGCATTACTAGAAAGGGATGTGGGGTTTTTTGTCCTCATATATCTTATGACGATGAGCTATGCATATACTTGCCGAGGTGTATTTTTCTACAAGAGGCTTATTTTGATTTGAGTGGTCACAACAAAGTTCAAGCTCAAGTTCAAGTACTTTATCGGCCATTTTATGTTCGAACATAATAAGAATGTTTTTTGGTGTTTGCGTGCATGTTAAATTCTTTTCACATAAATATTGCAGGACAAGACAAGACAGTGAACAACAATAGTCAGTGCAATGAAATACTAATATGTACAGTGTAAAGTGCAGGTGCAGATGGTTCATGGGTTCATGAGGACTTATGCTTGGGGGGACCCGAGCTGTTCACCAGTGATAAGTGATAAGTGATAAGTAAAGTAAATACATTACATTTGTGAGGAATAATCGGTAAAAAGTAACTTATTACGGTTTCAGAGTAACTTTCCCATCACTGCTCTCCATGTCTGCGTGGGTTCTCTCCAGATTTTCCAGCTTCCTCCCACAGTCCAAAGACATGCAGATTAATATGGTGACTCTAAATTGCCCGTAGATGTAAATGTGACCGTGCATGGTTGTTTGTCTCCATATGTCAGCCCCGCAATGAGCTAGCAACTTGTCCAGATTGCACTCCGCCCTCACCTAGTGTCAGCTGCTTGGCTCCAGCCCCCCTACGAAAGAATGAATGATGCCCCCCAGCAGATTAAAGGTGAGGCAGGTGGTCTTTAAACATCAAGCTAGCTGTGCCATCAACTCCTTAGGAAGCAATTGTGCTGCACCCTCTGGTTCACATTTTATTTTTGTTGGCGCCCTTTTTTCTTAGGATTAAGATTAAGATTAAGATTTGAGACAAGATGAAACAGTTGCGGGGAAAGTTGCAGTGGTGTAAACTGCTCCGTCTCAGCTCGACTCAAGCCAGCTGACCGCATCGTCTGCAACTCAGCTTGTCAAGTCACCAGAGATCAGTTTTAGAACGTAAGGCACGTCGCTTGTTCCAACAGCCAATCAGCTCGAAGTGACTTCACCTGTTGCTAAGAGGCGCAGCGTAGAGCAGCCAGTGGGGACACACGCTCTCTAAAATGACCCGTGATTGGCCGAAAAGTGCAGGTCAAGGTCTGAATCCAGAGCCAAGAAGAGGTGCAAAAGTCTGGAGTTCTTTTAGACCACCTGAATCACAAAACAATTAAAGGTTATTGTGGCATTTTTGCCCGTTGACACTAAAAACCTGCCTACCTCAGCTTTAATGGGTGAAAGGGTGAAAAAATGCGCTGTCATTAAATGTATAAGTTTTCTAATGAAGTCAGTCAGATGACACGTCGTCGTCTTTGTCTCTATTGAAACTGTGAAACGCTGCGACACTTCATAAAGTCTCTATTTTAGCCCTGCGGTGGTCATCCTGGCACCAAATGTCCCAGTGCTATGCAGATTTAAGCTGTCATTTACTTAAAAAAATAGCCACATAAAAGTGGCAACACAAATGCCAATATTAAGCATGTAATATAATAATTATCATCATATCATGGTGTCATTTGCAGAGATACAGAGGTGATACTGTGAGAGAGGGTGTCTAAGCTAAAGTGAACATCGAAAAGCCTTTTCCACATCACAGGGAAAGCGCATCTCTTCCTATGAAAAGAGCTCATTTAGCACAGTGACACAGCAATACATTGAAGAGTTAGTGAATATGGAAAGTGTCTGACTCTTTAACAAAAAGGGAAATGTGTGAAATCTGCTAACGATCTCAGAAATAATCTGTCTTTGATAAACATAAATTACTCATCACAACACTTATCTTCAACGGTAATTTAGGTCATGACGTTAGTGGGATAAACAAAAAGACTTTCATCTAACCTCCAACAGAGCGAAATATTTCTGTGCTTTAAGTTTGAAATTTACGCACATTTCCTCTATTTGTAAAGAATAAATAAATACACAGCCTCAAAGATGAAAAACAGCTTCAATAAACGCTTTCAGAGGCGGCCATGCTCTTCAGCGAGCAGCAACAGGTTTACGGATGACGAGGCTGAGAATGAATCATAGATTGCTTGTCAATATCACCGCTGACACTCATCTATTAGTGTTGATGTTCTTTAAATGAGCTAAATGAAATCCTCAGTGCAGGGCAGCCTCCACACATAAACACACACCCACACACACATGCACACAAACACACGCACACATACACATGCAGACCAATTTCCTGAGGAGTTAATGAGTACTACTTTAGCATAAAATTAACGATAGTTTACACACACCTGCTAATGCACCACCGCAGAGGAGACACACTCTATCTCTCTCACACACACACACACACACACATCCAGCCCTGAAGTGGCTACTATTTTTATAATCGTTTCCTCTCTAATTTTTCCACTGACGACACAAAGGCTTGCCAAGAAAAACACAATGATGCTTTCAGCTATGTGTCACATAAAACACTAAAACACTCACACATCGCTGCATTTACTGGTTTCCTTCTTCTCCTTGCATTCATGCACACTCGCTTTCACACCATCTATCACTTCTTGACTCCTCCTGTGCTCTCCAGCCTCTGACGTTCACCTCTCAGTGACCCATGTGGAGTTTCTATTCTCACACACTGTCACAGCAGACTCGGCTAAAAAAACAGGCTTTGACTTCCTCCTGTGTGTATGTACGACTCTAAATAATCCCCTCTTACTTTAATGTTTGCATTTCTTTTCGGCACGGCCTGCAGGGAAAAACACAGACACCTGCACTGTTGGAAATGAATAAGAAACATCATAAGCACTGAACTGCTGGGAAAAAAATCAGCCATCAGCTGCCATATTCAAGGTGTGTTTACTGTAAATCAAGGCAACATTCATTCCTTTCGTTTACGTGCAGGCACGCACAAGAAGGTGGAAAATGGAGGATGATACAATGGTGGAGTTTCAACACGAAGCATCACTCGTCCAGGGTAAAATCTTAGGTCAAGAGCTATTTTTGGCTTTTACAGTTGTAACAGCGAACAGGCGCGTGATGAATAAAGCTGTTTGTAAACACTGGCTGTCATGGAAAAGTGTGTTATGATTATACGTCACAGCACCAAAGGCAGATCCCGCTCAGCAGCACGCAGAGTTAAACACCGAGGTAGACAAAAGAAGGAAACAAGGTGTCTTATCTGCCAAAGCACCTCAAAAACAAGCCTGTCAGGTGTATTTAGACTTATTTATACTTCATGAATATCAGTGACACAAAACAGCTAATTTGCATAATCCAGCAAAGTAATCGTGATTGTCTAATTGCAATATTGCAGCATAATACTGGAAACAGTGCTCCACTGATTAAAAGTTGCTTTGTTATTAAATGGAAGAACTTTAGTGAGACGGATTCAAACATGACAAACACAATGTGCATGCGGCAGAGCAGCCGTGTCAGTTCTCTGTCAGTACGTTTACATGACATTAGTCTCACCCAATGGATGTGCACTGCCGGTATAAAACTGTCATTGGCTGTGTGGGTGCCAGGAGAGCCCGGCATTCCCCATCCCCTTCCGCTTGCTGCATGTTACCGTTTCAAAAGCCTCCCTGCTAAGGGTAACAACGATAATAACCTTTGAGCTAGCAGCCTACACGATGGAAATGGCAAGTTTTAATGACGGGGATGTAGACATTTTAATGCCAGGGCACTTTTCCACAAGTTTAAATCTTTCACCGAGACGAGTTTCCCACTGGCACTATTTTACAGAGGCACAGTCGCAGTATCCACAGCTTTGTGTCACCCACGACGATTGTGATTGGCTTAGAGAAAAACAACCCAGGCGAAGTGTTTTTTTTCCTCTATACCACAAATGTGTATGTGTAGAGCCAGACCTCTCCCCAGAGCTGAGGGTCGTGAAGAGAGGTTTGGTGACGTTGCACAAACATGACGTTGTCTTAGTCTGGCTAAAACTCGACTTTTGAAATGCATGTTAACATGTTAGTTTGACTGAAATCATAGTTCTCAAAGTCGAGCTAACACACCCAGACAATGCGATTGAAAGTTGAATTAGCCTACACCCGCATGTATACGTCTCAACTGGACTTAAATCGACCCTCTTGCTAACTTGTGTGTAGCTTGCTTGGCTAACCGGAAGAAGATCCGATAGCAACCAGATGAACAGGGCATATTGCCACGCACTGTAGCAGAGGTGGACGATAAATCAATTTTCCATCGGCGCTTGTATACTGGGACAAGGACAGTAGTCCAATTAAATGACCTCATTGAGATAATCCATAGCTGGACTTTACTGTGCATGTAAACGTACCGAGTGTCTACATGGGATTCAAGGTCACCCACATTTTGACAGAGAAGGCAAAACTTTCACGGCAGTAAAACAACTGAAAGTTATGCAATGGGATGTGGTCACGAGTGTTTCACGAAAGGAAAACGTGAGAGGAATAAATACATTTTTAAAAAAAACAGGTTGTAGGAGTCTAGTCATTGGAGTGACTCAGTGAAGCTGTATTTAAGCACAGTGGTGCTTTTAGCTGGATGCTAATGTCAGGATGCTAACACAATGACAAAGCTAACAAAAACTTGGTTGAAAGTTTACAATAATCAATAATCCAGTAGGTGTTGATGTAATTCTGTCTGGAACAGCAAAACTAGTGGACTAGCCAGACCATCCTCATTCCCAAGTCATCAAACAGCTCGTGCTTTCTTGCCTCTCGGCGTCTGACACAGACACACAAGGAGCCCTTCAGCATCTGTATGAGACACTGGGTATGAGACTGGGTTTTAAGTGACTCCAGTGGTAACCCATCTGAGGCGATATCAGATGCCCACAGCATGTTTGGTAATAAGGTAAGGGCGGATGGATTGGTAAAACCAAGGACTTTCACTGAGATGTCTGTTTTTGTGTCCCTAACCAGAGGCCAAAACAAAATGATCAATTCATCCATCACCACCTGCTAATCTCTTGCAGGATTACCCAAACGCATACAGACCAAGACATCCATTTATGGCTACCGGCCCACATACAGCAAAATGGAGTCGTTAATTTAAGGACAATTCCAGGCAAATTCAACCGTGGGGTGTTTTTTATGTTACGTTCGGGGTTTAAAAGCAGACGGGACTTACGCTAGTTAGCATTTTTGCACCCCTCAAACCCGCAGTTTTCTTGCACAGGCATGATCAAATGGCTATTCAAACATACATCGCGGAGTTAGT
>JAQLOL010000010.1:11208848-11220783 GCA_029783665.1 Naso thynnoides
TTCCTATATACGCATGTGCAAATAATTATCAGATTTAATGTCTTGAGCAGGAAAGACAACTGAACATTTAACGAAGATTGAACAAAGAGTTACAGATGACCCGGCTTGATCTGTGGTCTTTTCTCTATTCTGCAGTCACAAATGAACAGTCTGCTTTGACTGACAGTCATTTTCTACCAGTAACGTCTTTTTGGCCACTTCACGAGCTTTCAACGATTTTTCTTTGTTTCCTTCTTCCTCTGTGAGCTAACTGAGTTTGTCTACGCAGACCTTTTTTTTACCCACAGTTCAGCAGGTCTCTTGCTCGTGGTCTTTTTTTTCCTTTCTTTTAACGGCGATGGGCTGCCACTGAAGAGAAAGTGAAACTCTGTTAAACTCCAGTCAGCTTAATGGTGCGTTCCAGATCTCAGAAGTCAGAATTTTCGAGTTCACGATCAGATATATCATCAGAAACGCCCCGAGGTCAGAATTTCAACTCAGAAACTTGGGAGAAACTTCAGCAGCCCGACATCGAAATCCAACATGGCAGCTCCGTGCATTAACGATGAGTAAGCTGCACATTACGCCGTTTATTAGCCAATAAGTCTTGTTTTTGTGTCGTTAAATCGGTCAAACTGACAGTATCGTTCAACTTCTATCCGTGGACACGTCGTTTTGTTGCTTTTGCACACAAAATCTATCACTGCTGTGTTGTTATTGGCTGGTAGCTAACAGTGCTAACAACATCCATAGCTAACAATGGTTCCTTGTAACTGGAACACGGTCAACTCGAATTTGACGTCGCTCCCAGGTCCAAATCCTGACCTCTGAGGTAAATGGAACGCCGCATAAGCTTCTATGTCTGCAACACATCCAAGTTTACCTCGACACAGAAGTCTGAGAGAATGTGTGCGCATGATCACTTTCACTTCAGCCTGCCTCGATCTCGTTCAAAAGCGCTGACATTAAAGTTCGTGATTTCTTCTTCACCGCATGATGAGGAAAAAGCTGCAATGGTCAGTGTGGCTGTAGACATTGCACAGGGGCAAAAGAGCCGCATAAAGCTCGAGAGCCACAGGTTCGAGACCCCTGGACTAGGTGGAGAGGTTATCACTGGTTAACCGGCACAATGTAGCCATGATATCCTGATATGGAATTTTTGATAATGCCCAAACCTAGTGTGAACACATGTTGACGCAGCCCTCAACAGTCCTTTATGTAATATTTTAATCCCATCTTCCGCCTCTTTACATCAATGAATTGCATGCAAATTCAAACAGCTAATAGCTGCCAGGGCAGCTGTGAGAGCTTACAGGCCACAGAGAAGCGAGGCTGAGTGTTCGGGTTGAAAGGCCGTCTCACTGTGACTCAGCCCATCTCCTCTGCATCCTCTCACCTGTTTGCTGTCTCTATTATTAAGCTCGCACTTGCGCGACTATACACGCATGTGTGCGCGTGCACACATGGACAACAGCGAGGCCCTGTCAGGGTATTTCTGGAGCTGCGGCAGATCAATTATAAATGTGGAGCTCATGTCTCATATTCTGTAGTCGAGAAGGGGAGCAGACCCGGGTGAATTTCTCTCCCTCACCTCAAAGTTCTCTCATCTCTGCACCAGCCTCGCTCCATTTTTCTCTCCTTGAAGGACAATTCATCCATAAAAACATAAAACCGCTTAAAAAAAGGATCCCTTCGCTCGTGATGATGCACATTAGTGAACCTGAACGTCTCACATGAGGGCTCAGAGATGTTCAGCTGCTGTCGTTGGCAATGACACTGTCTCCTCATGGAATCATATTTTGCACATTAAAGATGTTTCGCCCTGTAGTAAGGCGTGCAGATGTGGGAAAGACCATGATCACTGCGTCTCAAGATTCAGCGCTTCACTAAAAGTATTCTGACCTTGAATGTGTTTAACTTTTAAATGCAATATGAGCCAAAGGGAGACAGTGAGTTAACATATACAGTAACAGATATAGAGACACTATGCCTTCATAATTTATCCCTTGTTTTGACAGACGAGACCTGATCAATCACGACAAGACGGAGGGAGGAGAGCCGGAGACAGACGGAGAGACTTCTGAATCCTCAGACAGAGTCAATGAGGAGGTCACCCGCTTATAATGAGAATTAAGGGAAAGGAAGACGAGAGAGAAGGGAGGCCTGAGGAGCGTGGAAAATGTATGACGGAGAAAATGGAGAGGGAGAGAGATGGGGAGAAGGAAGGCAGACATGCACTGGAAGCATCAGAAACATACATTTTTAAGTGCACCAACTGCTTCCAAGAGCCGATGAGAACCAAGGAGAAGCACTTCAAAACAACTTAACACTTCAGCTTCAAACTTTTGATTTCGGAGCCTCAACAGAGGCCGAGAAACACTATGGGATTTCTGGAGCTGCAGTGAGCACTGACCTATTTTGAAACTCTATATCTGACAAAGGTGATCCAAACTTTCGCAATAAAAGAGTGAGTGATGCACGTTACACGCAGAATAATACCAAGACCAAATGAATAATCGACCAACTCTGTGCTTGAGCTACATGCTAACAGCAGCATGCTAACATGCTCACATAAACAAGGCTCACATGCTAAAATTAAGGAAGTATTTCATTCACCAAATGAAACTGATGTTCTTAGTTTTTAGCATGCTAACATTTTCTTATTAGCGCTAAACATACAGTAGCTAAGCCGACGGGCATATGATCGGTGCTGCACCCACTTTTCCTGGAACGTCATTAATGTTTCATGCTTCTACACACTGTAGAATGTTTTTGCTGGTTCCTTAGCAACCCTGCAGCATAAGTATGATGTGAGAGCGAAGAGTGGGTGGTGCATTTTGGGAAAAAAAGTTAAGCTGACTGGTGAATGAGAATGCCAATGAGAGAATGCCACTTCAAAACCTGGAGAAAGTCTTATCATGTTGCTCTTAACCAAGATAACCCCCGCCCCCCCCCAAGCACACCGCTGTGGAGAGAGGAAAAAAAAAAAGTCAAGTACAACCAGCAGCCTGCTCATCTGTGGAAAACTCACTTTAAGAAAAAAAAAATCAACACATAGACATGTGCACAGAGAAAACTGCCCGCTGTAAACATGTAGCCCAGAGGTTTTCTTTTACACATAACGCATGATTGTGGCACATGTTGAGCATTTTTAAGCTTGAAGGAAGTCGACGAGGCAGCTCTACACCAGATGGATTTAATGACTGTTACATTATTACTGTCAGAGTTTTGTGACCATTTTTATGCTGTTTAATCACTTCTTCAGCTGTTAATTGCGCATGTCTGAGCATTTTTATTGACTGAGGAAGCTGGTGCTGATACCGGTAAACCTCACACTGGTGATGTCTCCTTTAAATCTGCAACCCCGGCTTGCTTTGTAAAATGACGCGGCTTTGAGACGCGCTGCTCAGTTCTGTTTAAAGAACATTAAATTAACAGAAGGCAGATTACTGGCGAGCCTTCAATGAGGCGCTGACGCGGGGTCTCTGTGTAAAAATGGTTACAGTCTGGCAGCTTAGTCTCGCTAATGTTAGCTTTTGAGCTAAACTGGTATGTGCCCCACACCAGCTCTGAAGCCGACACATGTGAGCACTTTAAGGGGTGGTGTGTGGCTGCGGTATTAGTTTAAAGGAATTTGGTCATAAATCAAAGTATTAGACCATAAAATTTGACCTGCAAGATGAAAAGTCAGAGGACCATTTAAATTATAACAATTCATCCTGAGGGAGCAATGAATGTCTGTGTCTAATTTAATAACAATAAACCAAAGTGGTGGATGAACACTGTCATCCCTAAAGCTAGTCACTAGCATTACTACTGATTAGATCAAAAATTCAATGAACTGGAGGTATTCTTTCAGTTATTTTCACTTTGTTAGATGTGGCCTTGCAGAGTCATTCAAGGTTATAATGTAATTTAAGGCTGTACAAACAAATTTGACTTGATTTGACCTGAGGGTGCGCTAATCTCTGAAATCACCTTCTGCAGTGTTTGGCTGTTAATGAGGTGTCACACCCACTAGATACAAATGTCTCTGCTAGACACATACATGGAGGCCACTGGCCTGAAAATGAGAAGCAGAGCACGTTTATGTCAATCTGAGGCAAATGCATCACTGTATCGGCCATCAGGGAGAAGGAAATGAAGATGCCAGAGCTGTATATGCTTCAGCACACACACATATCACACCTGCAGGGCACAAGTTGGAAAGTAACAACACATGTATTTATTATCACATCCAGTGAGTTTGGGCGACAGAGGATGTGAGCAGAATTAGAGGACGAAGATTCAGGTTTTTTTTTTTTTGCAATGACCAGCTTGGGGATAGGACTTCATACCATAAACACACACCAACATACTTAGAAACACCCTCTTGTCATAAACAAACACACGTTCTGTCTTTGCTGCCTTGCCTGGTCCATTGTTGAAGGGAGGAAAAGCACAGAACATCAGTCAAGCACGCGCAGGCCCGGTCCCACCGACACACACGCACACTCGCACACCTCCCAGGTTATTACTGTTTGACAGTGTCAAGAGAGACAGCAGATTTAAGTCTTCGAGTGTGCTGGATTGACAGTCGAGCTGAAAATAGATGTGAGGGAGCGGCAGGGAGATGGAGGGATGGGAGGAATCCTGATATCAGAGCAGAGCAGATAACTTTATGTCCTTACAGCTCCGCCACATTTTAGACACTGCTGTTCGTCCAGAGTTCAAACCTACTGTGGGTATGCAGCATACGGCAGATGACTGCTCGCCACTTAAGGTGTGTTCAGACCAAAAGCTATAAAAGCGATGTAATCACAAGAAACGCCAGTCTCGTGCTGCTCGATCATCATTGGATCATATTTTCGATCGTCGCTTCAATTGCTTAAATCGCATGGTTTTATTTTTGTTTTATGTATTTGACAAGTTTGGTCTGATAAAATTAGAGCAAGATTTATGTGAAACTGGAGTGCTCGACTTCAAGCTTGGACATCATGTTAACCTGGAATGGTTAGCATCTTGTAGAAGTAGGAAGTTGTCAGGATAGCATCCTTCTGATATTTACACCCAAGAAAAACTGACAGACAGCAAGACAGGGAATATTACTCTCATCCAGGAAGAACAAGGTTGCACTTTCACATCTACTGCAACAAATAGAGAAGGTTATTAGATTAAGGGCTTGCCAGCCTTAGGCCACGTTTAGATGAGAGCAGCCTTATCAAAAGTCTTTCTTTTCAGTATTTACATGAACAAATAAAAGCGCTGCAGTGTGCATGCCACGCCGGTAGCTGGCGGTGTAACTTTGTAATGACATACCGCAGGAGCTGCCAAAGTTGATTACTTCCTGCTGCTGCTAAGCCCAAACCAGAGCCACAACTTAAAGAAATTCAGCTGTAGTTTGACCTCTAAAATTATGAAAGGGACACTCAAATTCACCCCAATAGGCTGTCGTCATTTTCAACTTGCTTTGGGTGCACTGTGGAGTGTTTAATCGGAGTTTGGTAGCGGCTGCTGCAGCATGCATTAACGTGCCCTAGCATTAGTCTGGTCACCACTTTCACGGGCTTTCCATTTTGCCTGTTTGCACAGCCGGAGAGGAGATTGAGATTTCCAAAGATCATTCTCTGGAACCCAGTTTCAGACGTTTGCAGCATCAGGAGCGCCAGCACGCGGTTGTTGTGTTAAAGAAAGGCTAAGCCGCGACAAAACTCTACATTTGATGCAAAAACATGCACCGTGCAAACTGCCTCTTAGAGTTAGCATTACATGTCCAGGTTAGCACAGCAAGGTAGCACTGTCCCACATAGACTGGTAGTTCATGTGTTTATTTGTTCAGTTGTATTTGTGAGGTTGAATGCCCCCCTAAGTCTTCTTCAAAGGTTCAAACAATACTTTGACTCTTCAGTGAAGTGAAAACAAGAGACGTCTTCTGTCTAGTGCGAGCGTGAGTGTGTGTGTGTGCTCACGCTTGCAGCCAGCGTGCCCTGTGAGTGAACGCACAAACACTCAGCTTGACAACAGAACTGACACATCAAACTGGAGCCGTAAGATGTCCAATCCCCCCTCTCACTCTTGTTATTACCTTCTCATTTCTTGTTGCCTCACCCTGTGAGAGACAGCCAAGGTTGTCTTTCCTGTTTGTTTTCAATGGCCGCTAAATGCTGCCTGACTCGTGTGGTCAATTTTTCAACCTGCTGTTTTCTATTCTGGCTCCGCACATCTCTCATTTCCTGTATACGTCTTCCTCTGCCCTCTCTCTCCCTGAGCTAAACCGTGCTGAGAGCTTAATTGGAATTACCGTACACGTACAATGCTTAATACATAATGCATGGCCGAGCCTTCTTTTATCATTTAAATCATAAAGCTCCTTTGGAATGCCAGACAACACACAACTATCTCCTTCCCTCCTTCCCTTATCCTTTCCTCTCCTTCCCTCAGGCTCCACTTCCCATCTCTTCATCCTCGCTGTCCCTGGGCTTTAGTGGTGCACCAAACTGAGTGTGCACACACACACAACTTCAAACAGTCCTTGCTTACAGCCCGAAATGATTGAAAGTGACAGAAGAAGAGGCTGTGGAGCTAAAAAAAAAAAAAAAAAAAAAGAGTAGGCTGTGACGCACATGAGTAAACACAAGCACAGAAATGCACGCAGTGAACAAATCAGGGGACAAAGCACTCAGTTGCAAGCAAACAGCTAGATTATTGGGTTCAGTATGGCACAAAAGCTGTAAACAAGCCCACTTCAGCAAGCAATTAGACACATAATGACTCAACCACACACTCATACACACACATCTCTTGTCTTTTCCCTACTAGGCACATGGAATAGGTGTATGTGATCCTTTAAAAAGGCCATGACACAGCAGATCTGTTAAACTTTGGCTTCGTCCATATGCTTGAGGGGCAACAGAATGGAAAACACAGTGTCTTCATTCTCTGTAACATAAGCTAGCTTGCTTCCAATGAGAGCTACTTCCATGAGTTAGCAGATCATTGATGCCCGGTTCACTGTAAAGTATATCAAGGGACGTTATATCAGAGGAGACAAGCCACTGAAAGCTTTTGAAAGAGAAAAGGCTGTCACGCTGAACGTGACAGTTTCACGACAAGTGATTAGAACATAAAAACGGCTCAAATTTCTACGATTTTAAAACCCTTATTTACTTTGCAACTTTTTTAATCATTCGACTTTGGCTCTGTAGTTAATACCACATTTTTCTGTGGGGTGACAAACTCAAAGTTGTTTTTCTTTTTATGCTGTAGATAGATTCTAATTGAATCAGTGTTATCTTAATTGGCTAGCTAGCCACAGCTAATAAAATCTTACAGCAACAGTTGCTGCCTTGAAATGAGACGCCTGCTTTTAAAGACAAAATTTTTCAAGATTTTTGTTGGCTTTGATATCATGTGAACTGCATCTATGTCTTGGAGAAACTTGAAGTCTGTGAGGTGTGGAGTGGAGAAGAGTAGAGCCTAATCACCCATTGATAAAGTAAAATCTAATGGAGGAAGAGAAAGAATGAAAAAGACTAAAACGAAGGTGGAAAGATGGAACGCCTGCTAGGACATAATTCTGCAGCAAACTTGAGTGCGGACTGCATCTATTCTGTACGCTGCGCTGACAGCTCATTCATACTGGCATGGCAGCTTTTATCAGCCCCTTATCTCGGGCTTCCATTTATCCAGGCTAGTGTTAACCTCTGGCTCCCCGCTCCGCTGGTCCCCTCTGCTCCTCCACGGTCCATACATCTTCACTGGGAGGAGCCGAGCAGAAAAGGAAGCAGAGGAAAGGAAGAAATGATGGGAGGCAGAACGCCAAAGTAGGAGGAAATAAAACCCTGAAATATATTTTCCTGCATCTTTAAGAACATTACAACCTCTTCTTCATTACCTGCTGTGGAAACTACTTCTTTGTCTCCCTTTCAAAGCGTATACTCAACGCCCACTCCTTTTTCTCCACTCTTGTTTTATTACACCCACTGTGGTCTCCTCCACAGCGAGGCAAGACAAGGTAAATGTGAGGCAAAATGAACACTTATCTCACACTACAGCTAAATAAATTACTTTTTCTCATTTACTTCTTGTGTCAAGTGGTTTTCTGTAACACCGTTTTAATTAAAAACTAATCTTCAGAATTAATCTTTTTTTTTTATTGTGATCTCAGGGGTATCTCTTTTATGAGGAAAAAAAATATGTGTTGATACTGGAGAAAACAATGTGCACAGTAATCTACGACACCAGATACGGAGCAGAGTGTTGGGGAACACACACCGGCGGGGCAGCGCTTAATGATAAGGCCTGCCAATCACTCAGAGTGGCAAGTTATTTTTGTGTATTAAATCAGGAGCACCACTGTTTGTAGTATTGATAAACATACGGTGCATTGTGACCAAAATTAACCTCAGGCTTTTAAATATAGACATGCAAAGGCAGGTAAATAAATGAGGAGTGACATTTAGAAAACCTCTCATGCATTTTTTTAATGGTTAATTTGTCTGGTATGTTGGAGTGAAAGAAGCTGTAGCAGAAGAGCAAGCCCCGATGAAACAACAGTTAATTGAGTTAGTTAGGTTTCCTCGGTACACTCACTCGAATTTCCAATCGGCTAAGCTGAACTAAAATAAATTATTTCTGATCCTCCCTTGATATGATCTACTGAGCTGCTAATGGCCAACTGCTGACGAGTCCCGGCCGATTGTAGATTTGATAAAAGGTCTCATAGTGTTCGGGTTGTGCTCTTACCTTGAATATTAAAGAGCTGGTTCAACCCAATTTCAAAAAAGCATATTTCCTAAACCTTAATAGTGTCAAGCCAGACAGGTAGTTTCGTTTAATTTGTTCATGTTTTGAAATATCTCTGAGATTTTCATCTGAAACTTGCAAAGCTGTTTACAGTCCAGAGTTTAGCAGCTGTATCAGACGTTTTGACGTTTCTCTCAGTTCAATAAAGTTTGCCACTAAAGATGCACCGATGTGACGCTGACCGTAATAAGTGGACTTTGTATTGGCCATGATGTGAAGTTAACATGAATATCAGTGTCAGGCCCACTCAATCAGTCACAGTTGGCCATGCTTACACTGACTTTATCAGCTCTCATAACATTTGAATGAGTGCCAGTGCAAACTGACCTGGCAAAAGAAACAGTTTTAATCAGTGAAAAAGTTCAACCTTGCACAACCTTTTGCTAGATTGACAGATTAGTAGATGACTTTTTAATGTATATGATGCATTTCTGCTTACCTCATGTGTAATAACAACAAAAGATAAAAAAAATTTTAGAGACTACTCAGCAAAATCATTAAGTGGAGCGTTTCAAACTGCTGTTCAGTCAATACAATTACATAACGTTAGGAAAAGTCGATTCATTCCGTTGGTCCAACTAAAACTGGACTTTTAAAATACGTGTAAATATGTTAGTTAAACAGCACCCCATTATTCTGACCACTCAGTAATCCAGAAAATGCCCACTGGTCCAACAGCTCGTTATTCCCACATCACGAAACCCATTGCTCCGAAGTCTCATCGGTCGGGCAGTATACTCATCAGTCTTAGCCCCATTCTGGATGAGGGTCGCGCTTGGTGACTGTTGTCCTTCTTCAGGTCTCAGAGTCCATTTACATTCCCTGTGCCTTGTCCGTACACAATGCGTGAAACGTCAGGAGTGTTACATCCTATCATTGTAAGTTTTTCTTAACCTTAACCATGGGGGGAAAGGAAAATGCAAAAATTTAGGCACTTACAGTATAACATAAATTAAGCAAAAAAAAAACAAAACAGGAACATGAAATATGATAGCCGACAGAGAATGAAATCACAGGCTACAGCCTAAATAAATGACATGAAAGATGGCCGCCGGTGAAGGAGACAGGTGAGTGCATTGTCAGGACAGTGGGATGTCAGGCCCATGGGCAATCGTCTGACCACTGAGTGGTTGGAAAATAATGGTGAATAATAATAAAGGTGTTGGAGCAATGGGCAGTCAACCAAAATCGTACTACGTCGAATTTCTCAAAGTCAGACTAACGCATCTAGATAATGGGGTTGAGGTTTGATTTACTCTTGCATGTAAACGCCTCGAACCGCCTCAACCTGACCACAGAGCTCTGTGTATGAGCCAAAACCCACTGCCATCTTTGACTTGGAAGTCAAACAGCAGAAATTCATAGAAGGAAACCAGGAAAAAAAAAACAAGAACACCGTAAGCAAAAGGGGTAGTAGCCTGCATCTAATTTGTACCAAAATTAAAGCATAGATACATAAGAAACTTCGAGTGCTGTTGAGTTACGAATTTCGCTGTTCGACAGGAACTCATCTACCTCTTGCTAACTTGTGTGCAGCTTGTTTGGTATGCGAGGTAAGTTAAAGGTAAAGCAGCTTTGTTGTCGTTATACAATGAACTGTACAATGAAATTGCGAGGTTGGAGTGGAGGGTTAGTCCTGAGCTGCTGTGACTGAGCGCGCTGCTACATTGGGCCATCCCAACCTAATGTGCCAAACATGCATGTTTTGATGGTGGGAGGAAACCTACGCTGACACAGGGAGAACATGCAGACTCCACACAGAAAAGATATCAAAGTGAGGACCCTTTGATGTTAGAACTTGGGACCTTTCTTGCAGTGAGGTAACAGTGGTAACCACTAAGGCACCGTGCTTCCCAAAATGATGCAATTCGTCCACAGAAGCAGGTCCAAGAGCAACCAGCTTAATGTGGCATATGGCCACTGTGTAGCTAGTAATAGCTCTTTCGATAAATCTATTTTTCCCCTGTTATCATTTACAGGAACAAGGACAGGAATCCAATTAAAGGGCCTGATCGAACTATTCCGTTAGGAATGTGCTGATACCGTATTTCCCTTCGCGATACCTATTCTGATACCCAAATTTGGGTAGCTGCTGATACCAGGGCATAAAAATAACAACTACTTTCAAACGTAAGGTATAATCATAATCAAAAAAGAACACCTTAAAATAGTGCAACGACACCTTAACAACAAAACTCTAGGAAAATGTAATTCCTTACACTACACTGACTAAGCTAACTGGAAAGCAGCTGGGTACCGTTTGCTGGCTAATAAATTACATGGTATCAGATCGCTGCACTTACTGGGGTACTCGCTGATACTGACTCTAGCATTTTCAGCGGTATCATAAGTATAAGTTAAGCTACTGAGTGTCTTATGATCCCGTAATTTCCTTTGGGATCAATAAAGTGAATCTAATCTAATCTAGTTTAAGCCTTAAGACTTTTTGATCTGTCACTCTGACTTGATTTCCTGATTAATAGTTGTGATCAGTCCTGATTAAAGGAAGTTCTACGCAGTGGAGTATACAGATATATACACATAGTATTGGACTGAAGCTCTGTATTGGCACTTAACCTGAGCTGGGGTTTTACAAATGATATTGAGAGGAAATATGTTAAATTGGAAACCTAAATATCAATATCCTGCTTTCCTTTCTGTAAAAGAACAATGTGGATGAAAGGATTCCTTTATAATAATCTCGGGCAATCGGAAACTGTCTGGTTTTAACACATTATGGCGAACAAACACTCACAGCTACACAAGAGAAACGCACAAGGACAAACACACACTTGCATGCATATAACTCAGAAGTGAGCAGCAGCAAGCCAACACATTATCAGATGTGTTAGATGTAGGATGATTCCTCTCTGTCTGCGCTGATGTTATCTTCAAATGAACACTGTTCTGCGCTGCTCCGAACATGCTCCCGTTCATTCAGCTCGGAAAGTGGTGAGATTATTTCTCAAAGCAGTGCGACACACCACCTGTCTCACTCCGCTCATGCACTCCTCCTTTAACTCTGCCTGGTTTATCCTGTCCGTGTTTCATGCCATACTGCCATCTTGGTCTGTCTAACTTAACATTTTTCGCTTCATCTGTATTTCTCTTCCACCACACGTTCCAACCTTCACCTTTCTTTTCATTTAAATTTCCTTTTTTCTTACTTCCT
>JAQLOL010000010.1:11220883-11233906 GCA_029783665.1 Naso thynnoides
CTATACCGCTTACCTAACGTTACACAGCAAGCTACATTGGAATATCACATTTGTTTAATGGAGAAGTCGATAATTTACCAAGCTAACAAGCTAACTGCCAGTGTTTAGCACCTACCTGTCCATCACAAAGTAGCCCAACTCTGCATCGCTCTTCCCAGCCTCTCTGTCAGTGCTCCAAAACGTCTGAAAGCCAAACCGAGACTCACTCTCGCTCTGGAACAAGTTTTATCCACAACCTCACTAGGGCTGTATTTCCTTTTCTTTGCACTATGTCCACACTGTGTTGGGTCTTCCTGTAGCTCCTCAGACACAAAGTGCTCAGCAAAAAGTAGTCAGTCAGTCAGTAAGTCAGTCAGTCACGGACATACTCATGTATTGGGCAGGTCCCCTACAGGACCAGCCAAAAACACATAGTGTACGGTCACTATTACTGAAAGTATTAGTTGACTGATTGTTAGAGGTGGGGGAAAATATTGTTACTGTATAATATAACAATATTTTGTGTGACAATATATCGATTCACACACCAAGTATCAATTTTTTTTTAACATAAATTCTTAGTAAATGTTGCAAATACAAACTCAACCTTTTGGGTGAGAGGATAATAAAAATCAATAAATTTTTCAGTCCACGAGTTGTGCTAAGTGCTCACTGTCTGATGAGGTAATAAAAAATGCAATTAAAAATTACAGAGGTGAGATGAATAGACTGAAAATTTATCTAATCAGGTTAAAGGATGATGATGACAAATTTTTACTTTAGGAAAATGATTTGCAGTTGAAAAAAGTGAAAAAATCGCAATATCTGACATTGTAATAATCTACATATCACAATATTGAGATAATATCTTATTGTGACTCAAGTATTGTGATAATATCATATCATGGGACCTCTGGAGATCCCCAGCCCTACAGATTGTAAGTCCTTTAGTTCCCAACATGATAGATTTGTGAGGTCACTAAATGAATAAATTAAAAAGGAAAGGATCTTTGTCACAAAATTGGGTTTAGACTTTATTTTTTCTTTTGAGATAATGACTCTTTAGCAGGATAAAACAAATAAAAACCACTAAAAAACCTCAAATTTATTTAAAAATTACCTTTTGGTTTGTAGTTTTGTTCACAACAAGGCTTTAACATGTGGTGAAGGGTCACAACCATACATTACTTCAACGGAAACTCATTGAAAAGGGTCCCGAGACAAACTGGTTGGGAAGCACAAGGTGCTACTTCATGACATTTATGAAAATTGATTGAATCATTTCAGCCATCGATACACCCAAAAAGTCTAACCTTTTTTAAGATCCACTCATTGAAATGCAATTATTTTTGCTACAATTTGAAGTGAAAACATTTGAGTTTTTAGTGTGAAGGTATCGCCTTTACCTCAGGGTTGTTGTGATTAGCACATTTCATTTATTCGTGTTTTAAAAGCTAAATACTTCTTGAATCTTTTAAGGTGGCACATGCGTGCAACATTTTATGGGAACTACACTACAACTCCTTGTTTTAACTCTTGTGACTTGAAAACAAATCCGTTTTAGATCAATCGACCCGATCCCAATCAAACCTTTAAGTGCATAATCAGAGATAAATTTACAAGCACTCATAAAAATGACCAGCATTGCACAGCAGCCACACACAGACACACACAAAGCTGACAGACACGACACAAGAGAATCGTTAATCAAGTGTATGAAGTGAGCTACCATCGGCACCATGGTCAAAATGACACTAAAACATAACCTGGCACAGCGGCCACATAAACCACACACACACACACACACACACACACACACACACACTCTCATCCAAACAGGTGTCAGACAGTAACTTTAGCATAAAATCCAAACTGTTATGAACAAAAACTATACTTGATAAACTCTAATACTGTAAATGGAAACAGGCTACTCCAGTGTGAAACTGTAAGCTTTGGATGAATAAAGGAGATGATGGGGCACGGTGGTCTCTTTGTCGCTCTTGGTCTCTTTCAAATGTGAGGGACAAATTGCTCGGCTTGTATATTAACATACATTTATAACATGTTTTGACGATGGAAGCACCCGGAGGAAACCCACACAAACACGGGGAGAACATGCCAACTCCACATAGAAAGGCCCTGCACCAGTCGGGAATCGAACCCAGGACATTCTTGCTACGAAGCCACAGTGCTAGCCACTGACTGTTTTTTTTTCTGTAAAAAGCTTAGGCTATATATTGAATAATATTCATTTTGTTTCTCTGCATGTTTTTGATGTGCAGGGTTACGGTTAGGATCTTTTTTTGCCATTTCCAGTCAAGGACGTTTAGTAAAGTTTGATGCTGCTCTGATGCTCTTAACTGGTTCTCTTGTTTGACTTTGCAGCACCCACGTCCGCTACTGCCTGGTTTAAACGTTTGAAAATGGTTAACAGTTGAAAACATTCAACAAAAATTTAGTTACAAGTTACACTGATAAAGTAAGTGAAGTAGTTGCATTACTTATTACATTTTAAATGGGTTAACTGGTAATCTGGAACCTTTTACCCTACTCTGATAATATAATATATCCGCGTGATGAGGCGCCCACAGGAAATGATTCATTTTGTGAAATGCGCCACTTAGGAATGCGTCGAACACAACAAGTGATCTTCACTTTAATTTCTCTTCTTAAAACGACTGTTCTCTTTAGAGTTGTTCCAATACAGATACCAGTATCGGAAAATGCCTCCAATATCGCCAAAAACGCTTGTATTGGTACGGACGAGTCTGTGCACTGATCCAATACCATGTTATTTATTAGCCGTTGGCCAGCTACTTTCCACTTAAATACCTGAATTCAATTCTTCTTTGCCGCTCTAAAACAGTACACTGGAAGTTGTTCTGTACTGCCACTAGCAACAACTATTTTTAAGAGTGGGGAAGAAGAACGGAGAGATTTGACGGAGCCAGCAAAATGTCTAAATTTAGATATATTGTACCTTGGAAAGTCCCGCTAGTAAAAAGGTGATGTGCACGGAATTAGACTTTCCTAGATTTTAGTTGCACCACTGTTTCATAGTGACCTTTCTGAATCCTTTAAAGTGACTAAATTATAATTACACCTAAGCTTTAAAGGAACTGTTTTCTATGAGTTGTATGTGTTTTATCAGTAAACAACGGTATCGGACCATCAATAGTTCTCTTACTTCTGCTCCTTGCAAAGTCTTTCTTTAGCAAACTTTGACATCTGCTTTATGTCAGCGTAATTTTTAATCTTAACCAATAAAAAAAAACCCCAGCTAGCTAGCAGAATGTTCTGTTCGCCATAAACTGATTGAAAGAGGAAGGTCTGCTTGCAATCTGGCATTTGCCAAACGCACTGCAACTTAAAAACATCTGACCTATCACCGTCACTACTTGGAAATCAGAGAGCAAGAAACAAGATTTGCTTCTTTATTTAAAACTATATGGAGAGCAGACAAGAGCTCCAGCCGTTTGTGATAAGAGCCAGTTAGCAAGGAAAAAAATAACAGTGTGACAAAGAGTTAAACGGGGAGGGGCCAGCACTGCATTCGGTGTTTCATTACACTGCCACTCTCTTGTACCTTCATAGTACAGTTTAAACTACACGTTAACCCTGTACATTAAGTACACAGTACTAATTCGAACTCCACATAGGAACTGTACTGTAATTTGTGATAAAATGTTCCAGATAGCACCCTTAAGTTGTTTGCAGTGTGATTCATACAGCGGATTCCACTTTGTCTGCTTTGAATATGGACCACACTTACTGTTACGTGACACTTACTGCTGTCATGCTGTTGATCTGATCCAGAGTCAGCTGCAGCAGCTGCTCATCACCGCTCTCGGCCATCAGTTTGAGCGCAGGCTGCTGGAGGCTCGGCTGGTTTTGGAGCAGCAGGGCGGTTATGTGTCTGACACACTGAAGAGAGAGAGAGAGAGAGGCGGGAGGATGGAGAGATGAATGGAGAGATGTGTGGACGGATGGATGAATGGATGAAAGGAGGAGGAGGAGAGATAAAAGCAAAAGTGGGATGAAAACAGAAAGGTAATCAGAAGACAGAGTGAAAAGGAGCACGAGAGAACAAAAGGGGAGAGCAGGAGACGGAGGGGAGAGTAGGCGAGGAACACTGAAGGTTAATCGATGTGCATATACTGTACAGACACACAGGAACATAATACTTTTAAAAATGTCTGCACACAAACACAAACACACGCACACACGCACACACACAGTCCTGTTGTACTCCTATCCAGTAATATATGGATTTCACAATGCAATCTGACTCCCTCATGCTCTGGCGGTTTCATTCCAGCAGATTCAAATTAAAGCTGTTCAGAACAGAGTAAAAGGCCTCCTTCTACGCCTCCCACCCCCTTCCCACACTAATATTAGACAGCCAGGCAGACACTAGCCTATTCACACTGAATAGCATTAGCGCTAAACTAATATCACAGTCAGCTGGCGCTAGACATACAGAATGGCATTAGGCTTACCACTTCCATGGTGCTCAGTAGGGCATGAATAGCATTAGAGGCCGTCAGATATCAAAGACAGGCTAGTGCCTGCAGTACATTGCAGAAAGCACTGAGCTGATGCTAACATGTTGCTGCTGGTTACATGCTTAATAGCTCTGGGCCTCTGTGTAAAGAAGCGGGGGAAAACAATGGCGGTGCAGTGAGGGACCCGGAATTCAACCGCACACTAAGAAAGTGTCACAAAGATAAAAGTTACTCTGTCTCTTATACCTCTCATATACTCCTCAGGCCTTTATCCCGAAGAACACAGTGTTAAACACTGGCCCACAGGCATGTAACGGTACAGTTAATTTCGCAGTATTGTGATAAAAGTGCCTCGATACTGTTGTGGACATGTGTCAGTATCAAATGATAGGTCTTCCAGGCAAAAAAGTGTTGTTTTGTTTCAGCCGGAGTAAAGCAGAGCTGAGGGAACTGGCAACTACAGAGACCACAATCCATTGCGGCTCTTTCCTCATCATGCGCTAAGGAAGGAAAACAATCCAAATCACGGACTGCAACATTTTTGAACGAAGCAGAGGAAGGCAGCGTTCTCTCAAATTTCAGAGTAAAAAAACTCAGGTGTGTTGAAGAAATAACAGAATAAGCCGAACTTATTCTTGTGACAACTTATGTAATCCGCGTATCTGTCTACGTAACGGTTTATGTATTTTATTTGACACTGATCACCCTGTTTTATACAGCTAATTATTGTATGTATTGAATGTCTTTGTAATTCTGGATGCATTAGGTAATTTTACATTTGTTCGAACTTGAATGCATTAGGTCAATGTATATTTGTTTACTCTTGTAAAGTGTCTGCGAGTACCAAAAAAAAAAGTGCTGATAAATAAAGTGCATTATTGTGCTTCTTTTTTTTAATTGAAATTAATTTGCAAACATTTGTATGGTGCGTTTACGAATGTTGCTGCCTTAAAGAATTGCGAGACAGATTAAGGAGATGTTAGAGGCAGCACTGAGCCACCTTTGCTTACCATTTTGACAATTCGAACGGCTCTGACTAAATAAAATAAAATTTCAGATTATTTTTTCTTAGTTAGGAACCTTTGTAAGCACGAAGGACTTTTAGACTGCAGCCATTGCTCTGACGAAGGTCTCGTAGACCCGAAAGCTCGCTCTAAATGCGGAGAAACACTGCAGGGACTGAAGTGGGCGGAAACCTCTCCTCTACATTTAAGAAGAGATAACACAGTTAAAAACTCAAGTGCAATAGTGCAATACATGAATACTCCATGTATGCAAACCCTGTGCAGTAGTATGTACATGCACTTATCTGTTTATGCTGATACTGTCTAATAGGGCAATTTGCAATTGATACCATCACTTTACATTATTAGATAATACACAAGCAATGTGCAATTTTCAATTTGACTTCACAATAATGTGCAACACTCCTGCACTTCTGCCTTTCAGCACTTTAACATCTTTCGCTTCAGCACTATGGACATTAATGCTGACAGTCGTCTTACTCCTGGCTTGTCTTGAGTGACATCTTTCAACTTTGTATTTGTACTGCATGCGTGTGTCCTTTGTAAGTCGAGAACACCCTCTGTTATTGCGTAGCTTTGTTCTTTCTCTTACTGTGTATTGTTGTGAGGCTTCTGTCCAGCTGTAATCGTTTACTAACATCAACCTGCCATGGGACTAACGACAGAAATTAGCCTGTGGCTACAATCTTGCATATTTACATGTAAGCATCCATTAATAGGCACTGTCCCTACTTTAATTGAATAAAAATAAATAAAAGTTTTGCATTTAACAGTGTATTATTATGAGCAACAAAATGCTCTTGATTATACATAAAGGTGAAGTACTAATTGCATATAATTGCCTAACTGTCAGGGCAGCAGGTTAGCGAATAAGTCAAGTTTATATAAAATTGTATTTGCAGTAAATGTATTTCGTTTGAGTCATCCGCTGCTGTGTTGCATAGTTTTGCAACATTGTTTTTTCTGTTTGCGTTTGCATTTCACTCACTCAGCCTGTCGCTGTGATCAGTCATTGTTCACAGGTGAAACTGTTTGTGTTGACACTAATTGAGGAGCAGATGTCACAAACAGTCACAGACGCGTTTGTTGTTTACCTGTGCAGGGAGCTTGTGTTTGGTCTTGTAGAGGGATCGCACCATGTTGACAACCTGCCAACCCAGGTCTAATTTGACCTCTGACCCTTGGCAGCGGGTCAACAGGGCCGAGGTCAGCACCACCCAGGCGTTACGCTCCGACTGTGCCCTAGAAACACAGAGTAAGACAGACCTGTGAATGTGAATGACTGTGCTTGTGTGGAGTCTTCTGCTGAACATAGGCTGAGTAACACAGACTAGCGAATACAGGAGTAAGTATTAGAAGTACATAAATATACAGCTTCTGTGTGACAGGGTGTGTTTGGGACCACATATGTAGGCAGGAACATACGGTGCTCAGTAAAACTTTAGCCCCTTTAACACAGCCTGTCAGTGCAGGTTTAGTGCGCCTGTGACCTGCCTCGCTGGTCTGTTTAAAAAGCACGGTCACGGGCTGGGGGGGTCCGAGTTGCACTGCAAATAACCCGCCTTTGGAGGCAGTATAAGGGGAGAGTAAGAAGTGGGGCCAGGGTCGAGCGACGCTCGTGTAAATGGGAGACCCAGTGGGGCGGGTCAAGGGGAGGCATTTAACTTGACAGAGGAAAGAAAAAACAAACCCAGAGGGATTAAACAGAATTAGGACAGAATGTACATTTATGACTTTTTTTTACAGTATTGTCAGAGTTTTTCCACTGTATTTACACTGTGTAATCACTTGAGGTAGGGTTTGGACCGTGTTCAGTGGACATGAAAGCAAAAACGTTCAGGAAAAAAACAAAAACCGATTTCTATCTCTGTACTAACCTTTCTCTTCAACTTCAGCATCGAGTTAATTTGTGAAAAACTCACTGGCTTTTATCTTTTAAAAATTACGAAACATACATGTGCACACGGTGAAAATTGCCCACTGTAAACATGTAGCCTAGAGATGTTTGTGAACATAACCTCACACGTGATTATGGCGCATGCCGGGCATTTTTAAGCTTATGGAGAATCAATGGAAGCAGCTCTATACGAGATGGAGTCAATGACTGTGTAACGTTATTATTGCCAGTGTTTTCTGACCACTTTTATGTCGTTTGGTGCGCATGTCCGGCATTTTCATTAATAGAAGAAGCTGAAGCTGATGCTGATGCTGTTAATCTTCACACTTGTGATGTCTCCTTTGAATCAACAACCCCGGCTTGCTGTTCCGGTTCTGTGTAAATAACATTAAATCAACGGAGCGCAGAGTTATGATGTTTATCCAAGATGTGTGGCCAGATGGTAAACCTGACAATGACTGGGTCACAGCAGCTGACTAGTGCATGTGCACCACATCGCATGAAAATGTACGTTATGAATAATATAAACACATCAACCACATTAGAATTGCAGCATTAATTTCCCTTTAAATCACAGGCTGACATGAGCAGGCAGGCGGGGATATCAAGAGGTTTGCAGACGATCTAATGAATTCTGACTTCGGCATGTAAGTGAGGAGGAAAGATGTTTGACCACAATACTCTTGCATTTATTATTGAACACCGACATGCAGCATTTTCTCTCTCTGTCTTTCTGTGCGAATACCAGGGGACAGCTGTCAGCCGAGCCAGGCGTCACTCTGTTTGCTAATGCCTCCATGGTGACAGATTAGTTCCCACCAAGGCCAGCAAATGGCACTGACGACCTTCATGGATCTTTATTAATACATATCAGTCATAGTAAGAAAAAAAAAGATTCGAAACCACGGAATAAGTCATTATCTGTTAATTAGATGGTCGCTGGAGGAGGGATCCTGTTTAAAATATGAATTTTATCAGTAACTGTGTCAGCATAGCCAGGAGTAAATGCTATATGACTGACAGCCTCTCTACCTGCTAGCTAATGTTGCTGGTTATGGATGACGTAACAAGGTGAAGGCCTGGTTGTATCAGCGGAATGGCACAGTGGATTAGTGGTTAGCACTGTGGTCTCGGAGCATGAGGGTTCTGGTTTCGATTCCCTGCTTGGGCAGGACCTTTTTTAAGTGGAGTCTGCGTGTTCGCCCCGTGTTTGCGTGGGTTTTCTCCCAGTGCTCCAGTTTCGTCACCATAAGAACACGTATACCAGTCTGTCTCCAGTCAGTATCCTCGACTGAGGTACTGACTCCAAATCTGAAGTTGGTCCCTGGGAGCTGCACTGTTCCACAGAGATGGGTTAAATGCAAAGAACACATTTGACTGTATGTCGTATATGTGACCAACAAAGTACTTTTACCTTTAGCAGTAACAAGCTTTAAAAAGAGAGACCGCTTTTGAGCCCAAGTGAGGCCGTTTTTCGTTGAGTACTTTTACGCACAGCGTGAATATTATGGAGCTTTTTTTTGTCTATTTTGAAACAACATAGATTTTTCTGAGCTTTCACGCTGCATTAAAGGCATCAGCCAATCACGTTGTAGAACAAATGTCTCGTCACAGACAGACTGAACGTGGGGCTGGAACAAAGATGTCGAAACCTTTGAGGTTTGTTGACATTCATGCATATTGCACGACTTTCACAGTTGTTCTGGTTTTTTAAACTTTTGGGATTTTTAATCAAAAAGTGATTTTTTTTCCTTCCCTTTAACCTTTACATGATTAAACGGTCAAACTTGTGTGAGTGGCGCAAGGCGAAAATTTGTCTCTTATTTCCTGACACTGTAAAATTTAAAAATGACAACTGATATCTGAAGTTTAATTTTAACACCACATTTTTAAGGCGACCTATTATGCTTTTCTGCCTTTCCTGACTTGTAAATGTTGTTACATTATCAGATACTCATATTAAATGATGCCAAAGCGTCACATAATGAGGTACATGGATTTGGAAGTATGCCCTGCAGGCTGGTTTGGTTGGCTCTGTACGCTGTGTTTCAGGAGGTTTGTTTTTTTAAAACTCTGTTCTTACAGTTACGTCAGTGTGAGCAGATTTTCCTATATGGTCATGCCAGCTCTGTGCACAGCACTGTCCCTGCCCAACCTCTACCTCAGACACAGCTACGCTCTGCTTTCTGTTTCACAGACCACAAAGTTAGCACGTTTGACATATGAAGGAAAGTTAAGTTTGTCTGGCTTTCCTAAAGAGGCAAGCACCAGACAGAAGTCGATAGCGTTCCTGTCTCCCAGCCAGTGAAAGAAAAATACCTCCTTGTGTATTTGTTCATGGCACTTCTGAAGTTGGTTTCAGCTGTTCGACAGTAAACAGACGTTCACTGCTGGATTTGGATATCCAACATTAAACAAATTTCACCACAGTACAGTACTACACCGCTGTGCGTCGCACCGCTGGATTAGCAGCTAAACTGTTGCTAAAGGACCACTGTTTCCACATTACTTGGTTGTGTTGAAGAGTGAGAAGCACAAGCTGTAAGTCACATTTTATCAGTGCACTAGTTGTGTTGTGCGGAGGCGTGCGCGCAGGTGGAACAGGGGGAGAAGGAACCAACACAGACCGTTTTGAGAGAATGCAGATAATAGAAGGAAGAGAGAGGCCGCGAGTCACAGTTTCTGAAGATCTACAGCTTTTACTTTTTGGTCAATTGTGTCTACCTGCTCTAAAGGGGACCAAAATAAAATTGAAAGACCTGAAAATGAATATAATATGGCCTCTTTAAGCTTCGAATGTTAAAAGATGACATTCAGCTCAGCCCAATGCCAGAAGACGGGGGTGGACCTGTTAACTGTTGATATTAATCATCATTTTATTATGTGACAAAGGACATCAGCACAAAATATAAAGACAATCAATTGTTATGAACATGCATTTTGTTTCACTCTAGGTGTTTTACCACAATGAAAGGTAGATAGTAATATGTGAACTGTCCAAGAAGCATGAGAGAAAGAGGAGGAGAGATCCTACGTGTGTGCCTACCCATAACTACAAAGAGGAGGGAGTGTGCATGGAAGAGCTTGAAATTGAAATTGATCAAGAGGACAGAAAGGAAAGAGGTGAAGAGAGAAAGACGGCATGGAGCGACATGGCGTGCACCTGTCAGTAGAGAGGGCAGCTCTCCACCCAGCTTTGGGGCGTCTTGTCCTGACAAGCTGATTCACCTTCGAAAGATGTGACCATGGGAACAAAAAGAAACCACTTGTGCTGCTGGCACGGTGCTGCTTCCTGCGCTTTAGCAGGGGACAGGGAGGCACTGCTGCATGCAGCTACGAGCGCCTGCCTGCTCGCCAATTCTGTCACAGGGTGCAGTGTGAGTCACAGCCAGCCTCCATTCGTGCTTTGAATCATGACTCAGTTTATGCGGACAGACTAAAGGATAAGCTTTTTAGATGCAACTCAATATAGCTCCCAGAGCAACCCTTTGTAGTCTTTGGAAACAAATCTCCACTCCACAGACACACACAGACACACACGCACACACAAACAGAGTAAACACAGCTCCTCCCAACCAGGATTTAGTGCTGAGTCAGACCAAAAGTTATGGTTAACTATGTGCCTCACACACTTGGAGATTTTAAGGCCTTCAAGTCTTAACAGAGAATTCTGAAATTAGGCTTTTGAAGGTGAAATTATTCTGAGTTTGGTGTCCCAAATTATGGCTGTTGGATGTAACAGCCTTTGTGCATAAAATGCACAGTGCACACAGATCAGACCTCAATTTCAGGCTTCTGTGCTTCAAAGATGCACGCTAGAGCGCACTGTAGTCTGTGTGTCTGCATGTTGCAGCAAATTAACTTGAGCGATTTAAATGAGGATGACAAAAGAGACGAGAAGAAACAAATTCCGTAATCAGAAGCGGACTTTGTACTCGGCATTGTGTTTGCATTCAAATCTGAAATCCAGAACAACAGCTCTGTTTGCAGATGAAAGACATGATTGCGGCTGAATGTCCCAGCAGTGACAGCTTGACTACAGCTGTTAACACTCACAAAGTCAGTGGAGTGTCAGTGAAATCCGGGGGTGAACTTCAAGCAGCTGCGCCGTCCAAACCTAATCCCCATTTCCTACTGCCTCTCAGCTGAATGGTACTCTGCCAGCGAAGGCGCTGACTTCACACAAACCCAGTCGAAACTCTATTGTCCATTACAAACACATTGACGGATTAAGTCATTTTTTTCAAACAATCGATCCTGATTGTTTTCATTCTGCTTGCGACATCGCACAACTTTAGAAAACATGTTTCCTCTTACTTTGAAAACTTAAGCCTAATTGTCTCCCTTTAAGTGACTTTCACGTCCACATGAAAAAGCTGTCTTTTGAATTGAGTATAAAAATTAGGATCGGCAGCAAAAATGGTCTTTTATCTTAGGCAGAGGAAAAATATTCTGCATTTCATGGCCTGCTTCTGCAATTACCAGCTCACCTTTACATTTCGGGCAGGTTGTCACAGCAGGACTCATCCCATCATCTGACAATTAGGGGTGGTACAAATAGCGTTTTTATTGTTTATCTGATAAAACACTCACAATAATTTAATCAATTCAATTAATCAAATAAGTGTCACAGTCATGAATTAATGGTCTGATGCGAGTAACTTATTTAATCCTCACTATTCATGCTAGTGAACAGTGACTAGTCCACACAACAATGCATGTAGGACTTTATAGAACAGAGCAGACTTACTCAAACAGTATTGTTTTATTTTAAATCTTTTATTTGTGCAATGATACCTTATAATTTATCATGATCTTTTTATTTTATTTTTTATTGAGATGTGTCTCCTGTGAACTCGATTCAGTAAAAGTTCTAAGGTAAAGTGATTACAACATGTTTAACTGCCATTTTCTTTTTTCAATTTCTTAAGGTTTTTTCTTAATTTATCTAAATATATTTAACATTTTTCACACGTTTTATCATTTTGAAATTTTATTTATTCATTTATTTTTTAAATATTGTGATAAAATTGTGTATCGCAATTATTTTGGCCACAGTAATCATGAAATGTAATTTTCTAATCATCCCACCCCTGGTAATCATACGGACAAACAAATGTGTAGTCCGATTCTTGCATTATGTTTATTCTATATTAAACAAGTGCAAATAGCTGCGACTAGCAGCTACAAATGCTACAGTCATCTTACCCCACCATTTCACTGGTTGCGTGTGCGCTGCAATACCCGACAGCTGGAGTTGCGAGAAGATGAGATTTTCGCGATAATTACAGAATCACACTCGACCGCGGCCTCTGAAAACCTCTGATCTGTTGACTTCAGGCCCAGCTCTGCACATTATCTGGCCACAACAGCAGCTTCAGGAATCTGCTGCAGAGGGCCCCGGATCGCTGGAGCTGCCACAGAGTAGAAACGCACCACAGCCACATCCATGGCGAAGCGGAGACGCACCGCACACGCATCTGGTGGAATTGAGGGGTTAGGCATCACATGTTATCGAAATGTTGAAAGTCATTCTTTGACGGATTGTCTGTGCGCACATGCTCCGCCGTTGTTTTCAGCTAGCGGTGACGTCAGCAATGAGCTCCAGCTCTCAGGA
>JAQLOL010000010.1:11234006-11247662 GCA_029783665.1 Naso thynnoides
GAGTTCACATGGTCCTCCTTTGTTTTCAGCTAGCGGTGACGTCAGCAATGAGCTCCAGCTCTCAGGACTGCACCGGCCGTCATAGTAATGCTGTTAAGCATTGCATATCATCGTAAATATCCTTATTAAAAAGGCTCAATGTGCAAAAAAACCCCAAAATTCTCCTTTGAGCCAATTGGCATGAACACAAACACACACACATATTTGACCTCCAAGCCAAATTTCAGCCTCCTACTGTGAAAACTGTTGCCCCTAAAGAGTGCAGAAATCTTTGTAAACTGACAGAGCGACCTAAGGAGCCACTGGTCACGGCTAACACCAGGTGGGATGTTTTGGCCTTTTGACTGATGCCTCAGCAACAAACACATCTTAATCGTGTTCATCACCAAACCAACAAAGTCATCAAAGTCGAGAGGGGCTGATTTGCACCCTCACTGGTCACAGCTTCGTGTTTCTCTGTGCTTGTGAGTTTCTAACAACGACTAGAGAAGAAGTGTACTTTAAACTGCTGATCGATACTGTCAGCTTTGATTGAGCTGGAGGGATAAACTCTCCACTACCTAAGCCTGTATTGTCTCGCTGCTCCTCTGTGCATTGCTCACTTTCAATCAAGAACAATGGAGCAGGAGAGGAGCAATCACATCATTAGATACTTACCGATAATACAGCCAGCACTTGCTGAGGCTCTTAAGACACAAGCTGCAAAAAAACCCGGAGCCTGACGCCTCGTGAAGACGGCTGATTTCACTTCCAACTCTGGAAGTCCAAGTGTAACATGTTTACCTGAGCCATTAGCGGCACTCTTCTTCACTCCTCATCTTCGTGAGATAAGAACGCACTGAGGTTGCCCATTAAAATGTCACTGTCATCATGTGTCCCTGGCTTCGTTAATGAGCAAACTACAGTATAAACTGCAGTCGAAGTGTCTGTGGCTTTCTGTTTGGCACCTAAACACACCGCTATTCACTTAATATAAGCATGCATAAGAGGCAGCTTTGACCTAATCTACTGAAACAGCAGTCATTTTATTTTTTTAGCTTTAGAAGTGACATTCACTGACAGTGCTTAGAGGGCACCGATGCATCACAAGAAGAGGTTGAAGGGGAGAAAATCCAGTGAGAAAGGAAAGAAAGAAAGCAGATCAGCTGCTGCAGTGTTACTATTCTGCACACAATCTGTAATGTAGGACAGAATATTCACATTTTCTATTTAAAAAGCCTGAAATTACAATACATATTTGTCAGTTCTTAAAAATGTCTGTATGATCGTGTGAGTGATATATTTGCTGAAGCAATGTAAACATTAGATAATGAGCTAATTTAAAACTCTTGCATAAGTAGTTACTGTACGAAAGGTGAACACAGGAATAGTTTTTAACATTTTGCAGACTTACAAGATCAACAACAAACTCATGTCTGTACATTACACACAAGGCTACAGCCACCAATCTGTTTGCTGAGCGTAGCTAGAGATGAGAACTGAATGTTCATTTCCTGTATCAGTGTCACATGGGTTTTGCCATGGCCCCGCCCCTTTAGGAGACAGGAGGCAGTCTTGAGTCCATTCGTTCTTATGGCAGAAATGAACGTGACGAGAGATTATGACCAATTCTTTCGCCCCATTGTCACCAGGATACATGACGAACCCATTTTTCACAAGACACATATCATCCGAACATACTGACAAAAAAACCCCCCCGACATTTTTCAGACACACAAATCAGGAAAAAAATTATTTTTTGTTTGAGACCTGTCTCTGTCTCAGCAGCACATTCTCGCGAGATTTGGGAACCGATGCTTCCCGCTTTGCTTCACAACGGACATAAACGGAGATTTAAATGGTCTTACAGGTGAAACCATGAATTAAAAGTTCAAACTTAGATCAAACAAATATTATGCGACTCAAAATCCATCTGCTTTAATCAATTCACACTATGTTATAACACTTCCAGATGAGGCGAAGGGACGGTGGCTCCCTAACTGTCTCTATAGGAGATGTGACTCCGCCCACTTAGGAGATGGGACGTGTACACATCATTTCACATTGGCACAGCGCAGAGTGGGGGATCTTGTGTCACGTTGACTATCTTTGGCTTAGCATTTAGATTAAAAATGAGGGGAAATATGGGGCCCTGTGAGATCCATTTTGTTTTGTTTTGTTTTTTCCAAATTTGTTTTTTTTCCCCCCAAATTCTGTTTTTTCCTATTTTAATTTCCCTGCTAGCGTTAGTAGCAGCGGCACCACATTTTTCCTTGTTTTTTTAAACGGCTTTAGGCCGCAAGTGCTCTTTGAAAATATCAACACATCTCCAATCAACGGTATGTTGAGAGAATGTGCAAAACAGCAAATCTTTGTGCTGTTTTGCACATTCTGACGCACTGAAGTCATTTGGAAACTGCTTGGCTCTGTATTTTGGGGAAAGCGAAGAGTTTTGTAGTTTTTGCCGACTTTGCTGGCATCTCGGGTGGCCGCTGCCACAGGCTTGCATTATTTGGGAGGGGGGCGGGAGAGTTTTTGAACGGGTGTACGGTTGGTCCCACGATAGATATTAGATAGATAGATTTTTTTATTTATTTATATATTTTTCAAGATAAGAATCTACAGCAAAAATATTGCTTGAATCTCTAAAGAATGGAAGAACGATAAAAAGACATTTGACTCACACTTCTTCCTTCATCATGGGCGGCCATGCTTGTAGGAGGAGCATGAGCAGCTGAAAGTCCTCCCACTTTTGTGCAGCTTCCAGTAACTCCAGGAAGAGGGCATACCTTTTCTCTTCATTCTCCACGTCCTCTATCTGGAACTGAGAGGAAGGGTGGAGGAGAGAGGCAAATCAGTTTAAGGCCAAGGGAGGCTGACAGCCTGCTGTCGGGACCTCGATTATAAGACATCCACATTTCACTGAGCTCCAATCAAGTGTTTTCAGACAAGGGTAACCTTCTGTTTCACTCAAATTCTGATTTATGTGTAATGATGTGAATAAATGTGATGATAAATAGCGGCATCACTCACAGAGAAGTGGATTTCAGTGATCTATTTTATTATCTTGGCCACATCCGCTAGACACTATCCAACACTAATGCAAGAGCAGCTTTCATTGATTTCAATGAGGCATAGTCACGAAAGTGATGGCAAAGCTCGACAACCTAATGATTGCAGCAGAGTTTTGTGGGAAAGTCATTCCTGCCAACAGGAGCTGAATGAACAGCACAATCACAAACACTCAATCTAGACGAGTATCAAAGCCTCTAAACGTCACACACGGCAATGAAAGGAAGGAGCAAAGCTTCAAGCCTATTGGCACATTTCACCGTTATTTTAAAAGAAAGTCACCTGTGGCTAAACTTGTTCTTTACTATTAGAAGACAGATATTTGGAAGGGAGAGTGTAAGAAAAGAGAGTGGAAAGCAAAGAGGGAGGGTTAATGTGGAAAAAATGAGAGGAGGAGGAGGTGAAGGGAAAGTAATTAATTTTCTTCTCAAAGGTTGGCTTCTAGTGTGATTTAACAGTTCAGAGAGCGGCTGATTTCTGAGGGGAAAACTACTACCTGCCAAAGCATGGCTGCTGCAAAGACAGGCTTTGTCGTGCGCACACACACTCGCACACTCACACACACACACACATATAAATCACTTGCAGCCAGACTCATAAAACATAGTTTCAGCCTCAGTGGTGCGATCATATTTATGACTGGGTATCTATGTAAAGCCTGGCGATATTTCATCGTGTAAAGGTCTACACTCAGCCTTAGTTAAACATTTTGAGACACTAGGAACCGTCCGTGAAAGAACCTGTAAATCCAAACGCTGGGCAGTGCAGAGACCATCTGTGCACTTCTATCACCACCGGTAAAGATCAAGCTCCAAAGTACTCATATATGGGCCAGCAAATGAAGCCGTCCTATTAGCAATAATTTAATTAAATGCATTTTGAGGCAGTAAGATACTTCTTTAGGGAGGATAGATTGTGAGCTCATTAGAGCAATCTGGTTGGCGTAGAATGCTTTGGATTTATCCTGCCAAAAAATGCATAAAGAAGCACATTAAGATGCAAAAGACCACCACAATAATTCCCATACAACTGATCTAACGCTCATAAAAGATAGTAATATAATAATTATAAAAGCATAAAATAAAATGAGTGCCTTGACAGCAGTAGAGAATGCTGACTAAATGCAAAAATGGCCAAATTTGATAGATTTAAGTTCCTGTTGTTGCAGGCACCACTTTCCCAACTGCATGTTGTACCTTCAAACTGTATTATAATTGCAGTGACTTGAACCAAACATGCAACCCGAGAGATATTTGTTGCTTAAGTCACAGTGGAGCATTGCAGTTAAGTTGGTTTATCCGGAAAGTAAATGAAGTCCCAAACTGCTTGTTCCGTGGCCACTGCTGGAGGCGTGCAAATGTGCATATTTGCACCACGTGTAGCTGCCTGAATGTTGATGAGGCAGAAACATTAAAATACTTATTTTGGTCATTTAATTAGGTTAAACATACAGCAATGGCCATGAATTAAGTCATTAGCGGCTGTACGTGTCCCAACCTTACAAACTTTCTGTACATTTGGTAGACCGGCATCTCCGGATGGTGCCACAAAACATTTCCATATTAGTTTTTCGTAAAAAGTTGAAGGAATTTAAAAAAGACAGTTTGTCAGACGTAATAATAATAAGCTGAGTCCAGATGTGAGACGAGAACGTGTGTGCCTTTCCCTTCTCCGTGCGTTCAGATGGTCGCTAGACACAAGTACCGCATGAGCAGCTTTGCGTGTTCAGTGGAAGGGATGGAGAGAAGCCTCGGTCTATTGTTACCGCCATCTTAAGCCTCCTAAAACACATCAAAAAATCTCCAACACGCTCCATCTACATGTTGTAACCGTGCATACTCACCATGCTACAGAGACATTGTCATGGTGGGCAAACATACCGAGTACCTAGTTGCCTGGACGGTCATGGTCAGAAAAGGACAAAAATATTATTTCATAGCGTGGTGAATGTGAGAATAACCTGTAGTGTGTGCAAGACTTGCACACTCGCCATGCTGAGAAATATTATTATCATTCATCAGTTTTGGAGTATGTTGGAGTATGGGGGGGGGGGATCTAGCGACCTACTAAATGCGCAGAGAAGGTAAAGGTATCTTTGTTCTTGTTTTACCTCAGGATTTAGGATGAATAGGCTAAATTCCCCATAAAGTGCAGTTTTCTGTGAAGGATTTTTAATTTTTAACCTGTGGAGCCCCGAAACTGATAAATGTGCTGAAGACGAGATGAGGTCATCTCGTCTTAAAAGCAGAAGAAGCAGTCGGATGCCTCGTATTCAGGGCAGCCTGACACTTGTGCTTCTCTGCTCAGTGGAACTTTCTTTTACCTCCTTATTTAAGGTACTCCACCCATCTATCTATCCAAACATTATTATTTATTTATAGTCAGACATTTGTTTACTTTTTGTTGGTACTGGGGCTCCATATACTGTAAGTACTGGCTCTTGAATTTCTGTTACAATGAAAATGCATAACAATTACTACTTAATGTATATATTACTGTTAATTATGCATAACTTCATCAGCTGATTTCCTTAATAAAGCATCTAATTACGATTCTGAGGCATTTAAGGTGCAAAAGATGTAAGTTCTAAGTAACAGCAGATGCAAATAAGCAGCAGCGCAGCAGATCCATGCTTAGTGGTGTAGTCAAGCAGCTTATAATGGGGGATGGAGCAATAAATAGCTATAGCTGAAGCTCAGGACCCCTGGAAATGGAGGTCATTTGGTAAACAGAAATGGAATCTTAACTATCTGTAAAAAGCCATCACTGCAATGTAAAGCTCTCAAATCCATCACTGAATGTAAACTGCAACCCAAAGCCCGTTCGTCATTGTTATTGCCTTACTGTGTTATGAATACTGAATACTTTCTCGCTATTGAAGCACTTTGTAAAGTTTACAGCCACTTTTATTTAATATGAAAATTCAGTGGTATGCTAGGCCTTGGGATTCCCTGTACTTGCGTGTTCTATAAGACACATTATGAACTGCATTCAGACGCATCCACGCAGTGTTTTCACATACAAACACACCTACATACCACGTCCTCTGCTTACGCACGCACACTCATGCAAACTCACTTACAGTAGAACACAAAAAGCCGCCAATAGCGACGTGACTGTGAGGCTTTTTTTTCTTAACAAGGGAGGGTGGTAATTAATTACGCCTGGTGATTAGAATCAACATTTCCTCTGTGGTGTTGTACAAAGAAGAGTGTGCAGGAGGGCAGAAGGGCAGAAAGAGGAGGGAACAAAAGGACGAGGCTGTCAGCCATTAATGTAACACTCAGCAGAGAAGGGCTAACAAATTAGATCAGACACGTTCTCTCAGTCAATCATCCTATCCAAATATAAACATACAGCAGGTAGATGCTCCCCCGTCTTGTGCATTTACAACCCTTTCTGTTCTTTTATCTCATCTTTATTCTTAATGGCTATGCTTCCCTTTTCCTTTTACCAGGCGTTCAAACAGTTCCACTCCTCTTCCATCTGCTCGTCCTAAGATCAGTTAGATAGACAGTGAGACCAACGCTAATGGAGCAGCATGTGAACTAAAACTATCTTTCTTATCTAGTTTTATTTTTTTACGGCATATCACGAATACCCCACTTAAAGCACTTTGTAAAGTCTCGTCAAAGGTCATGTAACTGGAACAGGAGGCCAGTAAAACATTTCATCGTTAGCTCTGCAAATACAAAAGTGCATCGGAAGAGCTGCAGGGAATGGATTACACAGTGGCCATATTTACCCTAATGTGAACTGCAACCGTTAGCATGTCCAACTCACCTGCTCACTACCCACAGGGTGTTTCTTTAAAGGGCCATGGAGCATATCATTAATTTATGGCATTCCTTTATGAGGGTTGTATCAAAGAAAGACCTTTTTACAACGACTGCACCGTATCCGCTGTAATATTTAACCACAGTGCGGACATTAACTAAAATTACCACCTTATGGTTGTGTGCCTCCATGAACCAGTCAAGTTGTGGTTTATATTAGTGCTGCGGCAAAATATCGATACAGCATTATATCCTTGTCCTGACTGCTGAGACAAGATTATCAAATCGCTGGCGTTAAATATCGATATTTTAATGAAAATAATACGCCCCTGTAAACGGTTTTCCCTGCCAATTTGACTCACCGGCATCACTACTTCACGTTTCCTCGTGGTGGCGCTTATGACATGAATGTGGGTATCATGAACGAAAATTAATTGGCTGAAGAAAAAGTTAACAGCGGTGAAAAGAATTTAAAGTTCAAAGATGCAACAGCCACTTTTCTAGTCTAAAGTCTGGACCTACTTTGGTTTTTACAACATCAATGCAGCAAACTAAACTTTATTCATGTATGTAATGTTTGCATTTTGAAATCTTCATCTGGACAGATATGATGTATCATTTTACGACCGTCTTGCAATATATCAATTATCTTAAAATCACTGTATCATGCTATTATCGTTACTGTGGGCCGTGTAACACATATTGTATTGTACTGTGAGTTACTCTGCGATGTCCACTGTTCTTTCCATCCATGTCTGTCCAGACTGATATACAAAAAGCATATTTTGGTTTTTTAAAAAAAAAGAAAAAAAAAAGTTATCACTATACTGACATGTATGATCTGTGAAAAAACTTTCTTTCTTTCATTTATGCACAGGACACCAGAGGACGGATTACGGGCTTCGTCACACGGTGACACAACAATCACCTGAAGCTGAACATCAGCAAAACCAGCGAGCTTGTGATGGATTAAAAAAGCTTCAAATATGGATGTTGCTGCACAGAAGCTACACATTCCAAAAAGTAACAAACAAATACTTAACAAATACTGAAACCTGCAGCACAGAATATCCACACAACATGCAAAACTTTCAAGGCATGCCCCAAAGAGTGGTGTCACCACATCCGAAAATGTCAAACATGATCACAATTTCCTTTTTATTTAATTTTTTTTTTTCTTTTTACTGAGTTATGGTGTTAAAAAATGACCTGTTTCTGCAGAACATGATGATGCCACAGTGAAGCTGACCTTTTATGTTTTGGATGTAAAATGTCTACAAGGTATTTTTTGTGAAATTCTGTCACGATCAACTTAAAAACTCTTAAGTTAGGGTCACAAACCCGTTTTTGTGAGGTCACACTGTTCTTTGACATCAGGTCATCAGTAAATTTAAGTTTGTGCCAATTTTGAAGAAAGTCTTGGACCAGTTCTTCGCAGATCAAGTTAATCAGAACGGGATGGAGGGATAGACGAACGGACAACCCGAAAACCAAACGCCTCCAGCCCGGGCTGTTGCTTGGGCATAAATAGTCAGATGGGGACAAATCGAACTAACTTTAGCTTAATCAGCTAGCTACAGTAGCAACAGCTGATATGATTCCCCAAACAACAGCTTTTAATTCTGCCAGAAAATTCAACAATCGCCTATTAAAAATGGGAAGCCTGCTTTCGTCTGCCTGTCTGACATCACCTTGGTCTAGTACAACAGGAAGTAATCTGAACAGGTTCCAGTTAGCCCAAAACAAAGCGGCTCGGTTAGTCCTTCAACGCCCATACCGAACAAATGTAAGTGTAATGAATGATCGTTTATCTTGGTTCAGTGTAAAATGCAGGGTGCAATATTCACTAATATGTCTTATTAGAAACGTTATAACAACAAAAACACCAGAAATACCGTACAGGACTTTAGCATTCTTTTCAGACACACACCATCATTTCACTCGACAGTCGTCGGAGGGTCGGTTTTTGTTACCCCTATGCAGAACTCATTTAAAACAGGAAACAATGCATTACAGAGCAATGGTGGCATGGAATGAGTTACCTTTTTTCCTGGTCTCAGAAAGCAATGTTATGTGTTTTAAGAAGAAGCTTAAATTATTTTTATTTACCCAGCAGGTATAAGAGAATTTACAACATGAAGAGCTACAGTATTAATAGCATCGAGTTTTGAGCAAGTGTCACGTGTTGTGTTCGTCATGGTGTATGTAAATGTGTATGAATGTAAAATAATGCAAATGTATTATGCATGTTTTGTTACTGAATTTGGTGAGACCCCAGGAAGAGTAGCTGCCGTAAAGTTCCAGCAGCTAATGGGGATCTAATAAACAAATACAAATACAAATACCTTTTTCATTTGTTCTATAAAATAAAAAGTTGTTTAGTGCTTAACAAATGTTACTTGTAATAGGTTTAATCATTATAATACGATATATTTTAATGGTTTTTGATTTGATCAATCAAATATAGTCAACAATAAAATACATAAACACTTTCTATTGGTAATAGGCTGTAGACACATAAGCACATAAACATAAAAACCAACAGGTGCAAATGAGAAAGCAAATACACACACACACACACACACACAGAGGCAAAAACACATAATTTCTGTCAACACGTGGATTCATGTGAGCCAGTTGCAGCCGCTGATGCTGAGGGTCAACAAACAAAATGACACCCTACAAAAACATTTCTGTGGGATGGAGAACATCGCAGGTACACAGGCACGAAAGCAAACACACAAACAAATCACTGCGAGCTTTCACTGCCTGTAATTTTCAAGTTTCAGACTCACTTTTTGTTTGCTGGCACAGAAAGCTGTGCTGTTAAATTATGCTGACCACATGCTACATGCTCGCCCACTGAGTCTGGTAGCAGCAATGCTTTTAGCAAAATGATACACAGAGACGAGGGAAACGAGAAGAAAGCACAGAAACGAAGCAAGCAGACGGGAGACTGAAGTACACGAAACATAAAAACCAACAGTGACCTGCAGTTCTATTATTGCTCTTTGAAAACCTCTTACTATATAACACAGGAAAAGCACGTATGGCTTTTGTGTACCTTGGTACACATTTGGAAACTGATACTGTAAAGTGGTCGTTATGTTTCTGCAACTGCTGCGATTTGTCCATGAACTGGTCATTCAGTTACGTCAGACCTTCTTGCAAAGAAAGCAGAACAGCAGTGTTGTAATACTCAATCTGGGAGTCGCGATTTTTGTGACCCGCAACTCGACTCGAACTCCCGTGCTCGTGACTCGGACTCTGACTTGGATTTACGGATCTCCCAACTGACCTGCCCTCGCGTGCTTTGGAGACTCGAGCATTAACAAGCGGACTCTCCGCGAAACACTCAGGCGGGACGTGACCGAACGTAGGAGCAACTTAACTCACGGTGCAAAAGTGTCTCACTAAAGTAACGGAATCTATCAGAAACGTGTGAAGAACATTTACAGTGACCACTGCATAATGAGCAGCATTTGGGTCATTTCGAGCACATTTATACGCCGTTTCCTTTGGCCTGATTTGGTCTTCTCTGTGACTCTGACTTGACTCGGACCGAAACACTGGGGGACTTGGGACTTGATCTCAGGTAATGGTGACTCACTCGGACTCAAATTGAAACACTCAAGACTGACTTGAAATCAGGAACTGGTGACTCGACTACAACACTGCAATATGGGATAAGTGAACACGTTTGACAATTTTGTTATTTGTTTGTAAAAATACAAAAATCTATTATAAAACTGCAGATGTTTTCGAAATTCTTTCCTTCAACTTGAAGGAGAAGTTTGTTTTTTTGCACATTGAGCATTTTAATAAACATTTACGATCATATACAATGCTCCACAGCATTAATATGACAAACGGTGCAGTCAAGAGAGCTGGAGCTCGTTGCTGACGTCACCACTGGCTGATGAAAACAGAGGTGAAGGGACATTTCAAGTGCTTCGACAATCTGTCGGAAAAAGGTTGTTTTAAAAAATAAGACAATCACTGAATGTTTGGTGGTGTCCTCTCATGTTCCGACACTAAAACACAAAGTTGAACAACAGCTTTTAACCCGGCAAACGGCTCTTTCAGCTGCTTTAAGAAACAAAAAACAGCCGTCTCCAACTTATCAGCCGCTGTTCGACTTCCTGTTTTAGTGATGATACATGAGAGGACACCATTAAACATGTCGCGGTTGTCTCGTCCTTTAAAACAACCCTTTTTTTGATGGATTGTCGAAGTACTTGAAATGCCCCTTCACCTCTGTTGTTTTCAGCCAGCAGTGATGTCAGCGAGAATCTTCAGCTGTCATAATAATGCTGTAGGACATAGAATATGATATATCCTTCTTATCTGAGCTTCTTTTTTAAACTAAAAAGACTGACTGAAATGTCGTCAGTCCTAAAGATTTATGAAGCTGTGCGAAAAACACAAGAGTTGCACTTTTTTTCTACAGGACAAACAGCAATTACAGAGTGTGCTGCAGTTCATTCAAAACGACTTGTACAGTCAGACAGGGTAACTTCTTTACTGATTAAAAACTGCAATGCAGTCATACACAGAAATCAGCATATAATAATAAAACAGAGGGAGGAGAAGAGAGGAAAAGTGTGCGTGTGTGTGTGTGTGTGTGTGTGTGTGCGTGTGTGAGCGAGCGTGAAGGAGAGTTGGAGGGAGCTGGAAGCCGCTTTTGGGCAAATCGATATACAGAGCAGAAAACTGTCAGAAGACACGTGGGTGAAAACATACACGCAAACACAAAGAGTTCACCAAAGGGTAAAAATGGAGATGAAGTACAAAAAGACTGCAAGAGTGTGTGTGTGTGTGCGTGTGTGTGTGTGAGGGCTACACTGATAAAAGTGGAGTCATCTTTTCCTCCTGAGAGCTGCTGCCATGAGACTTCCTTCACTCCAAACTCCATATTGAGAAAGGACACACACATGGACACACACACACACACACACGTGTGCGCGTACACACTAAAATACAATAAAGGCCTTGAAGACAGGCACGCAGGTGTGCACACACACAGTCAAACCCAATCAGCTGAATGCCACTGAAACGCAGCTTCAATAAACTCCTGTGAAGTAATTTTCCTCCATATGTCGCCGTCTGTCCTGAAGGAATAAACTCCCACTAAATAAATATTCTGACATCAAAGTGCTCTGCTGTAGACTCTTAAATCTGAACGCCTTTCAATGCACAGGTGACACTTAAAGGTAATTGTATAGATAAATTTAGACACACCTAGGGTGAATGAAGAATGCCCTGCTGTAAACTTCATCGTTTCAAAGTGGCATCAGCAGGGAGCTGAGCTTGTAACTTGGCTTCGAGGTCATTTTTCCTGGAGACAATAAGCACGTTTGCCAGCAATAGCTGAGAGGTAACACATGCAAACATATGGTCTGTACAGTCTCTATATTATTAATGATTAGAAATAATTTCATACGAGGAAAATTTATTAGTTCGATATTGTGACTGCATCGACAGAGTATCGCTTTCAATATTTTGTTCAAACTTTTTAAATCAAAATCATCAACATTGGTTGTCAATGCAAAGTCATGCAACTTTTCTGGGGGAGAAGATGACTGCCTTCCTTTAAAAAACGCACAACACAGTTGACTCAGTTAAGTTCACACATCACACACTATTGCTTTAGTATCATGAGTCAAGATGGATGGATTTAAAAACATTTGTCCCTGCTAGGCAAAACTTCAAAAAGAAAGAAAGACTTTCAACAAAAGACGAACGTGGTAAAAAAGAAAAATGTTGCTTTGATACTTTGGCTACTTAAAAGACTGATAATATAACCTGTGAACTGTGGTGAGAATTAATACCAGCAGAAAGAAAAACATCACCCTTTGTCATCAACACATTCACAAACTCAAACACCAGCAAACTCGTACCAGGGCCCAACAGATATATTGCCTGTACTGTATACGGTATCGCCTATCGCAGATATATCGGTATCAGCAGGTTCTTCAGTATGTGATGATATCAAAACTGTTTTTTAAGGCAAGAAAAAAGGTTATGACTAGCACTTTAACATGTGTAATCAATTAGTTTGTCCAGCAGAGGGCGGTACATTACTTAATAATGGAAAGGGAAGTGTTTACTGCTGTGCACAGATGTTTGGAGTAAAGTTTGCTAAAAAGTAAGACATCCTACCTCCATTACGTATCTTTGTCACAAGTATTCGATAACCACTTGACGGGCGATTAACGCATGCGTGTTCTGTGATTATGTCCCTCAGCTCGCCCCGTAGTCTGGGAAATCAGGAAGTGATGCAGCAGTAACGTCGTGGATGGCAGCAGAAACAAAACTCCTCGAGCAGAGGTGGACAAGGAAAAGTTTCTTTTAAACAGCAAGTTCAGCTTCAAAGCTCTGCCGGATGGTTCTCTCGACAAAACCAAAGTTGTTTTCATTTGCTGTCGATGGGAACTGAGTTTCCATCGGAGTACGCCGAGTCTCAAATCCCACCTGCCGGCCAAACATACAGCTGACGCAGAGAGCCCTCCTCCCCCTCACCAAAGGCAGGTCATGGACAATTCCACAAGCACCTTTGAGGTTATCCTGGAGAATATTCTAGACAGTTGTTGTCATTGTTTTGGATTGTTGCAATAATAATAAACATATATTTGCATAACAAAAGCATATTTGTCCACTCCCATGTTGAGAAGAGTATTAAAAACATGAAATATATTCTTTTAAGGTACATTTAGAACAGACAAGAAAATCTGCTTTTAAATTGCAATTAATGCAACTTAACTATGGACAGTCATGTGATTAATCACAATTAAATATTTTAACCAATTGACAGCCCTAATATATATAT
>JAQLOL010000010.1:11253739-11270336 GCA_029783665.1 Naso thynnoides
GTCCTGAGAGCTGGAGCTCGTTGCTGACGTCACCGCTAGCCGAAAACAACAGAGGAGCATGTGCACTCAGACAATCCATCAAAAAAAAAAAAATAGAAATGCTTGTTTCAAAAGTTGGGGACCTTGCTGAATGTTTAGTGGAGTCCTCTCATGTACCGACATTAAACAACGGCTTTTAACCCAAAAGCAGTTCTTTCAGCTGCTTCGCATAAGAAACAAACAGCCGATTACGGGTTATATATCAGTGTTTAACTTTGTGTTTTGTGTCGGTTTAGAAAGGACACCGCTAAATGTTTGGTGAGTTTCATGTCTTTTTAAAATGAGCGTTTATTGTATTTTTTTGATGGACTGTCTGAGCACACGTGCTCCTCTGTTGTTTTCAGCTAGTGGTGATGTCAGCGACGAGCTCCAGCTCTCAGGACTGCGCCGGTTGACATAACAGTGCTGCAGAACCTCGTATATATCCTTATTGTAACGCTTAATGTGCAAAAAAACAAACTTGTACTTTAAATAATGCATGGCCCTCTGCTGGACAAACCACGAAATTGAATCATTTAAAATCACTTGTCAAAGCATTTTTGGCCTTAAAGACCAGCTTAAATATCGGCATGTATTGGAGAACATATTAGCCAATACTGATTTATCTGCGATAGGCCAATATCTGGTGGTAATATCGGCAAACCAATATATCGCTTGTGCCCTATTAATTACTAATATCACCCCTTAAACATCAACATCAGCGAATGAAGGGCATTAATTTAACAAACATGTATACATGCATGCAGCACATTAACCTCCCCTCCACACAAACACACATTTGCATCGGATGTAACCTCTTTGTCAGCGAAATGCCACAAACAAATGACCCTAAGTATATCGTCATTAGTGGCATAAAGGCCAACAGACACTTTACGCACACAGACACAACGGACCCTCCGCTCTTGACAGTGGTGACATTTGGACGCCCTGCTGTTATGACTAATCATTCAAAATGAAGTCACAAAATCTATCCGTGGATTCACCTTTCATGCCCTCCCTCCCCCTCCTCCCCTTCTCTACCTAAATGTCAGCATTTCCATTTGGCTCATTAATACCTCCCGTTTTAGGTGTGCGTGAGTGTGTGTGTGTGTGTGTGTGTGTATGTCTGCGTAGCATGTTAGGATGCTGTGGGACAGGGGAAAGATGGTTTATTGGAACAATAGGTGGTCTGCTGTTCTCTTTTTCTGTTTTCCTCTCATTTCTGAATCTTTCTCCCCGTTTGTTTGTCGTTATTTCCCCCCTCTCGTTTCATTTCTTTCTCTCTGTTTCCCTCTGATCCATCATCGCTGGGTGTGTGCGAGGCAGCGACTGTGAATCATGCAGTGGCCTTTTCCACTGACACAGCCCGGCCTGACCCCGTCTGGACACAACTGGGCCAAACAGCATTTATCATAACAGCGCTCGTCTAGCACTACCTCAGACAAATACGCTCCGATGCATGCACGTTTGTCTGTTCGGGTATAAGATCAAAAAAATCTAGCGGTATATGGATGAGGATTCATGGAGGGAAACATGCAGACTGCAGATACAGACAGGCGGGAGGGGGGGGGGCCTGGACAGCTCATGTGAAAAGACTACATGACTTTTCAGATCCTAACAGACTGTGAGGATCTGAGGATTTCTTGACATGCTGTCAAAGAGGCGCGCGTGAGGCGATGAGGCAAGGATAGAGGATTACACAGTAAGTGAATCTGATCTGCAGCAATACACAATGCAGCCTTGAAACAAACACAAGCAGGTTATCGGGAGACCGAAACGCAAAGAAAGGGAGCTGTTAAAACCGAGTGATAATCCAAAATACTCTACCCAGAATTTAAATTCAGCGAGGACAGTGCTGTCCGGTAATTCTATAAGTTATTATGCAAGCTTTAGACTTTGGCCTTCAGAGACAACTTGACTCCACTTTTCTTTTCTTTTACTACACAAATCACTTTACAACACAAGTCAGCATTCACCCGTTTGCACTCACATTCACACTCAAACAGCAGGTGGCTCCTTTACACAGAACCAACCATCAGAAACACATTCTCACACACTCGCACACACACCCACACACACACACACACACTCACAAACACACATCCAAATGCTGATGGAACAGCCACTTGGAACAGTTTATCGTGCTTAAAGACGCTTCAACACAGACCGGAGGAGTCAACCCTCCACACAGCCCAAATCTAGCACATTTAAAAACACCTCATGTTCACCAAAGTGCTGTACAAAAGGAATAGGTCGCTAAAAACTAAAAACACCGACACAAGAGGGAACAGAACTGTCAGGTACTCAGCTCACACACTCAGAGACATAACACACATCAAAGGACGCCACATCCGGAGATGGGAGTCAATGAAGTACAGATACTTCCTCACTGTACTTAAGAGGATTTTTCAGGTATCCGTGCTTTGCTCGAGTTTGTAGTTTTCTGACAACTTTTGAGTTTTCCTCTCTACATTTGAACACAAATATCTGAACTTCCTCCTCATCACATTTTCATTAACAGGCTCAGTTACTTTAGCTTGAATGCTTTTGTCTTTTCGGCTGAGCTCAGGACGCTTTACCAACACAAAATGTTGTTTGTCATTCTGGGGATGAGACTCAACAATCAACTCATTTTCTGGTGCGTTCAGGAACAGCTGGGACAAATCCTACTGATTCTACCTTTAAGTTTAATAGTCTTTGTGTTACATCAACATGATGTGAGCCTCAGTTAGCCTTGCACAGAAATGGTCACTAGAAATGTCCTTCAAAGGAAACTTTTTACTTCGATACTTTGAGTACATTTCACAATCTGTATTTATTACTTTTACTTGCGTAAAGAGGTTAAAGCAGTATTTCTACTTTTATCAGAGTCTCTTTTATATGATTATCTCTACTTTATTGAAGAATGTGTGTACTTTTGCCACCTCAGGCCACATCAGCGGGACTTAAACGCTAACAAATAAGAAGGAGTCAGGGATCAAACCACCGATTTCCTGATAAGTAGACACCTTTCTTTAACACCAGAGCTACAGTCCTGCTTCTTGCTCACTGTGGCTTTGACCCTCTCAAAAGTAAGGGGTCCAGCTAACATGGAGAGAAACAGCCTGGCTGCGTCTGACCTCCAAGCATCTTCTAAAACTCAAAATTTGTTTATTTTTGTTGGCCTGCCAAATATTTATTTGCAATTTCTAGAGCTGCAAATTTTAAAATAGAAAAGAGCTAACGATACGGTATTTATTAATTTACTTATTTTAGTCTCAAAACGCTGCACATAACAACCACGTACAGGAACATTAAAACAGTGCACAGAACACCGTCTGCAACTGCAAAAACATGCTCCCTGCTCCTTCATGGGCGCCCTCGTAGCTCGGTTGGTAGGGCGTACGTCACATGTACAGAGGTTGTGATCTTGCTGCAGCGGCCACGGGTTCGATGCCATGCCCGGCCATTTGCTGCGTGCTGTTTCCCTTCCCTCTATCTGCAATTTCTTGTTCAAATCTTCAGCTGTTCTGTCAATAAAGGCTCAAGAAACACCGCCAAAAATATCTTGGAAAAAAAAAAAATCGCAGCCTGTGACAAGTGCAACCTGTGTGATAAGATCATATCAAACAGTACCTGATATTTCATTTGCATCTGTGATTTTACAATTTTGCCCCAAATACCTTTTTTAGTATTCAGTCTGCGTTTTCAGATCCAATATGTAATTACTTGCTCTTAAGCCCCTTTGTTGTGTTTCTAAGGAACAATTTCAATCTTTGCCTGTTTTCAAGGAAAAATAAAAAGATGATTTTGATGCAAGCCCGGCATAGTGTCTGTAATTTAATGGCAGCTAAAGAGGCAGATTTGCAGCACACTGACAGGGACAAACGATCGTCATTTTGATCCTGAAAAAGGACTTGAACAAAAAAAGAAAAAAAAACAACAACTCTCTAATCCGATCGCTCTTGATCAATAAGCCAATTTCCATTTCCGGCACATTTTCAGAATTACTCTTTCCAAAAAAAGTTCTTTGAAATATTAGTTTTTCCTCTCTCTTAATTTGCTACAAAAACAGATGAAAAAAAAATTACACCTTGGAGTCCTAGGAGGCTTTGTGAAATACTCGTTTTTGTCCTCTTTTGATTCATCAATGGCATTTTCATACTGTTGATATTGAGGAAAGAGAAGGAGAGGCACACAAAGAGAGATGGAGTTCTACACTTTGCACATCAGAGGCAGGCAGACACAGACAGAGAGAGAGAGAGAGAGAGAGAGAGATGGATAGAGAGTATGGGGAATGATTCATTTCTAAGATCAAAGTGACGTTTTCTACAACCTTGTTTTCCAGTCACATCTCCTTCCTGAATTAAGGCGCTCAGACCGTGTGTATTTACAGTAACTCCATGCATGTGTGCGTTTGTGAATGTGCGTGCCTCTTAATGCATGGAAACTTTTGTTCATTCGAGAGTCCTACTCTGAATGTATTATGTGTGTGGTTGCGGGCGTGTGTGTAGCGATTTTGCAGCTGCATTTGATTGCGAGCGACAGTGCTAATTAGCCGCCTTTGTCAGAGCAGCAGACAGACAGCTACGAAAAAAGGAGAGATGAGAGAAACTCGCAACTTAAACATACTACTGATACCAATTTCGCTCACAAACGGTGGCTTGACAGCGTGGTTGTCATGGAAATCACAGCAGGCAGTCCGTGTGTGTGTGTGTGTGTGTGTGTGTTGCCTTTGGGATGCAGTAAGAAGGGAGTAGTGCTGATTAGTTAAGGGACCAAGAACACAGAGAGGAAACAATACCAACTCTTTCCCCTCTTTCTTCTCCTCTCCCCCGTCGTCTTTGTCAGCATCTTCCTCTTTTGTCAGATTGCACCGCTCCTCTCTCCTCCTGTCCTCTTCTGCTGCTTCCATCTCACATCCTGGTTCTAAGCCAATGTGACGAGGTCAGACTGGGGCACCGACACGTTTCTGGCATGGTCTCGCATAATCGGCACGCTGCCACGGGTGACGCCGGCCAAGCCAACATGAGAACTGTGCCACAGCCTTCAATTTGGAGGCAAAATGCAATTAATTACATAAAAGGGTGCATGTGTGCCTGATTGTGTTTGGTCATCGCTCTGTCTCTGTGTTAGGGACGGGAATCGCCAGAGGCCCCACAGTGTGACATAACCACAATTATTAGGTCACGGTATGATTTTATCAAATTATTGCAACATGAGGAGTATTGCAGTATTGTATATGGCATTTTTTTCCCCTTTTCAACTGCAAATCATTTTACAAAAAGTAAAACTTTGTCAGCATCATTTGTTTCATCCAAATATGACAAAGTTTTCAGTTTGTTTACCTGCCTTTAATAATTTTTTACTTGGCGTCTCTGAATCAATACAATATCATCCCACAAAATACTGCGATATTAGAATGAAATGAGTTTTTGCCCCACCCCTAATCTGTGTGTCCTTGCCGATGTAGGTCTGGAAATTCTTTCCAACTCGCAAGAATTTTGATTAATCAGAGCTACAGGACACATTTTCCTACAGAAAGCCTGCTCACGCACTTAAAGGCCCTTTGGAAGCCGTAAGGAGAAACAAGAGAAAGAGAGAAAATTGCACTTCATCTAAAATGAGTCCCACTCTTAATCTTTAACAAGATTAATTAACTGATCCCTTGAATGTACACTCCCTTAAGAGGGCGCGCGTGTGTGTGTGCCCGCCTGTGAGTGTGTGTGTGTGTGAGTGTGTCCCGTCAGAGCCTGCCGAATGCCAGGAGTGCACCCAATTAGTTCAAGAGTCCCTGCCCACACACCTGTCTACCTGCGCTGACAATGGCCCTGGGCTGCGCGCATACATTTGCACATTAATTAACCAGCTCGGCCCATTACCTAGTCAGTCAGGAAACTTAATGACTACCTATTCAATGGTAGGTTCCACCAGGGAAGAGGGGAGAATGCAGGCAAACACACGCATGTGCAAACAGCCGGCATTCTTAATCCAGATACCCTACATACTGTGTTTAAACCCCCCTGCAAATATGCAGAGGATTAAGGAACGCTTGCAAGCATTTATGAGTCGGCATGTGTTAGTTTTACATTTACACAGACAAACACTCTAATTTGTCTTCATTAGAGAGACTAAAAAGATTCCGGATCAAAGCTCTTGCACCGTGAATGACCTCCTGACGTGCTGCTTCTGAGCATCTGCTTCTACTCGTTTAGTTTCAGGTAACAATATTCTTTCCACTAATGGTTCACTGCCACAGCGTACAGCTACACTCCAGTGAAGGTTGTTTGTTTTATGGGATGTATTTTATGTCTGGCATTTAGTGTGATTATGTGCTGTGCAAACTTCAGTCCTTTTTTTAGAGAAAGTAAATACAGAATTATATTATATGCAGTGCCAAACTGAGGAGACTTTCAGAGTTTCTGATATTTTGTGAAATACAGACACACACACAAACACACACACACACACACACACTCACACACACTCATGCTCAGAAGCACAACTGACATTTTAAATCAGATTTTCCAAGATCACACATTTGTTCCCTCTTAACTGCTTCTATAAATATACAACTGTTTGCAAAGGAACAGTGACAGCTGCAGTGCCCTTACAAATGTTTTTATGAGCATCATGAAAACGCTGATCATATTCTGAAAAATTATATTTATTGTTTTACTAAAGATTTCAATAGAGAGCAATATAGTTTTGAGTTTGTAATTAATGGATCAAACGAACCACAATAAATATCGCAGCTCTGCAGTGTTAGCATCAGCTCTCATGGCAACGGCTCCAACCAGGTATAAAAAACTTGTTCTTTTGGTGATACCACCTTTACTATACCTTCAAGCAGAGATGTTTACAAGTCCCTTTTTGCAAGTCCAAGTCAAGTCTCAAGTCTTTGAGGTGCAAGTCCAAGTCAGGTCTCAAGTCTTTGAGGTGCAAGTCTAAAGCAAGTTTCAAGTTACTAAGGTACAAGTCCAAATCAAGTGTCAAGTCTTTGAAGTGAAAGTCTAAAACAAGTTCCAAGTTACTGAGGTACAAGTCCAAGTCAGGTCTCAAGTCTTTGAGGTGCAAGTCTAAAACAAGTTTCAAGTCTTTGAGGTCCAAGTCAAGGTAAAGTCTCAGTCACTGTGAGTGGCGACTTAAGGGCAACTCAAGTCCAAGTCGCCAACTCAGGCCCTCATCTCTCCCTTAAAGCCAAACTGTTGATGCTTAAAACTCACAACGCATAAAAGGATGTTTGTCAAGATTCATGTTTCATGGTGGGATGAGGGAGTAATTCATTCCCCGTCCCAGCGCCTTTACTACCCCAGCTCTCCCCTCCACCAATCTAGCATCGTTTTAAAATGTATGGCTCAGCATTTAATGTAATGACCTTGGGAAAAAGAAAAGACATCTGTAGCCTCCTTAAAATCAAGTAGCAGAGCTCTGTGTTGAGTGTGCTGGGGAGTTAAGTTGTTTCTAAAGTAATGCATACTTTATATCTTTTGCATTCGCATTTTGTGAGTGAGCGGCTGATGAGTCACGTCTGCTTGTACGTGTGAGTTACCTCTCTGTCTTTGAGAACAGCCTGGGTTCTGTAGAGCAGCAGAAGACGGACGTCGCTGTCTCGGAGGCTGAAGTTACTCTCTAGGATCTGCAGCACGTCGATCCGAGGCCGCACAGGCAGCGACGCGTCGCCGCAGAATGGATGCAGCCAAGCCAGGAGGTCATCTGAAGTGACTGCGCTGTCCCTGAGAGGGGGCGAAGGAGATGGAGTCAGACAGGTGAAGTGAAGTCAAGATAAAGAGGCCGAGATACAGAGGCACAACGCAGAGCTTCATCACAAGAAAAGAGGTCAGGAGGTGTCGTTCAGGATCATCTTTTCAAGCTTACAAAAGTGTTTTTTTATGTTTAAAAATAGAAGTAAATTCAGGCATTTAAATCAAACTGGTAAATTTTACCTAATATTTTTGCCTGCTAGCAAACTATCCAAATTAGAGAAAATTAATCAGCAACTTCTTTTATTAGCAATTAAATAGTCGAGTAATTCACTGGTTAGGGCTCAAAATGCAAAGATTTGTTGATTTTTTTTAATCTTTCGGATAATAAAACTGATTATTATTTTGAATCCAACCTAATGGTTTGGCTAAACAATAATCTTGAAGAAAACACTAAGCTTTAGGAAACTGCGATGGGTAATTTTTTAACATTTCTGACATTTCATTAACTAAACAATCAATCTAGAAAAAACGTCTGCAAACCAACTGGTGCTGAAAAAAAGCTGCCAGCCCATCACAGAATCAATCCAAGCCTAGATGATATCGCTTTGTGTGTGACTCCACTGAAAGGGGAGCCGACCGGGAGTTTTGTTTTCACAGATCCATTGTTTCACTTTGATTTGTTTGGCTGATGGTCATAAAATGAGCTGACCAGGGTATAACAGGTGCTATCAGAATGTTGTCAGCTCAACAAAAAAAAAAAAAGAAAAAAGAAAAAAAGAAAAATAAAAGCTACCAGACAGGCTGGCAGGGGCTTCTTGTTGATTCAACTACCAAACAGGCTTTTTACTGGCATTTGACACTCAGCAGGTGTTAATTTCAGGCCTTGAAAAGAGCTGAGAGGAGGGAGCGCAAGTAAAGTGCCAGAGTAACAGAAACACCCTTTAAACCGCGCGCGCGCGCATGCGCATGCGTGTGTGTGTGTTGTTCACGAATTACTCAAAAAACGCAACTCTGACCTGCGCACATGAACGTGGGATTAAACCATCTGACCTTCTGCTTTAAGAGGAGGATTTAGTTAAAGGTCAGCAATAAATGTCATCAATCCAAATACAGTAAGACAAAAGTGCGTGTGTTTTGTGCACGTGTGTGTGCGAGTCAATGGAGATAACCTACCCAGTCTGGACACTGTTGTGCACAGCGGTCACTACGGCCTCCAGGACGCCGAGGGGTTGTGGGCAATTTGTCAAGGCCTCTGGGTCTCCGCTGGAAAACAAACCACATCACCACAAATGTCTTACATAACACGCTAATTAAGATGCAATTTTCAAATCGCCACAATACAGAGGGACAACAACACAGAGGGAAAGAAAGCAAAGAAATCAAAGGCTTTCTTCTCAGGGACAGTGTGAGTTAAAAATGTGTCTGGCAGCGATTAAATGTTTGAAGCGAGCGCAGCTTTGTTAAAATTAACTATCATCAAAATTATTTAAAGTCCTAGAGACACAACAGAACGAAATATTTAAAGCCGTCTCCATCATTTGACTCTCACGGGCTGTGTGGGAGCATTCAGAGAAATTCACTAGAATATAAAATAATTTAATCATTTAGGGCTGATAAAAGAGGCTTCTCTTTTCAAATCAGGTGCAAATGAGAAAGGTTTAATGGCACAAAATAGTAGGTGAGCTTGAAACGGTAATATGTGATCTGTTCTGCAGCGTCATTAGTGTATTTGCGAGTGTGGCTGCAGGCTGTGCTGCAGTGTGTGTGTGTGTATGTGTGTGTGTACTGTATGTCGCAAGCACAGGGCCATTTTTCACAAAGACAGAAAGGGAAAAAAGGGGTGATTTCCCCTGACTCGACTCCCCTTTGCTGCCGGGCTTAAGTGTGTGCACACACACACACATACACATACACACACAAAGGCACCAAGGGCTGTGCGTAAATGCACACACACACACACACACATCCGGTACGATACACATACATGCACACAACATACAAATGATCCGGCAAAAGCTGGAAAAGACGACGCAGCATTTTTTCTTTCATTGCGTTTACCACTTGCACCTTCCCTTCAAAGACACACAAACACAGAGCGGATATGACAGATACAAAAGATGGCCATTAGTGTGAGGCTCAGGTACGGCTGCTGTGCCAGACTGAAGGCTTCGAGAGAGCCAAAAACAAGAGCGGCTCATTCATACCTGCCAAACACAATGCTGGGAGAAGGCCCCGCGGCCACAGGCGCACGCACGCACACACAAACACGCAAACACACACGCATGCATGCAGAGAGTAATAATAAAAAGCATGAAGGGATATTCATATGCAAGACCACCGTGTGACTAAAAGAAAAGCCTCCAGTAAATACATCTCACATCTAACACACAGAGCGCACGCACACATGGAATAATAACTGTGTGTGTTTGTGAGCGTGCACGTGTGTGTTTGTGTGTTTCCTGCGGGAGCCGAGCGAGATCTGGAGGGAAACAGCTGTATTAGGCTGCATTAATTATAAGAAGATAATGAATCAGAGACAGGGGAAGAGCGAGCACATGGAAGAAAGTGTCTGTGCGTGTGTGTGCGTGTGTGCGCGTTCATTAGGGATAGTGCCTTTATGTCTACTTAGCCACGACAGTGTCTGTGCATGTGCACAAGCAATTTCGTGTGTGTGTGTGTGTGTAAACGCAGGTGCCATCTATCTGTACCATGCGCCATTGAGCAGCCATAAAGAAGCAGGAAATGAGGCAGGAATATAATCAAGGCGATTGGCGCCCATTTATCAAGCCAATCAGATGGCCCGATGATATCTGGCCCTGTCATTAAATCTGCGCTCCTTGGTCCGGCATAGAGGACAAATAAAAAAAAACAGTAAAAGAGAGAAGAAGCCCGACATTAAGCTTCTGCATATGTTAAAGGAAAGCAGCTTACAACAATGTGTTTGGCTTCTTGCATCGTCGTAAGATCAATAATTAAAATCTGTCATTTCTCGTTGTATTTTGGAAGTTTTTTCTCCCCGGCCTGAAGTCTGGCAGCTCTGCAGCTGTGTTGGGCTGAATCATCTCTCCTCTCCTTTTGAACGCGGCGAGCAGGAAGACACCAATAGAACGCTGTGAGTTCAACTCCCACAGGCAGCTGCTGTAGATTCAATTCGACACTTCAGGCTTTTGTTTTGACAGTTTGTTTTTCCCACCAACATGCTGAGCCTGGAGTGGACCAATATGAAGGTAAATCTTCAGATGAAAACCAACACAGATGAGGCAGTAGGTGGTGTGTCGGGGTGGCCTTCAATATTTTAGTGCATGCATTGTAAAGCCGCTTTCGAGGTGGATACAGATGCTGCTCTTAATCGGACTTGTACAAAGCATGTTTATTTTTACATACATGTGCGTGTAATCGCAGCAGACAGGTATGAACGGGACGCATGTAGATGATAATGCTGTTTGACAAGGCGCAGTAAAGAATGTGAAAGAGATTAAAATAAGAAGAAATGGAAAACCATGTGTACAAACCTGACAAGCTGATTTTGTCGCTGCTGTCGTTTGGTTTGTCGCCGTGGGCGCTCGGTGCACAAACCTACAGCGGCGTCCTTCTCCCAGTGCTGTCCTATTATTATTAACCATTTTCTGAATAACTCAGAGCTCTAGTGTGCAACGCCATTTATGATTTATAACCCAGTGAAAAGCATCCAAATAAACAAGCGCCGACTTCAGGAACAGGCTGAACTGAAAATGTTCTGACTCCTGAAAGCAGAGATGCTGTGATTTAGCAAAATGATGATGATGAATTTGAACAATGAATAAAAAATGTGGAGTATCGATTCTGTTGCTTCTTGCTTCAACAACATGTTAATTATTGAGATTTACAGACGTGGATGGGTTTATTATTGAGCTCCAGAGGCAGCCGGGCCAGCAGTTTTTTCCCCCCTGGCCTCCAGTCTTTACGCTAAGCTAATCCCCTCCTGGCTCCAGCTCCACAGTTTGTGCACAAACATGAGAGCGGTATCGATTCTCTCATCACAGTCTTGGCAAGACAGCGAAAAAGTGTATTTTCCTAAGTGCTGAGGAACTCCTTCAACTGTCCAGCAGAGCTCCTCTGTGTCATTTTGCATACTGTTGTGCTTATGGACAAAACTGACTTGACTTTTTCCACGTTAGAGTCTGTATTGAGATTTTGCTTTCTGCTCTGTGCGTCAAAGAGCAATAGGGCAAGAAAAAAAGCAAGCGAACAGAGGTGATACCTGAGTGCGGCCACGACTTTCTCCACCGCGTCACGAAGCACCGTTTTAACAGACAGGTCCAGCGGTCCAACAGCTACGCGCAGAAGCTCTGCAATGCGCTCCAGAGGCTGCCCATCAGTTGCCATGGTGACGGCTAGCTTGTGTACTTTTGCCCTCTCCGATCGCGACAGATCGTAAAGTTGACTGTAATGCTGAAACGGCAGAAAAACAAGAGAGTGCATGATGAGACTTTTTTAATCTGACAAGGAAAATACTACATAGCAAAGAAGACAAACATAAAAAAAGCGTAACATGGCAGTTTGTTTTATTAAACACAAGTTTACAGCCTCCATCAAAGTTTCAAAAATACTTTAAGGAGAAGATTAAAGACAACAGGATTATAATGTGAGACAACAGACACAGAGGCAGCAGAGATGGAAAACGGGACAGGAAATGAAGAGGAAAATACAGGCAGAGTGGAAGAAGTGCAGCGTGGTGTGGGAAGTGTAAAGTTTAGTGAGTAAAGTTTGTCGGTGAGTGCTTTGTTGTCTACAGGTATTAACCCAGAGGGCAGCAGTGACCTGAACCCGCTCACCCTCTCCGCTTTCCTGCTCTGCTTTGCTTGTTCTTCTCTTTTCCAATAAGAAATGGCCGAGAATCTGTCAGAAATCGTATGTGGTTGTGTGTATGTGTGTGTCAGTCCATGTCACTGTGTGTGTGTGTGTGTTGAAAAAAAGATGAAAATATACAGGAAAAAAGAAACTTACAGGAAACAGCAGCTGAATTATTAAACAGTAAATAATATTCCTTATTTTTAGTTGTTGGCATTTTTTTCTTCTCGGTTTTTAATTTCCTTGCCGCTAACGACACGCTCGTCGTGAACTGCAAACAAATGATTGATCGGGGCTCTTTAATCGCCTAATCTGACACAGTGAACATTTGAACAGACAAAAATATCTTAGAGTCTGACCCCTGCTTTAGAGTCACTCCCCCTGTTTCTGTTAAAGTAAAGAAAAAAAGAGTAAGGAGTAAATCAAGGCCTCTCATGAGCAAGAAAAGAGACTTCCAAGGCTGGCTGATCAAGGTCACTCCATAATAAATGGACCAGCATCGATGGGCAAAAAGTCTGCAGTTACTGGAGTAACACAATTAAAACCTTGGGGTGTGACAGGTTCCACAGATGCTGGATGCACAGTTATTCCAGCTATGAATTATGTTTTCTGGAGGAGAAAAACAAGGACAGATGCTCATCTGAAAGCAGCAGTTTGTCAAGTCATCAGAGGCGAACTTAAGAACATAAGGCACGTCACTTGTTTTAACAGCCAATCAGCTAAGAAGCGCAGTGTAGAGCAGCCAATGGGTACATGCTGCACGTTGCTCGGTGTTTAGCACTGTCGCCTCACAGCAGGAATGTCCTGGATTTGATTCCCAGCTGGGGCAGAGCCTTTCTATGTGGAGTTTGCACGTTTGCCCCATGTTTCCTCCAGGTGCTCCCGTTTCTCCCACCAACAAAATCATCTATGTTAGATTTATATCCAGTCCGTAGCCTTGACGGAGGCACTGGCTAAGATCTGGAGCTGACCCCTGGGCGCTCTGCTGTGGCTGCCCACTTCTCCTCAGGAATGGATTAAATGCAGAGACCCAAATCTCACTGTACACTGTATATAAAGGTAGAGGTAAAGCAGCTTTATTGTCATTATACAACGAATTGTACAACAAAATTACAAGGATAGAGTGGAGGGTTAGTCCTGAGCCGCTGCGACTGAGCGCGCTGCCACATTGGGCCAAACTAACCTAATGTGTCCAACCTAATGCTGAGATGGTGGGGGAAACCAGAGCACCCAGAGCACCCAGTCCTGCCCCAGCCAGGGCGAGCCCAGGACCCCCTTGATGTTCGACGAACGGACCTGGATTCAAACCCAGGACCTCTTTGCTGTGAGGCAACAGTGCTAACCGCTAAGCTACCATACTGCTCCACAAATAAAGTACCTTTACCCTTTACACACTCTCTGAAATGACCTGTGACTGGCCGAAAAGTGTCTGTCACCTGTCACGGTCGTCATTTTCTAAAGCCTGAATACAGAGTCAAGGAGAGGTGCAGAAGTCTCGTCTCTCTCAGACCACCTGAACTACAATTTGTTGAAAGGTTATTGTGGAATTTTTTTGCCTGATGATAACAAAAATCTGCCTAACCAGCTCTAAACCAGTTACATTTAACTGGTAGAAGGTTGGGCTCAATTTAACTACCTTACAGGCTGTTGTAATGTTTACCAACAGCAATGCATCACATTCTGTAAGATCATGATGTGTTTGCAGCGCTGCTGCTGTCCTATGAGAATCACATTTATGAAAAAGTTAACTTCTCATGAGCTCAGAGTAACAGTTTGTTTTCAGCTCTGTGACAACGCATTTTTTTCTGCTTATCTAAGAGGGTTTTTAAAGAGAGTGTTAAGCTTAGAGAGTAAAGGATTTTTTTCATCCAATGAACAGGCGTTACTGTAATCCCTCAGTTTATCAGACAGGAAAGGTAAAAAAAAAAAAAATTTACAACAGGAGACGTGACTTAAATTTCTAAACAAATGTTATGAAAGGCGCATAAAAGGGAAATTCCTCAAGTACCTTAAATTTACTTAAGCACTTCAGTAAATTAATGCAGGCTACTTCATTACATTTTCCTGCTGTCTTGGAGTGCAGTGTTTAAAAAATGTTGGCATTTGCTTATCCGGACAACAATGTGTTTTTTGGATATGGAAAAGGCTTCTGATCTTTGCGCACAGCGTAGTAGAAGACGCTGGGAGAGAGCTGACACTGATTCTTTGAAATCTCTGAGCGAGGAACAGACACTGTTGGCTTTCAGTCAAGATTTATCAGTGTTGGCACTGGACTCAGATGAGGTTGCCCTCTGTCACCTCTCCTGTTTGCAATATTCATTGACAGGATATTGATATTCATATGATTTGTAATATTCCTGACTTTTATGATATATGATATTCATATTTGGCAGAATATCGGGTCTAGCTGAAGACTGACAAGTGGGAAACATTCACTGTGATCTCTGCAGCTGAGTCAGAGAGGTGAGTTTGGAACCAATGTCGTCCGTCTGTTGAGAAAATGTATCTCTAAATCTCTAAGTGCAGGTATGGAGGAAATACCTTCTGCAAGGTGAGATGCACAAGTGTCTTTGGGTATTAATCATGAGTGACTGAGGGTTTAAGTGCCAGTTGAGGACTGTGGGTGTGGTAATGACAGCACTGAGCTATAAAACTTAGCTCTTAATGCTCTGTTCCAATCCTTAGTTCTGATCATAAATTTTGGATACTGGCTGAGAGAGATTAAGAACACAAGTGACAGATGATGAGGCAGAGGATGAGGAAGGGTGGCTGTTTTTTTCTGAGAGTAGCTTGATGAGAGGGTCTGGGCATTTAGTCAGGATGCCTCCTGGCTGCTTCAGTTTTGGGGTGTTGTGTGGGACAAACAGCTCGGCGGAAACATAAGGGCAGACCTTTGACATTAAGGAAGAGTTGAGGAAGTCTGACAGGAAATGGACAATTAGGGCACTTTTTGTGACCTTCTGCCACCACAAATATTATCAGTCAATAGACTTGAAAATCAATGGACAGATGGAAGCATGAGCAATGGACGCTCTGGTACCATAAAAAGCAACTGACCCTTCGCTAAGCCACGCCCACCTTAGTTACTGTTGCTATGTCCATCAAGCTTTTGGAGCTAGCATAGAGCTCACACTGTAACTGAATATACTCCCTGGAGAAATATTGTCTAATTTTTGGAAAAACAAAAAAGCGCTTCCAAAGCGATGTCAAACTAACTTGGCAGAGAAAACAGGTTAGAGTTCTGAAAATAAAGACACATGCTAAAGCCCACAGATCACACTGCAGCGACTTCAACTTGTGTTTTAATTCATTCATAAGTGCAGGACACGTCTTTTTGTATTTATTAATGTTTAAACCTAAAGTTGGACTTTTTGGTCGGGTTTGAGTTCAGGTTACCAACGCTGCAAACTGTTGAGAGCGGCTATTTCCAGACTTTAGCCACGGACTTTAGCTTAGCTGACTGGGCTTGCTAGCGCTCTTAATAGCTTAATAAGTAATTAAATTAAACAGCTAATATCCACTAATAACAACACAACATGGCTTCAATGTTTATTGAAGGGTTACCGAAGCAGACGTAATGTTAGCTGTGCTTGTTAAACTGTGAGGGGTTCAATGGGGAATGAGGACGCCTGAACAGTTTTACCCAGGACATAACGTCACACTTTTCAGCATTTGGGGTCCTTTTTTGACGGTCTAAAGCGGACGGTGCAAGGCGCATTATGGCATGACGCAAGGGTCATTGCTAGTTTGACACTGGCGCAGTTGTCATTTTCATGCCCGGCGCCCTCGCCGTCAAATTAGCAAATGCACTTGCGCCCATCTGAGCGCAACTGGGTGTGTTGGACTGAAAATGAGGAGTGGTCAGGCGCATTCATGGCGCATTGCTATTTTGAGGGCGCAGAAAGCAATTGTGCGATTGACCAACAAAAACCTGGTCTAAAGTCAGTGGCGCAGTATTTCACTGTTAGGGCGCATTATCAAGATAGTAATTTGTGCCTCTAGGCGGGTGCACAACACACGTACACTCTGCTTAGACACACACTGAGCACACACATAAGATTACA
>JAQLOL010000010.1:11270436-11284123 GCA_029783665.1 Naso thynnoides
TCACAAACACCCCTAACAGCTAACGTTTAGCCCAGCTAATCAATAATGACCAAGGAGAGGATGATATTCAGACTTAATAGATAACCATCATTACAAAAATGTAGATACAGAAACAGTAGGCCTAATGTTTGATCAGTCATTGTGTTCAGAGACAGCCGGGGGACAGCTGCAGGAGGCCGGACACAGCGCTCCGCTCCCCCCCGCTGCAGAGCCCCGGAGACAGGGGGGAGCAGAGTAAAAAGCAATTTGACCATCACTGCCCACAGGTAACATTAGCTAAGTTAGCAAGTGAGTTAGCTTACCGATCAAGGAGAAAAGTAGCCATTTCCGCGTGCGTTCTTATGCCGTGGGAATCCTTTATTTGAGTCCATCAAGCAAATGCTTTTCCAATATTAACGCTCGTCTTTGTCCTTCTCTGGTCACTCTGTTGCTGGGATGGATAATGAACCATTCTCTGGGGCTCTAAAGCAGCTGCTGGACATGCAAACTCCATCATGCCGAGCATATAGACCGTACTTGGCAACCCGCAATACCCAGCCGTTATTAGCTGGTACGATGTAAACATGACGTCATTGTCGAACCTTGTCAAAATTTTTAAAATTATTTAATTCAGACAAAATATAATTTTTCAAAGAAATGCTATACTTTCATTCTGCAGCCCCTTAAACGCACTGTGGATGTATTATTTTTAAAAAATTATAGCTTTTAGTAATTATTCTACATAATCAACCTTTTAATAAGTCAACTTTTAAACCAAAAACATTGATGCCTCTTTTAGGACAAATGAGAGGCCTTAGGACAGAATGTTTATATGATCATGAGTTAGTTTTGTAGATGAGATGCTGTATTTGCACATAAAATGAGGCCCCCAATGCAACAAGAGGCCCTACGCACAGCGTGTGTCCTGTGTTTAGGGAGGGGCAGCCCTGGCTAGAGCCCCTCAGAAGGTCACTTACATAGGCTGGACCACTCTAGAGTGCAGTGCCAAAGGTGGAAACCCTCTGGAGGTCGTCCAGATGGCTTGTCACAGGACGGCAGCTTAAGTATGGCACCTGTGACCAATGGCCGGCAATCTGAACAAAGGGGTCAAAACAAGGCAGCAGGACTGGAGGTAGGACACAGGCATGACTGAAACCACTGACTGGGCAGCAGGACTTGCAGTTGAGCTGGTGGAGCCAGGAAAACAGGGCTGCTGAAGCACCACTGGGGACTGTTGCTGCTGCTTGTCCTAGTAGGCCGGTAGCTAGTTGACTAAGGACCTGGAAATGGTAGGAGGCTAGCAGACTTGCATGCAGGAATTATCTAAATTTAAATCACAAGCCCTTACAATTTCATTTAGCTGACATTACAGTCATAGGCTTATATTGATTAATTTATTTGAAAATAAGTAATGTGTAATTCGTATGCTTATGTATTTGAATCTGTGTGTGTGTGTGTGTGTGTCTAGATAGATAAATAGATTTCATTATTATGATAATATCATCAATGTTATATATTTGCTATTACCATAATAATAATAATAATAACAATAATTATAATAATTATTATTATTTTTAGTAGTAGTAGTATTAGTAGTAGTGGTAGTGCCAGAGACTCATTCAAAACATCTAAACCCCCTCACACACAAAAAAACCTACCCACAAATATTCTCCCTAATAGTATAATTTAATTTTGAACCCCAGACCCTATTTTTGTCAGTCTGTTATGTGAGACATTTTGGGTCCTATTTTGACAGTCTAAAGTGGACAGTGCAGGGTGCATTATGGCATGACGCAAGTGTCATTGCTAGTTTGACACCGGTGCAGTTGTCATTTTCACGCCCTGCGCCCTCGCCGTCAAACTAGCAAATACACTTGTGCCCATCTGAGTGCAACTGGGCATGTTGGTCTAAAAATGCGGAGTGGTCAGGCCCATTCATGGCGCATTGCTATTTTGAGGGCACAGAAAGCAATTGTGCGATTGACCAACAAAAACCTGGTCTAAAGTCAATGGTGCAGTATTTCCCTGTTATTTTAAGGGCGCATTATCAATATAGTAATATGTGCCTCTAGGCGGGTGCACAACGCACGCACACTCTGCTTACACACACACTGAGCACACAAATAAGATTACAAATTAAAAAATGATTATAATGTGAAAGGTTATTATTGTGTACATTAATAACTGTAATTCAGAGTAAGTCCAACCCTTTTAGACTTTGTGCCCGGCGCAGTGACCGTTTTTCTGCCGTCAAAATAGCAAATGTCGACTTGGACACGCCCTAATGCGCCTTGGGCCTTACGCTTTACTGTCAAAATAGGGCCCCATTGTTTTGGAAAGGTAAAGAACGTAAATCTCCTTCGAACATCACCGAATAACAAGCATCAGTTTTAAAAGTGCCCCGAACACAACGCTTAAACACGATGAGCTCGAAATCCACAGAACCAGCCTGAAAATGGCCAAAATCTAAAAATGAGTTTCAGCGGAGCACAGCAGATACTACGCTCTGATTGGCCCGTTTGCGTTCGAGGGCAGCGCTTAGCAAAGGGTCAGCGGTGGAACCCTCTCGGGGCATTGGGCTTAAGACGCCAACCATGAACCTCAGTGTTCCCAGATTGCATCCAGCTAACGATCTTCGGTACATGTCAAACTCCATCCAATATTTTTCCTCACTTCCAGTCATTTCTTGACAAGGCCTGCTGTAATTACGCCATTTTTGACATACCGTCTTGTTCAGGTAAATTGGCTCCGTGCTCTCATTCAGTTAAAATGCAAAACGTTCCCACAAACTGGCCCAACTCAAAACACAGCAGAAATAACCCTGCTGTTTATATGTAAATGAGTCAAAAACGAAGCTATCATTACAGGCCTACTCTCTACAGATACAATCGAAAGTTTGAAATTAAATGAATGTAATTTTTTATCCTACAGCACTACAAAGTTCAATCACCACAGGCATGCTTTTATATCTAACACTATTTGATTCATTGTACATTATATTAAACAAACATTGAAAGGGTTTAATACACAACTGTTCAACCTTAGGTGCTCATTTGTCCACAGCACAGTTATCTCCTCACAGCTTTTCTCTATGTACTGGCCCATGCTTTCAAATATACTACATCATTGCACCGAACACAATTTCCGCACTGTGTAATTTGCTGTCTTCATGACAGGTCAAGGTGCCTGTGGTAGATTCCTCCACGATCCACTGTTATTTCCAGCAGCTGGTCACGTACATTTGATAAACGACCACAGTGCGGCCAAACAGAGCCTACAGGGCTCCATCTATATATCTTTCTCTGCCTATCTGCCCTTTCCTGGTTCTTATACTCTTTTTATCTATCTCTGAGGATATGATCACTTCCTGCGCCAGTGGAAGGGAAGTTAGAGACTGGACTCTGTGTGTGTGTGTGTGTGTGTGAGTGTGTGTTTGTGCCCCTGTGAGTTTAGCCTACAGCTAAGTAATGCTTGTATCTTTGCCACCACTACAAGATGGTGTGTGCTTTTAAATGCAGATAAAAAAAAAAAAAAGAGGCAAATTCTAAACTTGCATGGTGTCAGGGTCAGAAATTACCAGTTTTCACGGGTATCTCACGGTCGCATAGCAACGCTCTCTCTTGGTTTTTGTATACATGTTCACACAGCCAGGGGGAGGTGACAGTGGGGTAAGTCGGTGTGACTCTGCTTAATGAGATACAGCATGGTGTACGTAACGTATATACGGCCATGTGGCAGGGCTCATTTGAAACAGCAGCCTGTAGATTTACATTAATGCACCCTTGACTGGGCCCAGCAAGGCTGGATAGAGCTCAGTCGAGCAGAACCACCCTGGAAATATACAACACACACAATTGCACACATAGGGACACAATCTGTACATCCAACTAAAGGTGACCTTCTGAACAGGAAGAGAGAGAATTTGGAGAGCGTGTGAGTTAGATGCTGGAAATGATTCGTATGATCAAACAAATCAAACAGTTTGAAGAACTGTCCTGGTTTGCATTTAGAAATTCAGTTGTTTCCGGGTTCATTTTGGTGGTTTTCCTGTCAAGCTTTTGTTGTTACTTCCTGCCTTTGTTGCTTTCCCGCCCTTTTTGATTACTTGTGCGCTTCACCTATCTTTTGTTTGTTTGTTTTCTCTCCCTTTTGTAAATAAATTTGTCTCTTCCTCTGTCTTCAGTTCATCTGTCTCTTTCGCTCACTCTAGTGTCTATGTCCAGGTCCTTCCATTTTTCATCTTATTATCCCAGTTTCTTGTGTTTTTAAGTTTGTATTAGTCTCTCTTCTTGTTTTTTGATTAGCTTTGGTTGCTACTTTGTTGTTTATTGTATCAGCTTTTTATTGTCAAAGCTGGAGTTGTTCTGATACGATACCTGGAGCAGAAAATTCCTCCGATATCCCCCCTAAATGCTGGTATAGGTATCGGTGAGTACGCCCGTCTGTGCACGGATCCAATACCTTGGTATTTGTTGGCCGCTACACGGTGTCCAGCTGCCTCCCGGTTAGCTCAGTTAGCTCCGACTGACACTACTTATCTGAAATCAGTTCTTTTTCTTGCTGCTTTAAAACCGCACACAGGAAGTTGCCCTGCACTGCCACTATCAACTAGTATTTTTAAGAATGGCAAAGAAGAACAGAGAGAGTTGATGGAGCAAGCAGAATGTTTACATTTAACAATATTTAACACTGGAAAGTCCCACCAGTAAATTATGATTACACATAAAGTTTTTAAGGAACTGTTACGTGCTAGAATCGGATCAGGAAGGAAAAAGTTGGTGTCAGAACATCTCTAGTCAAAGCTCACTTCTTGTTTCCCTTAACTGTTGTGTTTTGTAGTTTGCCTTTGGGTCTGTTTTGTTAAAAAACCTGACAGACAGAATACTGGCTCAAACAAAAGGGTCAGCCATGTGTAACTTGTAAATGAGAATTATGGTATGTCACACTGTTCTTTCATGTAGTATGGAATTGATGGGCTTTACTCAAAGCTTGAATTCTGCCCTTTCAGGAATAAAAGTGGCTAGACTCTCTTATATGGTCTGTGAATTCATGTGAGTTTCAAAAATGAGTTACAGAATATCATCAAGTTACTTCAGTTAATGAGCTTAGTCTGTTTTTGCAGAGCGAGCACAAATTCAACCTTTCTTACCAGGCCAAGCAGAATTCTTCTTACATTTTTGTGTGCATGCAATTTCTAGGAGTTTCCTACACAAAACCAGATTTAGATGCATTACATTAACAGTGACTTACCACTGAAGCTCTGAATTTATCATTAACATAGTTGATACAAAAGCACAACAATGAATGAAAGCAGCTAACAATCTGATTGTTTATGTTAAAACAGAAAAAAAAAATCATTAAAAATTGTTGCTCTTTTAACTGAGGATTACTCCCTCATAAAAAATAAGAAGCCGTAAGTGTCTGGCAGATGGGGTCTACCTGCTGGCTCTCTTTAAGTGACAGAACGAAGGCGTGACTCAGGGTGTCCAGGTGGGCCTGTGATTGCTGCAGGTGCGCTAGAGCCTCATCAAAAGTCATCCCCACTGGGTCCGTCCCTTCCTGCCCTCCGCCATCGTCACCTCCTCTCTTCCTGCTCTTCTCGCACAGCTGGCGCAGGGCTTTGGTGGCTCGCTTTAACACCTCTGACCTCGCCTGGATGCTCAGCTGGAGACAGAGAGGAAAGATGAAGGAAGCACAACGAGGAGAGTGAGGAACGGGAGAAGAAAAGCAAATAAAATTGAGCGAAGAGGAGCACTATTTCAGACTTAACATGTTGAAGGTAGGCAGGTAAAACCCAATCTATCTGCGCCCAAAATACCATCAGGAAGTGTGTGTGGAGTGTGTGTGAGAGGGAGCGATCATAGCCGGAAGCCTGTTGTAATTGATTCCATTCAGTGAGAGAGAGTTAACCATTCATGTTGAGAATAGAGGGCCTTTGGCTTTAGGAGGTTCTACTCTCTTGCCAGGTAACTAACAGGCACCGACAAGCTCCCAACACACACTTTCACACCAAGAAGACACTTATAAATCATCCAATTTCACATTTCCTGCTACTTCAGCCACACACGTGCTACTCATACTTCCGCATTTAGATATCTTGACTCAAACTGACAGCACTTTGCTCTGCCAAGATTGGATGATACCTCGAACGGAGTTTCTTGACCGCTTTAGTTTCATTTTATGGGTAAGTGTGTGTGTGTGTATTTGATCTGTGAGTGTGTACAGTGTTGTTTTTTCATTTGAGTGGGTGCAGAATGGGTTGTAGGCTTTAAACAAAGGGCAAGGTCTGAAAACAGGCCAGAGGTTGAGCTATGGAGGACGCTTTCACTAAGATCCTTTCTGGGATCGATTCCTCAGAGGGAGGGGGAAATGCTGAACATGTCTGTTTCCCCTTAAAAGACACGTCCAGTAGGAGGTAACCCATCCCTCTCAGCCTATGGCCTTGTGGGAAATGGATCAATCCATCGTGGGGGGTGAAGGGGTGTGAAAGGTCAGAAGCTTTTCTAGCAGTGTGGGTTCAAAAAGGATTAAAAAAAAAGAAAGTGAAGGTGGTTGAGGGAAGAGGGAACAGACAGTGGTCTTCTGAGAGGTAATCTGCATGTAAAAAAGCACAGTGGGAAAACAGTGCCTGCTGGGAATTGGACTTTAATTGGCTCTGAAGTAGAGAGGGATCAATTAGCTCTTGCAGAGTCACAGAGAATGAGAGGGTGCATAAGACAAAAGCAGAAGAAAAAGGGAAGGTCTGGAGAGGGGGAGCGGCAGCATGCCAGTATGAAAAAAAACACAAAAACAGTGGGCTAGTATTGATAAGGTGCTCTGAGGCACTTTAAGTCCTCTGCAGGACAATTTTTCAGAGAGCTGTAATTATGTGGCTGACATTTCTCGTGCAATTTTATAATTTCTTTTATAAATCATGACTGGTATGTGCTCCGAGGCGACAGAGCGTGGATGAGAACATAATAATATATTTAAAATTAGGAAAGGGCTTCTGACGTTCTAAAAATTGAGCCGCGGGCGTGAGACGGCCGGTCCAACGATGAAGAGCACAGAGTGAGAAATGTGACAGTTTGATGTGGTGATTGGAAATCGCTGCGATTCTTCCTTTAAGACAATATGAATCCTGTCTGGGCGGCTGCCTGGAACCAACTACAGTACCTTCTGTGCTGTAATTACAAACTGTCTGTCTGCCAAACTCCCACCAGTTCCTGTCTGAGACAGTAACAGAAAACAGAGCCTCCCTCATGCTGCACTGTGTCATACTACTTTTTCCTCTTTTCTCTCTTGCATACATTAATTCACATGAAAAAAAGCTGACGTTGACAACAAACATCGCTATAATCTGACCAAACTCAGGCTTACGTGTTCGGCTGCATCAGGTGAGAAGGTGATGCTGTCCAGGAAGTGGACGGCATCAGCAGGGACCAGCCTGTCCAGGTACTTGGTGCAGGTGTCGTACGCGTGGAGGTAGTCCTGGTCGCTCTGTGGAGGTCTCTTTAGCAACTGGGGGTCTCCCTTCCAAAACAGCTTCTGCAGCCAGACTGCATGGACTGCACTGGCGGAGACCGTTGCCCCTCCACCACCCGGCACAGGCAGCCGATTAGCAAGTTTGGAGATGGACAGCACGTTCTGACTGGTCAGGACTGGTTGCAGAATGGCCAGCGGGTCAGATGACTCATCAGTCAGCTTGTGATAGTTCAAACCTGCAAGAAAGATTTGACTCTGTTAGGCAGTACCATTATATACGGTGTATTAGACGCATTTTTAAAACCTTTTTTTTTAAAATCTTAAAAGTAAGGCACGTCCATTATATTACTGCGTCCTTTCTACAGGCGAGACTACCAGTATAAAATGCAGAGCGCTGAATTTTATTGTGTTGTGTATTTTATTATGGCGCAATAACTGAGCTAAAGCTTTGTCACAGACACGCACCGTCATGTGCGCCTGTGCAGCCGCCACCGTCACGGTCACAGCTACTAACGTTGCTGCAGGCTAGCAGAACTGCAAACTTGACATGACAGACGGTATCTTCTAAAAAGAGCTACTGCACAGAAACTGCACACCACGGACTCTGAGGTGTGGAATGGAAAATTGTTTGGATCGACTTGTAGTTGGTAAAACAAACGTTTTTCTACTTTTGAAGAGACAGAGGCGATGTTGGGTTTTTTACGTTGCACCTGACCAAGTTGGAAAGCCAAGACAGTAAAATTTGTGTGTTTTGGATGTGTTTTAAATGATAATAAGTTGAAATTGTGTTGAAATAACTTGTATACACATTGTTGTTGTTATTTTTTGAAATAATTAGCCAAAGAGAATCTTTTTTCCCTCCGAGAGACACCGAAAAACGGATGGCGTCTTACATATTGGTGCGACTTTCTGGATTTTACAGTGAATATATGGTGACACTATGACACTATGGGCGCTGTCAGAGCCTTCCAGAAAATAAGGTTTATTGTAGCACATGGTTGCTCATCTGAATTATTTTGTATTGTAAGTCATGTTGTATGTACTGTGATTGGTGACATCTAATCATAATTATCTTATTTTGATGTGATTCATGTTATCTAGCAGATCAGGATAAATATCTGTGCTTGCTTGGTTTATCCTGCTGTCATAAAGCGCAGGTAGTTGTAGTAAAACTGCCACATGCTCTGGTAACAGGTCAGTGAACCGAGCATGATGTGGAGCAACAGTTTTCTGACCATTAGCGATTAACAGGCTCTTTGTTATCGTTTCTATTGTCAGTAAGATTAATAGTGATGGTAATAGATATCTAGGACTCCAGTGGGAGCCATTTTTATTTTGCCTTTGTTAAATTTTTGGAATAAACCGTTCAGTTGCTTATTTTACACCTGTCTCATTCACTGGATCACAGGAGTTTGTCTATGAGAAAGCACAAGTCGGAAACTTTACGTCCTGCATGAGTGGCAAAGGAAGTTTTTAAGTTGCCACTGCAGGCCCTGTTTTAATAATCTACAGCACATGGTATAATGCTATTTAGACAGGGCATAAAGTGAGCGCAGAGTGAGGTACAAGGCTTAAAGGGGATGGATTAATATCTTAATTAATCATAAGCGTGTTCTGGGAGATGGAGCCATTCTGTGTGTCATCTCTCATCCCCTGTAAGAGCCAGGTATGCTGGGATAAAGTCGCATTGCTATTTAGATGGCGGAGACAGTCGGTCACAGAAGTAAGCGCCTTTGCACAAGAGGTGAAAGCACACAGGCAGATCATCTACTGGAGCTTGAGTCATGTAACAAAGCTCCCTGAGGTGAGACAGGTGTAGGTGGAGAGTATCCTTGTCCTCTGGTGTCACCAGAACAGCAGCACAATCTGAAATCAGTAAAATGAAGTCTGGAGATGAGAAAAGGAAAAAGCTTCTCTGCACAAGTATTCAAATAGTGCTTTCCGCAAATAATAGGACAACATTGCACCAGATTTTGGACGTGGTTTTGTTGGTCAATGAAGCAAACACTCCCTGTTGCCACAAGATAGCAACACACCAACAATGTGCCAGACTAGGGATGCAGGCGACTAATTGGTTAAACATTTCAACGCCCACTCCCTCACTAGTCAGCACAAGAAATACTTGTGGGTTAGTGATTATTCAATTAAAAATGTGAAAGATTGCATCTCAATGTTCCGAAGCCAGCCTCCACTGCAGGCAATTTCCCCTCCCACTTCCTGTACACTCCAGCAGGTGGAAAAGCTCAGTTTGGCAGCATTGTGATGAAGAAGTGATAACAAGGTCGAGTGTCAGCTGCGTAACCACTCGACCGGAGCGGTGAGGAACCGCATTCAGCTCAGGCATCCACATTTGGGTCCAACCCACAGACGCTGTGATGTTGACTGGTCAGAAAAGATAACACAACCCATCACCAAAATGGCTGCCGTGATCTGCTGACACTATGTTCGGTCAAAGGCAAAGGCTTCTGCAAGTTAAAGCACTATACTGAGCCCGAATACACAGTACTGACCAAGTCGCGCAATGGTGGCATTTGTCATTCCTATTTAGCAGCTAATTAAATGATGTTTTGTTAACTTTTTTTTTTTTAATATTTATTTTATTTCATTTTTTCAATAAAAACCCTCAGTACAACAGTCATTCATCAAGTGTTTCACGTCACAGTCAAGCTGGTTCACAATTCCAAAGTATTCAGATTTCAACATTAGTCATCGGATTATATAAATATATAAATACAGCAAATAGGGACATACAGATCTTTCATACTGTTTGGTCATTTCTAATAAAAAAAAAAGTCTATTACAGGATTCCAGATTTGATTGAAAATGTGAGTCCTGTTATTGGTTGAAAACCTCAACTTCTCCAAGTGCAAAACATTCACGAACTCTCGTATCCAGATCTCATACGTTGGTACGTGGTCTAGTTCCCAATTAAGAAGAATCTTTTTTTTTTTTGCTACAACAATACCCAGAGAGAGAGCTTGAGATTCAAACTTGTTTATCTCGTTTGAAACACTTGTTACACCAAGGATTGCAACCAGAGGACTCGGTTCCCAATTCTTCTCAAAAGCTTTAGAAAAACACTCATCCAGAGTCTAGTCAGTTTCTGTCATGACCAAAAAGAGTGTGCCAGTGATCCATGTGCCACCTTACATCTATTACAAAGCAGGGATACGTCCGGGAAAATCTTATGCAATCTTTCTTTGGAGCAATATAAACGATGTATAGTTTTAAACTGAATCAGATTTTGTCTGCTATTTATTGAACATTTATGTATACTTGCAAGACCTTCTGTCCAAACCCCATCTTCTATCTCTTCTCCCAATTCAGCTTCCCAAGCACTTTTGAGGGCATCTGTGTCTGTCTGAACGTAACTCCGTATCTTGCTTTGTTCACTTTTGTGAATTTTCAAGGTCTCTTCATGCACTGTGCACTGACTCTTCTTAATAAGTGGCTGAAAATGTCACACATTTCAGCGTAAATGTACTTGGTTTTAAACGCTATTTGTCACCTTTTTTTCAGTTAGTTGTAGTGTTTTCTAATGTGTGTAATCGTAACAGCCTAATCTATGATGCAAAGTGCCACACACCACAGCCACATTTAAAGTAACGACTCCGTAACTGTCTTAAAGAATGGAATTAATAATTAAAAGTAATGAACGGAATTGTCTACATACACGTGGAATTTCTGTTTTCATGTGAATATCAGAAACTTTCAGTTTTTGGTGATTCTAGCAGCCCCTTTGGACAAAAGCGGAAGTGACACAAGCGCCATTTTGGAAGCGAGTGAAAGAGAGACGGCAGGATGGACAGTGATGAGGTCATGTATTTATATGTGACTGAGAAATAAGTTATAAGCCAGTTGTATGGCAGTAATGTCCCCCGAAACCTGTTACCTCTATTTTCTGTGGGCTAATGTTACACATCCATTTGCATTAATGTTACATGCTGAGGTGCAACTAACAGCTGTAGGCAGAGAATAGAAATACGTTGATGTCATTGCACTGAAAAACAAAATTTAAAAAAAAACAAATAGTTTTTTCCTGAGTTCGTGGGATTCGGATCTGATCTCGGGCATGAATAGTGGCTACATAAAAATGACAGTCTTTTCACTGAGGGTCTCGTTTGCTGTTACAGGAATTTTCTAATCATCTGAGGAATCATGAGGCCGTTTCATAAATACTTAAGAGTTCCTCGTAGTCACTTTAAATGTTTTAACCTTAAAGAATAAATAGTGCTCAGTTTAAATAATTTTCTGGGGGTTTTCTTGCTAGTCGACTTATTACAAATTTTGTTTTAACCATCGATGAAATCAGTCGCCATCTGCATCCCTACGCCCAACCGCACCTCCTTTTAAGACCAACACTCCCAAGGACGCACAGATGAGCGCAAATACATTTACTATTTAGACGACGTTGTCACAGAGCGTGATATGACAAGTGCGTCTGTCAGGAAATAGCAATGACTGCGCCAGGTGGAGGACAGGGTCTTATATCTTTGACTGACCTGTGAAATCTCTCTCATCCTCCTGGTACGCATGGCCTACTGTTACAGGACATTTTCTCCTGGTTATTGTGAATATGCCAATTAATTACTTATCTATACAGTTCATCTTACATACTCAAGGACTTCTAAAGGGAAGTATTCATAAGTTTAATATAATAACACGTAAAAAGTAAAGGGCACGACCGGTAGATAAGGCCATCTCTCAAGAATAGCTGTACGCCATGGAATGACACAAATTCTCGACCGTGATGAAAAAAGCAGATTTTACTTCTCTTTAAAATATAGAGATGCACCGTGTCTCAAAAAAAAGAAAAAGAAATTTTAGAAATTTTAAGGCATTGTGCGAACTGCATTAGCACACATTACTTGCTGAGGCTTGAATGCAGTAGCTGCATTGTGTGAGAAGCCCACATTCAAACTTTCACTATTCAGAAAGCTGAGCTTCACAAAGGAGAGGCCTGGTTAAAGGCTTTTATACAACATATTATACTTTACTGCTGTGTTCACATGTGGTGTGCACAAACCATGCAGCACTTACAGCACAGCTACATTCAGTTAAGTACAGACGTTTTTAAATATATTTTTATTACATGACAGAACTGTGTAAGTGACACAGGAGAGAGTAACCAGGTGATGGGAGTGTGTGAAAGCAGTGCTGTCTGTCTGAAAGCAGTTTGTCCGTGGATCTGTCTGTGTGCATCACATCTCCTACCACTGCAGCACTCCGTGTGTGTGTGTGTGTGTGTGTGTGTGTGTGTGTGAGTGAGTGGCGTGCTCTGGGTCTCCAGCATCATCAGACAGACACATTACTGTGGCAACACCACAGCCTGTCTGGGCTTTAAATATTTAACACTAGTCTGCCTGTGGGGAGGGCTCTGTCGACGCTGCTTGGAATCCCTCAAACACACACACACACACAAACAAACACACACACACACACACGCACACACACACAGAGACAGTACTTTCAGACAGGCCCAGACGGACACTTAAACTGCAGATAAGAGATACATGCACTACACGTGTATTCTCTCTCCTGCCCCACCCGCTCCATCTCTTCCACACCCAGGCAGCATCTCCTCCCCTTCCTCAGGAGAGCCCACTCAGACAGTCACCTGGTAATGTCTTTGAAATCGTGATGAATATTGGACACACACCACCTGTCTCTACACTGTCTCAGCGCTTGTTTCTATGTGTGTTTGCCTGTTCAGGAATGCAAATGAGTAATTTTCAAATGCGCGTCTTTGAGACGGTAAGTGACGGGGAAGGTTTGGTGGCCCCAGAGACGCCGCAGACAGCCTGTGTGTCAACTTTGTGATGAAAATGTGAGTGTGTGGATTAAGTTTTAATGTTTCTGAACACGTGTGTGTGTGTGTGTGTGTGTGTGTGTGTGTGTGAGAGAGAGATACATACAAAGAGTGTTTTTGGTAAATGTCGCAAAGTCAGTGTATGCGCCTAAACATGAGTGTAACTCCCTATGGTGAAGCAGGCACAGTGCGTCTATCTATGTGAGTGAATGCTGATGTGAATGGAGTCTTTTCACATTTGCTGCAGCATGTAATTTACATTTTCACCTCCTGAACAAATACAACTTAGCAGACACTACCGAACTTTCTCCATGTTTTTTTTTTTTGTTTTTTTTTTAACTCCAGTGTTTCCTCAGGGGGGGGGTCCTCCACGCTGGGAGCTGTATCCGGTCTGCTGCTGGGGGTGCTGTCCCCGGGTCCCTTCGGCCAGGCTGG
>JAQLOL010000010.1:11287364-11302138 GCA_029783665.1 Naso thynnoides
TTGTTGTTCTTTTTGTTTTGTTTTTTTTCTTTTTTTTTTAAATACAATGCATCATGTTCGAAATAAAGTTTTCAAATCAAATCAAATCAAATCAAATCAACCAGAGTTCATTTGTGACCGGCAGAGACCGCCTCTTCAAACTGGACCAGTTATGGCCGTTTCGGTCCACACCTGAGCATGACTGGCGTATTCACACCTACCCGAACACAACGCACTCACGCTGCGCTGTAACTGGTTCAGGTGAACAAGGTGGGATCACGCTCCAACCGCAAAGGAACCGCACCGGAGTTCATTTGTGACCAAGACCTCCTCTTTGAACAGGTCTTGGTCAGGTTGTTTTGGTCCGCAGCTGACGAACAAGGGTTCAATTCAGCCAAATTAAACAAGGCAGGTGTGAAAAAACCCTTAAACCTCTTTACTCCATCCAGGAGCACAGGGCGTCCACAAGATCTCGCCTTATGGCTCCCTTCTGGGCCGGGGCTTTTGCCTCCTGAGAGCTTGCTTCAATTTTCTCTGAGACTCCGTGTGTTTCTCTGCCTACCATGTGTCCCTGTTCCCTGCGGACTGCAGTCCAAGGCACGTCTTGTTATGTTAGGTCAGCCCGAGACCCCAATCAAAGTCTGCTTCACTGTTAAATCACACTAGCTCTGATGAGACTGACGCACCGACAACAATAGCAAGAGAAACAACAGCTTGTCCAGGTAGGATTGTTTGAGGGGTGCTGAAGAGTTTTTCTTGGCAATCGCACACAAACAGCTGCGACTGGTGGATTGTGCCCAGTATTCATGTCAGGCTCTGCTCTAGCTGAGTGCGTTACTGTAGTTCTTCAAAGCAAGTTTGTCATCGCCTCTTTGTCTTTCTTCTCTACCCGATGACAAAAGGTGTTTATAGCGCCTCTCTTTGCGAAAGTTGTGTGCACCTCCTCTCTCCTCTCTCCAGCTTTCAGCAGCTCTTTGTCACACCGATTTTATAACGACTGTACTGTGAGCTCGCTTGACGGCATTTCTCTCTGTACACAATTTCCCACTCCATCTCTGCTGTGTTCATGTGGCGGCAATATCAGGAGCTGCTCATTACGATCTTTTCTTGTTTGTTTCTAAAGGAGCTGAAATAATCCAGGCGGAGTGTTCCTCATTCTCTCTGCTGTTCCCGTCCTCTCTCCATCCCTCCCTCCTTCCCCATCTTACATTACCAGATTCTGTTTGTTGTCTCTTTTGCCATGTCCAAACAAAAATAGGCTTCTTGTATTCTTAAATTCAGAGACATGTTTTAATTAGCCTGGTAATCTGACAGCTGGAATAAAACACTGAGGGGGTGCAGCTGATTATTCACCACACCATCGTTTGGATTTATGCAAGCTGTATTTTTTTTAATGATCTGTGCTGCTAATTTGTTTACAAATTACTGTCCAGTCGGGGGTTGTTATAGTGTCTTTGTACTGGAGAAGTCAGTACAGGACAACGGCACTCTGAAACGAGGCATACAGCTGAATCACTTTTTCCACGTGAGGCAATTTTTTTATGCCTCTCACACATTTACACCAAACATGCATGAACACCAAGTCCTCACACACCTTCTGCAAACACCTGATCCTTAAGAAAGAGTCACACAGCATAAGGCGCAACTCAAGCTCTACATTTTAACTTTATGTTATGCATGGTTTTTGATGAGGATCATTTTGCCGTCTTATAGCAACAATATGTAACTTGACCGCCACCCGCGGCTTTGAAAACAAAACTAAACGATGCACGTTAATATGTCGCACAAAATGACAATTTAAGTGAAACCAGGACAAATTTTACGAATAAATGTCCTCTGGTTTTTCCTCTGATGTCCCACGACTGCTCTGTCTGCCTGCAGCCTTTTATTTAGCGGCACGACCCGCTGCTGCAGCTGCAGCTTCAGTCTGCAGGCAGCCTACGTGCTGCCTTCAGGAACCTCCGTGAATCACAGAGTTGAGGCAGAGCAGTCGCAGGGCATCAAAGGGAAAACCAGAGGACATTTCCTCCAAAAAATATGAACAGCTTTTACTAGAACTGTGATAGTTTGTGATGGTGATTGGTGGGGTAAACGTTACATGGCTAGTTTGGGAGTATTTTGGGTTTATTCCCAGTGATAAAAGTGAGCCCGTCAACTCAAGACTTGTTTTCGTAAGAAAAATACTTATTGGACACAAAACAAAACAAGACCAACAACAGCTGTGCTAGCAGCTTTGTGTGGTTGTATGTAGGCATGGTGGTGCATTGAGCTAGAGGCTTGGATTGTTAGCATGATTAAATGCAAACATTTGCTAATTAGTAGGCGTGTAAAGATACATGAATGTATTAATGCATCAATTAATATTTTTACATTACAACTCATCAATAGGTAAACAGCAAATCTTCCTTCTAGTGTGACTTGAATCGATCTAAAATCGTTTTTCAAAGCAGAATCGATTATCTCGATATTAAGAATTAGCGCCTTGTACTTATGACGCCAAACGTTATCTGGATGTATTTTTCTGATTATGATGGTAAATAGTTCATTCTGCTCGTGTGTGTTGTGTCAGCAGCGTCTCTTCAGATGATGGTGGATCATGGCGGGAAGCAGCAGGAGAACGAGAGATTTTCAGTCGGCGTTTGCGCTCCACACAGACTGAATCGAGGCCTTGAACTGAATGTTTGTGCAGTTCAGTGTATCGAGCTTTTGCAATGTTTTACCTCCTCCACCACTGCACAGAAACTGACATTTTATTTTTCTCTATTTTTGGCAAAACCCCCAAAAAAACCCCACATTACTACACAGATTTCTAGTCATTCAATCGTATCAAATCCTTTTACTTTGAATGAGCCCACATTGTTCGCTAACCATTTATCATAATACACATCGTAATGTTGATAAAAAATATGGTGTTACGCCCTAATTAGCACAACATAAACTGTATGGCTGATGTTGATGGGAATATTAGTAATGCTGCAGATGTTTTGAAATAAACCAAAGTGCTCCAGAAATGAAAATTTTGACATAATGATGTTTTCTTCAGTAAGCTAGTGAAGCAGCTGACTGAAAGCCTTATATTACCACCCCTACAGCCATGCTACGAGCGCAGTTAACAAATATAAGTAACCTGACATGTGTTCCATTTCAATAAATGGATATTTATATGAAACATATAATCATTGTTGGAAAAAAAGGGTAATATACCACCACACACAAACACCAGGCAGAAGCTGAGGTGGTGGAGGAAAAAGCAGCACAGTTGGTCATAAGTGGCAGGTGGCAAATTAGACACAGCAGGTTAAATTAGAAGCTGATAGCATAAATGGACTGAATGCTGTTTTGCGCCATGGATGTGGAAGGGAAGGGGCCGCTGGAAAAAGCTCCTATTTCTGTCAGAAACACATCCTGCTCCTGCATGACTTATACGAAGGTTATGCAGTCATATTTGTCGGTCACATTCTGCTCTCTCTGCCTCTCCTCCATGACTCTGAGGAGATTGTTTACAGTCATGCTCCAAGTCATGGTCACGCTCCAGGCTTAAACCTCGCAAAGTTTCTGTGGACAGCCCATCGATAATCCCTAAACATCAGAACCCACAGCACGGAGCAACAGCAGCTGAACACAGACTGTTCCAACACTAACCTGTGTGAAGGAGCATCGTGATACACATTCCCACAAAATGCTACAAATGTGCCTTTTTTTTATTCTAAACAGGGCGGCTTATCGGCATGTTAAGCACACCCAAATAAACACTCGGTCAGATACGTGCATGCATCACCTACTGCAAAAACATTATTTGAGATAAAGAAATGTAATATGTCTGGCACAGTGTGACACAAACAACAGCATGCATTTTTAAAAGGTGACCGCCAGACAGCTAATGGCACGTCAACATCTGCGTGCATGTGCTAAAAGTCTTATTTACAGTATGATTAACAGGAAATCACCTCTAAATAACACCAGACACACAGAGGATGGGACTGGACAGGGAGGCTTTTAACTCATGAAACATTTAAGGTGAAACTGCAGCGACAGACGGGAGAGGACAAACTTTGGTCAACTGTAGTTTTTGGAGCATTAATATGTTAATCTGCATTCTACAAGGTCCCTGGAAGGTGAAAGTGGCCGGTGCTAGCGTAGACAGAGCAAAGACGGTTCAAATAAAGTTGATTTTAAAAAAGAAAATGGCTTCTTCACAACCTGTATTTGGATTCTCACATTGAGGTAATAATCACGGACAAAATTAGCCTTAGAGGGGAAGCCAAAAAGTTATTACTTTGTGCTCATAACACTGCAAATTTCCTGATATAATATGATCTTTTGTTTGCCAGATGAGGTCACCAGATGTGCACTTCAAAGAGAGCTGGAGCAGAATTCAAAGGTGGCCTCTGAGGGTTCTTCAGCAGGCTTAAAGAAAATGAAATCTTGAGAGAGAAACAGAAAAGGAAAGTGCCACAGAAGACTGTTTGATCACAGATCTGCAGGAAAAAAGCACAACTGGCCAGCAGCTGCCGAGAGCTCGAGGCTGCATCATTTGCAATGTCTAGTGTTGTGTTTAGTTCAGCCGACTGTCAACAGATGTGGGACACGTTACCTGCCTTACCTCTAGCAATCCTAGTTCCATTTTTAACCTTTTTTTCAAATTGACCCTAAACTTACAAGATGAATGACAACAACAAATCAAGCAGCTGATATCAGCGATGTGCAGAAACAAACGTTTCTGATATTTTGGGAGAATTTTGTCGGCATTTTGTCTTTCAAGACATCAAGTCAACTTTAACAACTTTCACTAAAAAGGCAATTTTAAACTGACGTTCCCCTTGTAGAAGAGACTCTCACAGAAAAAAAAAAAAAAAAGTTGGGCCAATTACGAAAAAATAAATCTGGACGGTGAGCTAAAGGAGAACGTTTAAAACTTTAAAAAAGACTAAAAGAGAATTGGCAGGTAATTTCTGAGTAAAATACATCAAGAGCCTTTTCTGTTTTTAGACAAATCATTTTAAAAAAGTTTAATAGCTGTTATTAAAATGTCAATAAAACTGGCTGACACTTATGCCCCTGGGTACATCTACAAAGACCGGCACACAGAGAGAACAGCTGACGGCGGCGGTGTTTAGCAGCGCATTGATTCCTCTGAAGCGTTCATTCTGTGGTAATAGGACTGTCTCAGGCTTTATCATCCATCTCTTCTTCCTCCATCTATCTGGCCTGTCCTCCCTTTCCCCGTCCCTCCCTGCACACGTGGAATCTGTGGATATTTCTCTACCTTGTGACCTTTCTTTACATCCTATTTTGGCAGCATTTAGCTATTAATGCTCAGCAGCTTCTCCTATTCATTTGACTTCAGACACATTCATGCATTTCTGTGTATCATTCGAGAGCTGCACATCTTTGTACTGGCATCAGAACTTTGGCCAATATGTGTAACAATTTACCTTGCTGATTTACCTAATAAAAATCCTTAGATGTTTTTTTTTTTTAAATGCCTTAAATGAAGGAAGTTCTTTTGTTTGTCTTCTTTTGTGGGTTCCTTCTTGATTAGGGCCTGAACGATATGGGATTTTTGGGGCTGATGCTGACATCGATATTGTGTAACAAGAAAATCCAATTTTCATGATCTGTCGGCTGATATTTTATACATATGATATCTTCTGAATGTGGTTATTAGTACATGTGACAAAGATATGTAATGGGGACAGGATGCCTTACATTTTAATGTACTTCATTCCAAAAATCAATTCACTGAACAGGAAACACTTCACTTATTAGTTATTTAAAAAAAATGGACCACCATCTAGTGGACAAACTGCATAACTACACCATTTTAAATCATTGGCATTTTTGCTGACCTTAAAAACTGCTTTAAAATCAATGCATACTTGGGAACATATCAATATATCTGTGAAAGGCTAATATCAGCTGATAATATCGGCAAACCGATACATCGGTCAGGCCGTTATCCTAATCATTCTTGTCAAATTACCAGTGTATTTTGTTTTGTAAAAAATGTCGTTGGATTCACAACCTAGTTTGCAAAGACATCATTCTCAGTGCTTAAATCTCCAAAGATTAATTCCTTCCGAGGTAGTTTTCACTGTTTTTTACACGTTCCTCCACATATTTGTAGTGAGAACTCAGATGGCAATGGCGCTGGCTGTGACTCCAGATGTTGACAGTTGTACCTTTGTCGCTTCAAAGATGCTCAACCGTGCACTTGTCATCTCCTACCTGAACTACTCCGTCACCAAACCTCCTTAAGTAGACCAGAATGCAATGACCTGCCCGGTGTTCAACTCCTCTTGTGCTTTCACCGGACTGGTTCCTTACAGCTGCTCTCCTTCAGGTCACTGATGCTGGGCTACAGGGCAGTGAAAAGAAATGCTCCTTCTGACCTCCAGGTTACGGTCAAACCTTAAGCTCCAGAGCAGACCACTGCACTCTCTGACAGCTCTGCTGCGTGTTCGCTCCATGCTCCGCCGTTCGTCAACACCTACAGGCTGCGTTTCAGAGCGCAGTCACAAGACTACGAGATTTCACAGTAATTACAGAATCAGGTGGAATGGCAGCCTCTGAAATCCTCTGATCTGTCGACTTCAGGCCCGGCTCTGCACATAATGACGGTTTATTTACGAAGTTAAGTGAAATAGGATCTGGCATCGACACAGAGCGTTTCATTCCGAAATCAACCGGACGTTTTAATGTTGTATCTGTGACTAACCTCCCGTCTCACTCGATCCGCTCTGTGCTGAACGGCTGCGTTGTGCTCCGGCATCTGGCTGCTGCGGAAGGGCCCCGGATCACCAGAGCCGTGACGATGTAGAGACGCAACGCGGCCGCAGTCAGTGGAAGCTCACACACTGACTAGACATGACACACAGCATACGCATCTGGTGGAATTTAGGGGTAATTCTGGATATTTAACCTCACCGCCACTCAGAGGACCTTTCAGTCTTTCATCAAAGTCATGGGAACTCAAAACTGAAGTTTGATCATTAGGGTCACTGCTGCACTTTTTACTTATTTATCTAGGGTTAGGGTTTAATTATAACTTCTAGCTCTTGAACCTTTTGAGGTTGAATGCATTTATCGTAAGCTGCTATGGACAAAAGTAACTACCTGTTCAACATAAAACAAATGTATTGCATTAGGAAAAACCTTTTCTTATCACCACAAGCACTGGCGTCAGAGCAGGACTTGATCCTCAGGCACTAAACTCTGGCCGGCTGCTGCTGCAAACCAGTGAGAATGAGTGAAATGCAAAGTCTGTACTTCTCTACAGGGATCAATAAAAGTCTAAATTCCATCTCACACCTGTGCCTCTCTCTCTGAATGCGTCTTTTCTTTTAATTTTCCCCCTGTCTGTTCTATTTATATCTGTCCTTGTGTCCATCCATCCATTAAATCAAAACGTACAGTGTATTGCAGATGCTTGTGCCAAGACTGTAGTAAGAACATTCTTTATGCATTTGTCACGATTTTGGTAGAAACTCACACATACTGCAGCTGCGCTGCGGTTTGAAGAAGGTTGCGTTTGCAATTTATCGTTAAGTGAAGTCCATAAACCATTTCCTTATATCAGAGTGCGACGAGGGGGGATATTCATCACACGTGCACATACATGTGCATGCATTAGACAAACACACACTTGCGCACACCTCGCCTCTGCTGAAAAGGCATTCTATTAAAACAAGGAAAGGTGCAGAGCTAGTCAGATCCACTGCTGTGAACTCAGAGAGCAAATAAATTATGGAAATAGGCTCTGACACACTCGCGTCCTCCCTCCCACAAAAAAAGGAAAAAAAAAATCACAACATGTTTGATTTACTCTGGGGTGCTTTAAGTGTGCTTTTTATGTGGGCGAGTTTTGTCGTAACTCAAAGGCAGTGGTGCTGCTTATATTCGCTTTTTTTAAATTTCACTCGGATTTTTTAAAAAACAGGAGGAACAAGGACGCATGCACAGAAAAAAATGTACATGACATGGGAGTATAAGTGGGCACAAGTAACTACTGTTTCTTCATGAGAACACAAATGCACTCCAAGAGCATTTTGGATGCAACTGGCAGACTAAACATTTCCCTTTAATGAGATAACAGAAACTAGATAAGCACAGATGTGTTACAGGAGATGAAAAATGTTCAGGGAGAGGTTATGTTGTTTTACGTGTGTGTGTGTGTGTGTGTGTGTGTGTGTGTATACCCGCTATCTGTAAAGAGGAACTCGAGGTGAGTCATGTAGACCTCCCACAGAGGAACACTGTAGCGCTTTGCCAGTGACAGAGCGATTCTGTACACGCCGTCATCCAGTGTCCTAAACACACACGGACACACACGCAGACGGGAGGAAAACGATGATTAGATTTCATTGCACTGAAGCAAACAAGAGCCATTACTCCCACTTACATGTGTGTGTTGTATGAAAGACCCAGACAAAATACAGAACACAATACAGACTACATTACAAACCAAGTGCATGTCTGAATGATTATTCCTTGACTTCATTCAGCAGAAAACAGAACAAAAGTGTAATCAGTTGGTTGAGCAAGCACAGCGTAGACGGATTGTTCCTTTAGTCCAGTGGTTCTCCAACTTCTTCTTCCCAAATTGACTGCTCTGCCTCAACTGTGTGATTCACGGAGGTTCCTGAAAGCAACATGTAGGCTGCCTGCAGACTGAAGCTGCAGCAGGTGGTTGTTGGGGACAGCTCGGCTAAATACAAGACTGCAGACAGACAGAGCAGCTGTAGGACATCAGAGGGAAACCCTGAGGACATTTTCTCTGTAAAATATGAAGTGATCAGTGGCGTTGATTGTAAAGTGTTTTTTTTCCACAGTCAAGTTATATATTGGTCCTTTAAAGAAATCATGTGGCTTGCTGACACGAGTGGGGTCTAATGTCTCCAAGTGTCTTTTAAATTAGTTAGGTTGTATACTTTTAGCTGCCAGAGTTTACAGACATGAGACACAGACTGGTGCGTCTTCATGTCCTACCACATTCGCTGTAAACATCAGAGCGAGATACCCACTGGCACATTTTCTTGACTTGGCTGCGGTGAATTATCAGCGTTACTGTCACTCAACTCTGTCTTATTTGTGTCTGAAGCGTCAACTGTTTTTCTTTTTGCCCCGTAATATATTTTTCATTTTGCAAATCTACACTTTCTCTATCTGAATGTGAAGTCACCATGGAAGTGCGTTTTGTTTATGTCATGTCACCCCAAAATGAGTCCGGGTCATCTGACGTCGAAACCTTAGTTCCACGTGCTACATTTTCCTAAAATAACACAAAAAACAAACAAACAAAAAAACCGGGGTTGCCGCCGACCTACAGTTTGAGAATAACTGCTTTGGTCTCTTCTCTACTCACTCTGTGAGGCCGAGGATGGTCTCCTTCTTGTAGTCGCAGTCGGAGCTGAAGCGCTGGACGTCCACTCCGCGGCCCAGCCCCTGCAGCACCTGCGCCTGGGTGAAGTCTGTCAGACGCTCGTTGTAAACGTACAGCTGGTCGATCAACTTCTGCAGCTCCTCAGGCCAGTCTGAATACGCAGACACATGATGTGTGACCAATCGGATCAGCTCCTTTGGGTCAGCCTGTGAAAAGGGGGATAATTTTCATGTTTACGCACATACAACTGCTGAATGTGTTACTTTATTCTGCTGCCCTCAGATTGTGTGCTAAAAAGCAGATGTGGTAATCCTGAGAATTATTATTAGACAAACAAAAACTGGATTCAAGGGGTTTTGCTCCTTTGCTAGCCTAGTGCTAGCCTGCCTCCTCCGAAAGATAAACTTTCCAACAACTCGAAACAGTTCTGTGTGCTTGTTGTGACTTATTTATTTACCATGTTATGTTCTTTTTAGACTCACATTAACACTTTGTGTAATTTTAGAATCAAATACGTACTGGAAGTAAACAACAGGGTGATGACTAGGCGGAGGTAGGCTAGCACTTCTAATTGAATACCAGTATTACAGTATATAGTAGCAGCTAAGCTAATTGGCAGTGAGCAAGCTCTGCCCGTCTCTTCCTTGTAACAGCACGCACAGTCGAAAGAACGGTATCTATCTTCTTGTCTGGAACTCGGGAAGAAGGTAAATAACAAAAAGAAAAGAAAAAGTTGGCATCCTTTAAGGGAAAGGATGTAGTCCGGTGGTTCCTCTACAGCTGTCAAAAGCATTAGTCTGAACTATTGCACCAAAGTTCAAACATAATAAATTGAAGGCATGTGTCTTCACCGCCGGTAGAAGTCACCGTGGATATGCCGTGGCAGTTTTAGCATACAATTTGTGTGCTGCCAAACACACAAAATTATATCTAAAACGGGAAAGAGCTGTTGTGCGACTGACTGCGAAAATCGATTTGACAAAAGTTGCCGATATCTTTTACAGACTGCAGAAAGCTCCAGAAAAAAACCCCCAAATGTATCGCTGCAATTTGCAGAAACGTTAGTGTCATAAAATGAAGGTTCTCCCTAAATTCCTTTATCTTTCCAGCATATTCCTACATTTATATCAAAGACTTTTTTCCCACAAACTAGGCATGGCGGTGTTGGAATTTATATGGGACAAGAGGGTTCCCCGACTGCGTAAAACAGTCTTACAGAAATCAAAAAGAGATGGTGGGATGGCACTGCCCAACTTTTTATAGTACTACTGGGCAGCCAATATGCAAGCAGTCCTGCACTGGATGCGAGCGGGTAATGATTCCCCTGCTTGGTGTCTGATGGAATCGTCATCTTGCACACTAGCCTCTCTCTCCGCACTAATTCCCTCCTCCCCTGTTTCTGTTAAGCTCAGGATGGGTAACAATATACTGGTTAAGTCTACCCTGCGTATGTGGAGCCAGTTCTGTAAACATGTTGGAGCTCGGACACCACCGCTCTGTATGCCACTCTGTGAAAAACCCTGTGTTTCTTCCCTCAATGCAGGGCAATGCTTTTCAGCTGTGGTTTCAGAGTGGCATACGCACAGTGAGAAACTTGTTTGTTGACGGTGTCTTCGCTTCGTTTCAGCAGCTGGCTGAGAAATTTCACCTCCCAAATTCTCATCTGATTAGATACCTTCAAGTAAGAGACTTTTACATAGGAACGTACGGAGACTTTCCACGCACTCCAACAGATACACCTATTGATAAAATCCTAAAGGCTCCTGTGGTAATGAAGGGTTTAATCTCCTCTCTTTATGGTACAGCTCTCTCTCTCTCTGCGCTCCATCTGACCAAACACTTGTAACTCTTTGGTCCCAAGATCTGGATGCAGATCTGACAGACTTATGGGAGTCTATCCTCCTACGCGTACACTCATCTTCTGTATGCGCCAGTCACGGGGTTATTCAATGCAAGTTTCTACACCGTGTATATTGGACAAAGTCCCGACTGTCCCATATTTATTCCAACGTCGACTCACTGTGTGATAAATGTCGACAACATCGTGGAACACCTGTTCGTACGTTTTGGACATGCCCATCCCTACATACATACTGGGTCTCTATATTCTCTACTCTTTCGGATGTATTACAAAAAACACTGGAGCCACGTCCATTCATGGCCTTATTTAGTGTCTCATCAGGCTCCATTAAATAATCAAAACCCAAATCAGACTTTGTTGCTTTTCTTTGTTTGATTGCTAGACGTCTGATTTTGAGACACTGGAAATCACAACACCCACCCTCGCATTCGTTGTGGATTAAGGATGTACGAATGTTTTCAAAACTGGAAAAGATGTGTTACTTAATAGGAGGCTCTGTATCCAAATTTAATGAAATATGGCAGCCCTTTGTTTTACATGTGCAAAGCCTTGGCTTACAACCCTCAGACAGTCTGTAGTGATTACTGCACATCATTCTGTGGCCTATGAACGTGAATTTCCTTAGCAAATTGCTCTGGAATCTCCCTTTCTGCTGCTTTGACTTAACTATGTGAGACCAACAACCCACCCACTCCCCTACTCCCTTTTTTTTGTTTTTGTTTCTTTGTTTTTTGTTTGCTTGTCTGTTTTTTGTTTCTTAATTTCCGTTGTTTGTTTATCTGTTTATTGGAGGGTCATATAATATTTTTCCTGTAACTATCTCCACGTCTTGAGGGGGGAGTAGCAGACAATGTTACAGTACGGGTGAGGGAACTATTATCTTGTACTCACAGTGAATTGTTTAATTATCACTCTGGAACAGCTCTCCCTTAATGCATTCTTGTTTATTATGTACATGAAAAAAAAAAAAAATTTTCAATAAATACACCGTGAACAAAAAAAAAAAAACCCAAAACATTAGTGTTAGCTAACAGCCAAGGCGGTAATACTACTCGACAAGGCAAGTTCAGACAACTGAGCAGATCACTTTAAAACAATTTCAAAGTCTGCTGAAATTGTGTTTATTAGTGTCCTTACATTTGGCTGACGTCCAGACTTTTGTTGTTTTAAGGATCACTGTCGAGTCCAGCTGCTGTTTATTTAAGCAGATAATCGTTCGTTGTACTTCTGGTTTCACTGTTTCTGCTGCTAAACTCAGCCGTGTTGACTGATGTTTTGCCACAGTCCAACTGTGGGGGAAGTGACACTAACGCATAAAAAGTTAGCAAAACTTCGCACAATATTTTGTAAACCATGAGTCTCAATAAGCATATGATTTTACAGACTTCCACTTTAAGGTTGAAGAGGACACATTTCCGGGCCAGAATGATTTCAAATACTAGATGTCCTGTGAGTCATTTTCAATCTATGAAATGCAAATTTCTATATATTCGGTCGACCATGTCGATATTAACACCAGCACTGATGTGATTCATCAGAGCTCCGTCATATAATTTAGCCCAGAGCCCAAAAAATGTGCAGTACTGCTTTAAACTATATTACACTGAACATCAAACACGCAGCACTAAGTGATACCTGAAACTTCACAGGTCTTCCTCTGCTTTGCCGTGACAAACTAATGAGGTTATTTTCCAAAATGGCTGTAATTTTCAAAAATCGGCAGTAAAGGGTAGAAGCAGATTAACTTTCCTGGCCTTACTTCTGTAATTTGCCTCCAGTAGAAAAGACTGACTGCTGCACCTGAGCTGAATCAGGCCACTCAATACGGGCCTTTTTATTCCAACACGACGAGAAAATATGGCTAAATGTACCAGAAACCAAAATTGCTGCTGTGGTTCAGGCCTATAGGGAAACTCGACGGTAGATACACATTTAAGGATTGAGTGTCAAGCGCGGGGAAGCGTTAGGTGCGAGTTTATATCGCTCTCATCGCCTCTGTTCTAATTAAAAGAGCTCATGAATTTGCTTTTTGGCATCTCGTATGCTGTCACCCAGCAGGATGAGATGGTTTATTTGTTGATCTTATTTGCATGAGGTAATTATGGCTGCTGGAAATATATGAGCTTGAAAACAGAGGTGTGTGTGTTTGTGTGTGTGTGTGTGTGTGTGTGTGTGTGTGTCTGACTCTGTTTCTCTTCCTGCTCTCAGCATGTGTGTATCTTTAGATGTGGCCTCAGCAGCAGTCACGGTGGCAGATTCACAGTTCAAAAGCGGGGCAGGAGGGAAAGTGAGGAGAAGAAGTAAAAAAGGCAAGAATGTTAAAAGTGTTGAGAATATAGATAGGAAGTCGGGGGGGTGGGTGGGGTGGGGGGGGGGGGGGGATAAGCCAAGAGTTGGGAGGAGGAAAGTAATGGAGAGGAGCGAAGGAGGAGAGCAGAGAGAAAGTAAGACGTTTTTTTTCATAATGCGGGCATAATTCTGGACACCATTTTCAGTAGAAGAAGAATGACACTCAAAGGAGAGCACAGAGACGAAGAAGAAAGTCTGCTAGGGCTGTGATGGACGGGCCGATATTTGAAGAGTTTTGTCGAAATAAGGCTTTCATGATGAAATACTGTTTGCGTTCTCTCTCTCACTCTCTGTCATTCATCCACAGTACTTTGTTCTTTCGGCTATTTGGCCGTTACGTCCCCACTTTCCTCCCCTAACACTATTTTTCTCTCATTGCTCAAATTCTTTTCCCTCCTCTCTCATTACTTAAGAATCTCTGCAACCGTTCCTATTTCGAATAAGTAATCTCTGCAATCGCAATTAGTCTTCAAATTAAGCAAAGACAACACTCATTCCTCGTTTTTTTTTTTGTCCTCATCTTATCTAATTACTTGCTTGTTTAATTTCAAAGTATCTCAAAAAGCCACTTATAGGCTTTCTTCAAAGTGAAGCATGTATAAACTGTATGTGAAGTGTAATTGCGTGAGGTAGCGTGTGATGTTACACAGCTGAAAGGAAGCCAGCTCCCTGAAACTCCCCTTTGGATATTCCAGCGCTGCCACAGGCTCTTTCCTCTAAGCTCCCCTCCTTCCTGTTACGCTGCATAAGAAGGAACAGTTTAAAAATAAAAGTCTGTGTCTCAGTCTCAAATCTCTTCATCCACGCTTGCTCTCTCAATTTCAGTCTTAATTTCCCATGTTATTATATTTCAGTCGAACACTGCAACCATCTAAAATCCTTTTGCCTTTTTTCCTAAACTGTCTGGTATTTGAATTATAAAAACTCCACGACTTAGACGGCTTTTATTATTGTAACCACCTAAATCTTAATTTTATATCACACAGTTTTTGTTTTTACCTTTTACCACCCAATGTTTTTTTCTGGTGTTTTGTGAATTTTTTTTTTTTTTTTTTTTTTTACACAGACAAGTCGAGCGAATATGAAAACCGACAGAAAAAACTCTCACCATTTAGGAATCCAGGTAAAAAGCATGGCCGACTACGTTACAAAAAAAAAAAATAACAAGCCAAAAATCGACAGCAGTGAGTGAAATGCTAATGC
>JAQLOL010000010.1:11302238-11312949 GCA_029783665.1 Naso thynnoides
TACCTTTTACAACCCAATGTTTTTTTCTGGTGTTTTGTGAAATTTTTTTTTTTTTTTTACACAGACAAGTCAAGCAAATATGAAAACCGACAGAAAAAACTCTCACAATTTAGGAATCCAGGTAAAAAGCATGGCCCACTACGTTACAAAAAAAAATCGACAGCGGTGAGTGAAATGCTAATGCCAACATGCTAATGTGTTCGTGGCGACGACGTTAACATTATGATGTGAAGCAAGTAAAACATTTACCATGTTTACAGTTTTATTTTGGCATGTCAGCATGCAAACATTGAGTAATTACTACTGAAAACTGAAGTAGCCAAGACAGTTTGGCATATATTTTTTTCAGAAAACAAAGCATGAGACACATTCAAATTTTGACTTGATGTTGGTACAAGAAAAAAGATCAGGGACTCACCAAATTTATTACTAAGGAGATCACCAACGGCTTGACCAAATTTCCAATTTTGCAATACCCAATATATTGCAATATCGTGACAGCATTGTATCGTGACTTAGGTATCGTGATATTATCACATCATGGGGCTTCCGACCTCTAACCCCTAATATGTACTAAATCTAACGCCAATCTCGACAAACGTTTTTGAGATATTCTACTCAGAACCAAATTCTCTGCCTCATGCTTGCTAACAGAAAAGTTTGCAGGACACTGAAGTGGTCAGGATTCATCCTCTGAGGACAATAAACGTCTGTGCAAAGTTTCATGACAGCAGATGTCTAGTTGTCGCTGGGATATTTCCGTGCGGACAACGATGGACTAAATGAAAAAACGCCGAGCCAGACGACACTGCCATCCTCCCATCAGTCTGGCGGTCCATGGACGCCATAAGTCCTGGTATAAATTCATGTTCATTCCACCAGTGTGATGATCAAAAACAGTCCAATGCACGGACCCAAAAGTCTGTTACATTCTCAGCGTAATATTATTGTGTGTGTGTTTATCACTGACACACACACACACACACACACACACACACACACACATACAGTGTCTTTGTTGTAATGATCACATAGAGGTTAAAAAGAAACAGACATGCAGTTACATACCGGAATGCAAACTACCGGCCGTAATGATCTTAATTAGTTGTGTTTATGTCATGCCTCACAATCATCTATACAGTCAGTGGCCTCATTAGCACTAATTCTACAAATGGTGTATACAGTATGTGCACATAATTAGGAGCAATCCGAGGGGGAGAGAAACCGGGCACCCGTTTGAAAGAAATAATCACTCCATAAACCGGCTCGGAGGCACTGCAGGTCATAATACGCCATGAAGGGGACTGATCACAAGCGAGACACACGCCTGCCAAGAGGAGTGCAAAGACATGAGCAAGAGCAACAGGAGTAATTTAGCAAAGTCAACTCAGTGCATCAAATCAAAGGTTTAGAATCTACTTAGTCGCAAACATTCCTAGCCAGCTGCAACAGTGCATTTAGAGTGCATATTTGTCTAATAGGGTCCTTTCTGCAGCTACTCTGCTCTGCAGGGCTCCCACGGGGAGAATACAGACTGCTAATGACTGTGGTACAAGGGGGCAATTTGTACAAATGCACAATTTGTACGAAGAGGGGGAAAGCGAAGTCGCTGGGTCTGCGGTGCTTTTCCATGATGGGGAAGTCATTCAGTATAACTCATTATTCCAGTCGATTCAACAACAGGGAGTGGGCTCAGCGGTCCGGCACATCCAAGGTCAGCTACCGCGACCGGCAGCTTGAATCCTGTTGTGGCCCCGAATTGAAAAGCATCTGCAGTGACTACAGGGAACTGCAAAGTGTCTGTAGATGTAAGCAAAGTGCTGTTTTATCAAGTGATCTTGATGCCATTAGGGAAAACACTTTCATCTTTGCTCTTTCTCTTAATACAATCTCCGCCTAGAGAGTGCTTCGCCCAACTTTTTTTTTTTTTTTAAGTAAAACTTTTGACTTTTAGGATTTCATTCAGGTAGAATAAACAAAACAAAACAAAAAAAGCAAATTTATAAACCTAATAAAGGCGAAAATATTCTTTCCAATTCACCGACTCAGTGTACGTTTATGAACCGAAAGCGAAGCATCTAACAATGATTTGTGGGCTTTTATTACAAATCTAACTGTCGTAATGAGGTGTTCAAGGAGCTAAGCAGTTTTTCTGCATGATGTATTCTTAAAGTCACGCTCTGTGTGTCTATAGTACAATTGTGGATGCTTTAGATATTTAAATGTGTGTGTGTGTGTATCTCGAGTGTGGCTGATCAATAGTTAGTGCGAGAATGGCGACAGTGGGCGAAGATAAATGGGTGAGTGAAAAATCTCAATCTCCTTGCTCAGCACATTGGCTGCACATTTCCAGCTACCATTATGCTAAGCACAAGCGTACAGGAGTACTACACACACAAACACACTCAAGGAAAAACTCCCACATTAAAGCCTTGACAAGCACAGGTAAACAGACCTGATCACTTACACAAACACTGGATATTGTGCAATATCGTGTAAAACAGCACCAGCCAAACAATTACAGTAAAGAGCGCCTTTCTTTTGCAAACGAGCACCTTAGTTGCGATAATGAAAACTTCCAGTGCGAGCAAGTGGAGATCGGCTCATTATGCTCGAGGGAATAATGGAAACCCAGCATCCGTGTCATTGAGCCTGGTGCTGCTCCGTCATGCCCGGGAGCCGTAATCGGATGGGGAAGGAGCAGCTAAAGACTTTGAAAGTCAATAGTGGAAACAGAATCTTCAACAGGCAGAAAGCTGAGAGCTGTCTGTAAGCACAAACACAAAGTACAAGGACGATACTTCAAAATGGGACAAATGGTTCAATAGAATTGCTTTACGGATGTGTTTACTTTGTTGTTATTTAATTTTTTTTATCACGTATATCATATTAAAATGTAATCACACAATTTGACTAACAGAGACGCTTTAAGGGCCCCTCAGGGTCTCTTGTCTTCCCATCTTTCTGTGATAATTAGGTATGAATTTTTTTTTTTTTTTTTGTGCTAAATAAAAAAATATGGTGCCTCGGAGAAAACTTCCCTTTTTCCTACAATCTGAGTAAATAAATTGCAAGTGACTGATTTAGCACAAAGTTAATCAAGTCGAGTCAATTTTATTTATCTAGCGCCATATCACAACAAATGTTATCTCATGATACTTTACAAATAGAGCGGTCAGAACCCCCAGGAGCAAGCACTGGGCCACACATGTTGGCAAATGTTTCAGGTATAAATTTGGAATATAGAGTATTTAAAGGATTGTGGTGTGAATAAAAAGAGAAAAAAATGGTGTTCTAAATTAAAAAAATGATTTTAACTGTGTGTTTTCTATTTGGAAAAAATGTCATATTACCGACAGACAGCCGTCAGTAAGTGACGTGGTCTGAGAGTACGGTGAGACCTCTGTGTTTTCCCATCATGCCTCTGTATACAGGATTGGTAAAAAATCCTATCACTCCCGTTCTGTTTGCCCAAGCAGTGACACTCTCTGTGTTCTTTGTCCTGACTGGCCGGTCTATGCTGCGCTTCTCAGCTTTTGAACTACGTTTCTACAATCCTGCATCTCACGGAATAAATGTTATGTCTATTAAAACTAATCAGTGCCAAAACGTAAAAAGTCTGATCAGTTAAAAAAGGTTTACTACCCTTTAAGTAGCCGCTAGATGCTTCCTTACTTTCCATTTTCTTCTTGTGGTTCCCATCTACTGTCCTAATGCATGTGTGCTTAATACTTCATGTTAGTCCAGGTCCAAAGTACTGACCACAGACTTGAATTAGTCCCCGAGCTCCACTGTGACTTCACACTGCTGTGTATCAGTTACATTAAAGACGACGGGGTCAAACACAGAAGGCAAACGTCCCAACAGGGATCAATAAAGTATGATTTAACTAGTGAAACGTGATGCATTTTAAAATAAAGTTAACTGAGATGCATCAGTACTGTAAACTGATGACACCAGGTTAACATTTTTGCTGCTTCTGTCTCACACCTGTAATATTATAAGTTTTTATAGCAATTTTCAAGATCAGTTTTTCGGAAAAAAAAGATTTTTGCAGATTCCTCAAAAATCAGCCACAGAGGCACACAAGGTCTCAGGTCGGAGTTAATTGAAAATGCAAGTCGGCCGTGTCTGAGAGAACGCACAACTCTTGCCTTTCAGCAGTCGCCTCTCTCCGACACGTTTGAATTCTGATCCCACATTCACCGTTTCCTGTTTACCAGCAACGGAAATAAAAGGTTTTTTACTTTTAAAACTTTCTTACATAATCACTGATATGTTTGAACTGCAAGTGCATGTAATGAGAGCTGTACAACTCATCTCTGTCTGCCTTGGGCCAGGAATTTATCAATCACTCCTCATAGCATAGATGTCAAGAAATGATGAGACATCTTGGATTTGAATGTATGTTCTGAGTAAGGCATAATGGAGCATGAGTGTTATCATAGGCCTACTGTATGTGACATCTTTATGTTTGCACTGCATGCATGTTTAATGGGATTTTTATTGCCCATAATGCGCATTCTATGTGAAGGCAGTTTTGCTTTTGCAGCATAAATGTCATGTTTTACACCCATAAAACAGGCCAGGAAGCTTAAGTTAATTTAATTTAAGTGAGAGTCTCCTTCCCCTTAAATTTTAATGTTGTCCTTGCAGACAGCTTCAGCTCCAAAACCTTTCTGTCGACGGAATGATGAGGAAAACAGGCTGTTGATTGAGGCTTTAAAACACATCAAACACCTCGAGTAAACCCTCGGAGAATTGTGTTTCCTATTTGCAACTGAATGACTTCAGTGGCTCGAGTGTTTGGTGTCTTATTGCTTGGGTATGAAATTATGTGATAGTGACAAGAGAACTGAAGGAGTGTGAGTATTGAGACACAGTGTTACGGCTCTTCAAGTGGAGAGCGGGAAACACTCGGAGACAGCTTGACACGCGGCGACGCGCGCACACAAACACGCCACCCGCTGTCGCACAGACACAGATCTAACACTCCAACGCATGCCGACACGTTAGCCTGCAGTTACACGCGCGCAGCACAACCAAAAGCATACAAAAAAAATAAAGACAGGCTTGTGTATGTATCATGTACTCCCAACCTCATTTGCAGTGAACATGCGAGAAATTCCGATATGTGCACCCTGTCACAAGTATCTGAAATTAAATATCTCATGCTGTACAATGCGTGCTCCTCAAAGATAGGGGAAAGCAAGAGAGCTAAAGAAAGAGCCAAAGAGAAATGTATAAAGCATGCACTGTCAAGATAGTACTGAGGATGGACAGGCCCAAGATTTGACATGAGGGAAAAGGGTGTCTGGGGGAAAAGACTACACAGAATGTAGCAAGAAGCAGGAACGACAGAAAGAAGCACATTAAAACAGAACTGACATGCCAACAAAGTAATTCATTAAACATAGCTGACAGAGGAAAAAAAGGAAGGAAAGGAAAAGGACACAGAGAGCACAGACTGGAGGAAAAGGGAGAAAAAGATATTGTAGTGAGCATGGAGAAAGAAATCAAGGTAGACGGGTTTAATGGTTTTCCTCCCTCTTGCTTCTATCAGTGTTAGAGCAAAAGTTGCCACAACCTCATCAATAAGAGCTGAGTGAAGGCAAGACCTGGAACACAATGATAACAAGTACACACTCTAGTAGAACACACTGGAGGAGGAAAAAAACTCAAAGGAAATGACAGATATAAAAAAGGAGGAAGAAATGAGATAAAAATGAAGGTACAACTGCCAAAGTGTAGAGCAGTGGAGGAAAAGCTGTATATATTTTAAGTTAATGGACTTGAACTTCACTTGAGGCAGAAGGTGGGGGAGTGATTGCTACCATTAGGAAGCAGGGAGGACGTGTTTGTCAGTGTGTGGCGATGGGCATCTCTGTGTGTAGCACCGAGAAGAACTTCTCGGTGAATTTGTGCGAGTCTTTTCGGTGAGTTTGTGTGAGTGGGAGCGTGCGAGCATGTGTGCTTCCGTGCACGGTGCTGGCCTTGAATATCAACTGGGACACACTTATCCACTTCTTCTGCTGGCCTCTTTCCCTCTTCCATTCTTTTATTTCAACATTTTACCTCCCCTCCTTCCACCTGGGCTAGAACCCACGAGAGCTGCAGTCCACTCAAGAAAAAGGTCAGAGCCATTTCTTCTCTATTCTCATCCAATCACCCCGTGATAACCCTGCCTCCACTCATTCGCCGCCACTATCCTCCTCTTCCCCTCTCACTTTTACATTCCCATTGCTTGTTCTTTGCAAGAATAACAGGAACGTGCGGTCATGTGGCCTCTTGTGCAGTGTTTCAGAAAATAACATTATATTTGCCATTTACTCGTGGTCAATAATGTAAAATGTCTAACTGCTATAATTCAGGGATCTGTGAATAAATTCTATTTTACACGCATGGTAACACAAACACGCATGCACGTTTGCAAAAACATTGGCAAAATGATGCATAAACACAACTGAGTGTTTGAATAAATGAAAAAAAAAATAAATGGACTACAATTCTGATGAGTGAAAAGATAATTATAGTTGCCTCCAACCAGGCCCTTATCTTCCCAGTTTGTCGCATGATGGTGTCCGATTGTGTTTCATTTTTACTTCAAATATCTCTGTTTAAACCTTTTGTTTTCCCATTTTGTCACAAATAGCGGTCTACATTTAAGAAACCAAGCAATGCTTGAGACTTTAAACCCTCCAAAAATATGATCAGCAGTATTTTCAACATATTAAGAAAAAGAAAAAAAGACACTCACGCCTAAACTCCCGAAATAAAAATGAGAATTGTCTAAAATGACTTGGACGGTCATAACAAAGCAATGCTGTGCAGCTAAACACTCTTCAGATCCACACAATTATATTTTTGGAGTGGAGATCCCAAAGTTTCCAAAGAAGACACATATGTCATAATATATTTTGAAGAAACATTTTTTTAGTCTTGGGTTTGAGTATTTCAAGCAGTGCAACCATCATAAAGTTCACAGACATGAGAAGTAACCAAGTACAAACACTTTGCTAATGTACTTAAGCAGATTTTTCAGGTATCTGTACTTTACTTAAAGAGATACACAAACTTTTGTGTCTTGTTATTATTTGCCTCCCTCCTGAGTTCCAGACCAGATGATCGAGCCCATTCTTTTGACTGCGTGCAGCAACAAAGAAGAGACGGGCAGAGCTCACCCACCGCTAATTAGCTTAGCTCAAATACTGGTCGTCAATGGGAAGTGCTAGCTTGCTCTAGTGCTGCGTCGCTGCAGGTGTGTGTTGCGCATGCTGCGTGGCTGCTCTTATCTATCAACATGGGCACCAAAAGATAAGCAATAGGTAAGGCGACGCACACACGCCGCTCACACAGGACGTGTGGTCTGGGCGTGAGTGTTACTGCCATGTTTAGGGAGTTAGAATTAATTGGAAAGTCTAATTAACACAGTTTATTTTATCATCTGATGTGCAGGAACTGTTTTGTCATTATGTACTGCAGAGAGAGTAGTTTAAAGTCCCTGTCACATGTTAAATGTATCATGGCACATGGTCTGCTGTTACATAGCACTTTTTTTTTTAAACATCAACAGAGGAAGGCCCAACATTTTTTCTCTCATTCATACAAGCACACCGACATTCACACACAGGGCGCTGGCCTGCCCACTGAAAGCGACTCGAGGTTCAACATCTTGCTCAAGGACACTTGAATTCATGGACAGCAGGAGCCAGGGATTAATGCTCTTGTCTTTCCTTTGCCCGCAAATGCTCTCCGCAAACTCAAACAGCTACATAATAGTGCCGCATGCATTGTAACACGGACCTCTAATAAAAGGACATATTACTACTGGTTGCTCTAAAATTGACGTTTAACCTTTAACACAAAAAGGTTTCAATGTGTTGACCAATGTTAGCTCTGCTTTCCTGTAAGAAGTCAAACACATGGTTGCATAATTCCCAACTCAGCATATTTCCCAATACTTTACTCATTCATGCTGTAAGGGCAGCTGAATGTGTCACCTGAGTCCAAGACAAGTTTCCCCAAGGGGACAATAAAAATGTGTCGCATCGTATCGTGTAATATCTTATCGTATCCTATCCTATCGGACCTTATTGTATCGTATCATACCCTATCGTACTCTAGCGTATCCTGTTGACTCCTACTGTATCTTACCGTATCGTTTTGTACCCTATCGTATCGTGCCATTCGACCACCCACACACATTACAGTTATTCCATGCTAACCTGGTAGAGGGTGTGGTTCTTGTTCTTGAAGCAGGACGACAGGCGGGAGTAGATCTGCAGGGAGTAGTAGTATGCAGCCAGCTGGAGTGACAAAGCGGAGTGACACTGTTTTTCAAAACACCTGTTGGCATCCAGTACCTGCATTTATGGATGGAAAGACATAAAAGAGAATGTCAGGAAAGGATGGGTAAAAACGAGCGAAATGCGTGTAAATGCCTCTTTCTTGACTGTTACATATAAACCACTGACAGAGAAAAACTCTGACGACTTTGCCGCAGTTGAAATCATAATATCGAAAAAATAAGCAGCTTCAAATCAAAATAAGTTCAGTGTTCGAGCGCGCCAACCCTCAGGGAAAAAAAAAAACAAAATGGTGTGCATTGTGTCAAGCCATGCAGAACTCAGTCAGTCAGTTTGTCAGCAACGTCGGGCCTCTAATCCGAGAGGAGTTAACAAGCTCTCCAGGAAATGTCTATGCCGTATACACTCAGGCAGTTTAGTGTTTCACAGGAGATTTGGCAAGTGTTAACACTCATGAAAGATTTCACTACATCCGCTTGAACACAATCTACTGCAGTCGCCACTCGGTCTCTCTCACTCATATTTAGTTTTTTAGTCGTCTGAGAATGGCTGTTCCTCTGACAGTTGAGACAAGTCAAACAGGAGCCACATATTGTGAGGTGGGAATCTTTTTAGAAGTGTTCGAGGCAGAAATGAAAACTATTTGAGATACAGCGTGTACGGCGTGAAGAGTGGGTCGTCACAATGTCATGCTTTTGATGACTGGTTCTGTCATACATCATTCAGTAACTCTGCTGCCTTTAAGTGCCACTTTGATTTGACACACTCATGATGCAAACGCCGAACACAACAGCTCCTATGAGGTGCGATGAACAGAGCGCGGCATTGTTACGTGCATGTGGCAAGAGCAAGAAGTAAGTTTCGTGAGCAAGTTCTCCAAGTTGTATCCATTGATCACCAGCACGTGAGTTATAGTGTTTTTGTGCACATTTGTGATTTTCTGATCAAACTCATCAGTGACAAGAGCTATGTCTTCTGCCGAGACCCTGAAACCAAACAGCATTCTTCGTAGCGAAAGAGCTGCAGTATCCAAGACCGAAGAGGCCACATCGAGTCAGGAGTGCAACCGAACACATGCTGTTGCTGGAGTTGTGCAACATGAATCCATCCTTCAGGGTCAAACTGGCGTGTCAGGAACTGCTGTGACGTTGTCGTGAGGCATCTGGGGAAAAACATCAGCGCAACAACCTGGAATGCTGCGCATTGCAAGTGCGTTCTCCAACATTACAACCCGCCCACTCAGACGCACAAGTCTGAAATTTCAAATCGCACCTCGGAGAAAGGTAAGGGATCAATACAGTTTATGGTTTTACTTTGTCAATTACCAGAGTCTCACTTAAGTACAATTGCATTTACATAGTTAAACACACCCACATTACTGAAGTCTGTTGGTGTGACAAAAATAATAAATAAATAAAGCTCTATGTATGTGTGTGTGTGTGTGTGTGTGTGTGTGTGCATGTTCACCAACCTGAGGCAGGGCCAGTAAGTAGGACAGAGCCAGCATCATGTCTCTGGGAAATGCATCGTTGGCCAGCTGCAGTAAAACTGGAGAAAGATGGAGTGATGGAGAGAGAGGGAGGCAAGGGGGAAGAAAAGACTTTAACTGAAGCACTGAGGATTAACAATCAACCCCCTCCCGCCCCCACCCCAGATGAGTCTCATCCCACGTTTGCTGAATACAGACGACGGGGCTTGTCAGAATACACCTCTCCGTGAGCCAGACAACAGAGGGGGGAAAGTAAAAATAGAGGGAGACGGGAAGAAACAGGGGGAGACAAAGTCAAGAAGCATCATTAAAAATCCCCACCAAGTTTCTGGGATTCTGTTCATCTTCTCGCTCAGCTGCTGTGAGCTCGTCTGCATGTGTGTTCGCACTGCATGTGTACAAATGTTTGGTTATGTGCCCACAAACTAAGCATGTATTGGTTTCTTGCATTCATTATTCAGAGAGTAAGTACATACTTACTTCACTTAATAAGTGCTCTCCAGATGAGTCCAGACTTCATCTAAGTGCACTTTATTGTTGCATCCCCTGATGCCAAGTTAGCTGATGCATACTGACAGCACAGACATGAGACTTATTCAGAAATTTCTGTTTTTAACTGGTTTAACTTGTCCCTTTCAATCACTAATCTGGCTGTGCAGGTCATATTGACCTTCACAGTGAGAGTTTCTAAGCAGTTACTAAAATAAATAAATGTTTGTCTGTGTCCCAGTACTGTGTACAATTTCTTTACATTGTTAAAGGGAAACATCAACTTTTTTTTTCTTTTTGTTATTTGCCTCCCTCCTGAGACACAGACAAGAAGAAAGACACCAGTCACCCGCCCACCGCTAATTAGCTTAGCTCAAACACTGGTAGTCAATGGGAAGTGCTAGCCTGCCTCCACCTAAAGTCATCA
>JAQLOL010000010.1:11328166-11350384 GCA_029783665.1 Naso thynnoides
GTATTTGAAAGTGTTATATTTATAATTTCTTGAAAAACCTTTCGCCAATTGGAGGAACTGTAACTTTCTCGTAGGGGTGGGACAATTGGAGAATTTCATGTCACAATCATTGTGGCCAAAATAATTGTAATAAATTATGTTATTGCAATAATTAAAAAAAAAAACACTTTACCTTACAACCTTTATTGAATAATGTTCATATGGGACACATCTTGAAATAAATAAATAAATAAACAAATAAGAAAAAGATCAATTACAAGGTATCCATGCCAGGCATATATTATGGTTAAATTTCAAAACTACTGTATGATTAAGTCTACTTTGTTCCATAAAGTCTCACTTGTATTGTAGCCTGGACTATTCACCATTCCCTTAGCATGATTAGTGAGGATTACATTAGGTTATTCATAGCATTCACTTAAATTCACGATCATGACGATTATGTGATTCATTGAAATTTACCACAATTAAATTATTGTGTTGTTGTCACGATTAACAATAGAAATGACAATCGTCTCATCCCTGCTTTCTTGTTGGCAGAACTTTCTGGTTGGTTGTCAGTAGAAAAGAAATACACATACTAAAAGGATGCCTACTCATCAAACTTAAATAAAAACAAAGAATGACCTGAGTCTGCAGGTCACTGGAGGCGGCCAAGAGGCCGTGGATGTTGTCGGGAGGACAGTGGGTGAGAGAGAAGGCTAAGAGCTCCTGCCGGGCCTCCAGATCTGCATAGCCCTCACACTGACCGAGCAGACTGCACACTTCCCACGCTGGACTGTAACCTGAAGGAAGAGCAGATGGAGGCAAACAAGGCGGGGAGGTGGGGTAAAGTGGAGGGCGGGAGAAACAAGGATGACATAGTTTTACATTAAAGTCAAACTGAATGCAGACGATAAAAGACTCCATGACAAAATTACACAGCAAGAGGTAATAAGAAGTAAAAGGTCAAGCATAAACACAAATTTATTCTCTTCACACAGCATAGCTGAGCTACAATGATTTTCATTTCTTTCAGCCTCCTACTGTCTCTGCTAATCCACCACGAGTTCCATCAGACAGAAAACCAAGGCCCCTCAACACACAGACGCATATAGGCAGCGAACACGCACGCACCAAAGAAAACCTTCAAATTTGCAGAACAAATCAGCAGAGGATAAAATGCTGAAAACCTGATGATACAATAAAGTGTAACCTTCCAAGCCCTTGGGATATTGATACATATTTAAGGCAAAACCCTGCTTTTGCTTGAAGAAAATGTCATTGTAATAACTGCGCCGCACTTGTTCCGGCTTCATCGCAGTCAAACACCAACACAACATCCTGCTTTCATTTTTACAAACAGATTCAATTATTCCCACTGCGTTCACAGACTCAGAACACTGGTGCTTATCTGATTACACCTTCTCTTTTCCCCCGACACCTTTTTCTCACCCACGCTGCCTCTGAAAAAAAAAAAAAAAAAAACGAGGGAAGACTCAGCAAAATCTTCATCTTGATTTTTTGAGGTGTTTACGTGAAACCAGAGCAGAGAAAACGCACAGATACACAGTCCCCTCTGACATCGTTGGTGTTCTTGTTTTCTTGCATGAACAGACGACTCGTCACTCATCCTTGATTTGGCCGTCATTGAGAGAATATAAGAAGAACGGAGCCGGTGTTTTCCAAGTGTGAAACCATTAGATGAAGCACTACTGGCACCAACTTAAGAAACACAGACAAAAGCGCAACAGAAGTGATAATCATATACAGTACAGAATATAATATTAAAAAATTGTGAAGAGACACCAATTTGTTTAAAGAAGTCAGAATTATTTCTGGTAAACTCCTTAATTAAAAGTGAAGGAACCCAGTGACATTTATTCATGAGCCTTAAAGGAAGAGTCAGCAGCATTTCCCGAAAACAATTAAATATAGACTTATACAAAAGTGATGCTCCTCGATCATCACCTCTGGACCTCTGTACATGCGTGGTGGTGACTGTGTCTGCAGAGCCCCGCCCTCTGCCTGGATCTGGATGTTTTGGTCGTCTCAGGACGAGTTTGGGCGGGGAGTTCGTGCGTTTCCCCCAACAATCAAAGAGCGCAAAGGTGACGTCTCGAAGCCTCTGGACGTCATGCAGACCCGGGAAAACTACAGATGTGGATGTAGCGGCAAAGAAAATGAAATATAGCCCCAGTGAGGCAAAATGGCGAGCAGATAAAGCTCGTTCCAGAATAAGACTAAATCTCGGGTTAGGCTTTCAGTCGCTGTCAAGCGCTGAAGAAGAGGCTGGGGATGAAGAGCTACGCAGAGTTAGCCTGCTTCCTGTTGGACAGGTAGGTGCCAAACACCGGCAGTTAGCTTGTGCTCACTTGCATAATTATTTACCTTTCCATTAAAACAAATGTAATATTTCTACACAGCTTGTTGTGTAGGTACAGGCAGTATAAGTACGCACTACCACACTTCTGGCAGCGTTGAGATCGGGAGGAGGGGCCCAATTTGAAAGTTGTGTTTACAAGCCACAACAAACAAACGCTGCTGACTTCACCTTTAAACTGGAAACGACATTTGTTATTCTGTGTTTTGCTGGTGCAAAAAAAAAAGTTAGAAGCTATATTTGACCTGTTTCATTCCAGTCAGTTAGAGGAACATATTGTTTCGCAACCGGAAGCTGTTAGTAAGTGACGTGATCTAAGAGTACTGTGAGATCTCTGCGTTTTCCCATCATGCCTCTGTATTCAGGACTGGTTAAAATCCCGTCACTCCCGTTCTATGTGCCCAATCAGTGGCACCCTCTGTACTCTCTGTCTCGATTGGCTGGTTTACGCAGGGCTTCCTTTCAACAGGTGACGTCTTTACAAGCTGATCAGCTGTTTGTGCCTATAACGCTCCTGTGCAGACAACAGAGTGTCTGCAAGTGACACCATCAGTCGGCTCGATCTCGAGCTGAGACGGACAGTTTACTCCACTGCAACTTTCCCTGCAACCGTTTTGTCTCAGTTCAAAATGGACTTAAAAGAGAGAGCGACAACAAATGAAATAGAATGTTGGCCAGAGCAAACAGCTGCAGAGGAGTTGCTTCCCAACGAGTCTCATGCTACAGCTAACGTTAGCATGTCAGCTCGTTAGGGAAAGTTACCAGCTGCAGCTTTAGCTAAACCCTTTCTCTGAAAGTCAAAAAGGCAGAATTTTTAACCTTTTTTTTTTCCAATACCCTTTCACCTTTGTCAAGGTTGCTTTTGCAGTGTCCTCAATCATAATGACCCTTAGTTTCACTTCCCAAAGAGCAGTTGAGTAATGAATGTGAGAATACACTCAAAATGTACAAGGTCATACAGAATTGTCCAGCAACACTGAAAGGGAAAACTCAGAACAGTTTAAATGGGGACGAAGACCCACATGTTTGGACAATCTTCCCTAAAAAAGTCGTCTGCACTTAAGAAAAGAGAGACTGAAAAGCCGGAGCTTTCTAACCTCCTTACATCTGACCAATTGAAACATTAAGTGGATGTGACTGTCAAATTGTCAGTATTGTCAGAAAATGTCAGATGCACGCCCCACTTCCAGCGTCAGAAAGGTGTTTGAGCTGTCAGAACATCCGTCAGGCACCTAGTTTGAAGTAAACTGTCACCTTTCGACAAGAACGGGTCTCCGTTTAAAAGCTGTCTGGTTTCATCTGGTTTGATTCTTTGGTTAACATTTGGCTCACTGTATTACTTCCCCAAGATGTCATGACTAACATGTGCCAGTGATGTGAAGTTTTTATCATTCACAGTCTTAACACAGTCTCCAACCCAACAACTGTTGTGCATAAGCAGATCGGCTGTGGTAAAGAAAACTATCAGGCTGTGCTACGTCACGTCAAATGATAATAAGAACATGTGGCTTTAAATGTGAGTTTTCATTTCCAGGTGATTTTTGAGTTTATTAAGTATTACTTAACTTTAATATTAAGTGGAAGGGACCGTGCCAGTCTATTTTTGACCCTTCATCATTAGCAGACATCGCCCAATCTTCAACAAATGTTGTTATAATGTGACCAGGTGTTTACTTTAGTAGATGTCAAACTGCATTTTGTATTTGTCTCATTATCAGTATCACACGGGTTTCGGCATGGCCCCGCCCCTTTAGGAGACCACAAGTAGTCTTGAGTCCATCTGTTCTTAGGGGAGAAATGAAAGTGATCACAGATTATGACTAATTCTTTCAACCCATTGTCACCAAGATACATACTGGACCCATTTTACACAAGACACATATCTTCTGAACATTCCGACACAAAAATGTCATTTTTCAGACACATAAATCAGGAGAAAATGAACTTTGTTGGAGACCTGTCTCTGTTTCAGCAACACACTCATGAGATTGGGGAACCGGTGCTTCCCGCCTTGCCTTGCAACTGACATTTAATTGGTCTAATAGGTGAAACTTACATCAAAACGAATGTCACGCAAAGCAAAATTCATCTGTGAGCGTCAGAGCACGATTCACTTTCGGTTACAAACCTGCAGCCATGAGGTCCTGACAGTGGATGTACGAGGCCTTGAAGTCCAGAAACTGAAGCGCTTGCTCTGCCAGCAGGGTCAGCACTTGGCCTTTTCGTGTGGCCTTGTCATCTCCTGAACACACACACACAGACACAGACATTAATTTAAGCAAACATCCACACTGGAAAGATGCAACACATGCAATTGTTTTAAAAACGTGTTTCTTAATCTTGAGAAATGTCAACATGTTGAAGCTAACACGCTAAAAAGCAAATTCCATAATCCTGCGTATCACATACAACATCTGGCTTAATAAACCTCTGATTATATCTCCATCTGAATACACTCTCTCTCACACGCACAGGCTCTAAAATGGAACCTAAGGACGTCTGAACTTATTAGCTGCACCGCAGACAGAACCCGAGACTACACATTAATCCTTGTCTGCCATAAATGAGGTTATCGGCGTTCCTGTTCATCTCAAAGAGGGAGTATGGAATATCAAAATGCCACCCTGCTGCCTCCTTTAACAGAAATAATTCTCAGTCTAATATCTTCGGCGTTGGCGGGATTGTTTGCGGTGTTAACATTCATGTGGTGGCTCAGGACGACCTTTGATCTCTGTCGAAGTTCAATAAACAAAAAGGAAAGGATACGACGATCAAAAGAGGCAGAGGCAGAAACAGGACTTCTGATCAGACCTGTACACTGAAGATCAAAGAACGCGGGCCGAGATGAAGAAATGCGATGGCGCTGGATTGGTCAGTGAGTGTGTGTGTGTGTGTGTGTGTGTGTGTGTGAGGGAGAGTATGTGTGATGGATGGAAATGCTGTGTTTACGATGAAGGAAAAAAGGTGTTGCCAAATATTTTCTGGGTGACTGGTGAAAGGGAGTCTTCAAAGCTGTCGAGACCTCAATATAGAGGAGGTTTCGTGTGTGTGTGTGTGTGTGTGTGTGTGTGTGTGTGTGCGTGTTTGTAGACATTCATGCACCTCATGTGTTTATGAAGACATTCTCTTGCATTGCTTTTAAGCCAGTCTAAATCAGACATCTTGGGTCTTTACATGGAGTTGATGGGCCAATCAAAGGGTTGGTTGAAAAGGTGAGAATTGTCAGAAAAACAACAAATAGAAAATATTCTCCGAATACAACAACAACTCCTAAGGCATTTTAGTGGATTATCTGGATCCTTTCCAGGTCAACACCATTTAATTCTCATTAGAAATATAATAATTATTGATTAGTTTATACAAAAAACCTATTTCCTTACCTCCGCCCCATAAGATGGAATGATTTACGGAGCGATTCTGTAGACCGAGGCAGCAACCAAACCCTCAGGGTTTTTAACCGGTGTGCTGGTGATATGTGCATTAAATATTCACCACAGAGCCCCAGAGCTCTGCGCCCTTCAAAAGCCTCCCCCCTGCATTTATTTATTTAAAAATTTGTTTATTCCTCCTCTCATCTCCCTCTGCCTCTTTTTCTTGTCTGAAGCCACACAGCGAGAGCCGCCTGCCGACTGAAAGCGAGCTGAAGACACAGAAATGCCACAAGGCCGGTTAGCAGGTTTCCTTTAGCTGGCGACAGGCCTCAGAGAGAGAAGACAGCATGAGCCAGGAGATGAGCGATGAAGAGAAAGGAAAGCAACAACACTGGGAGACAGACAGACAGACAGAGAAGAGTTGAGCTCACATCCTCGAACAGACAACAGAACAAAGAGAAAGAAGGCAACGTTCACGGCATTTTGGCGGGCAAGACGTAACAAGATGACATCCTAAACTTTCCCACATGCTGTCACTTCCATGTTGTGTCTTCTGGTGGCTGCAGGGCTGCCAGTGTACAAAATATGGGCATATATATTTTTTATTTAGCGAATTTTATCGGGGGATTCAGATTCAATCAAAATACAGCCAACATCACTTCCATTTCATGTGTTGATTCGACTGCACTTCTCGTCGGTCCACAGTGTGTGCTTGTAGCGATGCTGCTTGTAATCCCAAGTGAAAGATATGAAAGCTTACATAAAAACATAACCCACATTAAAAAATAAATAAATAAGTAAGTAAATTAATTCAATATGGAGGAATCCCATTTGGAATTAGCGCAAGACGACTGATGTACAGTAAACATGTTTCTGATCAAGAGTGTTTGCTTGAAGAAAGTGAACATGAGAGGACAGAAAGAGAGAAACACTCGGCCTAAAGATCTGTTTACCAACACGAAGCTCGTCAGCAGATGTTGCTTAAAGAGTTGAATCGCTCGCTCAACAGCGCACTGAGAATTAACCCGACAAATGTTTCAGTTCACCGTCTCCAGGTCCAGTTTCACTGCTAAATCTTATCGTACCCGACTTGTGCAACCCATTTAAATGGAAACAACGTTACAGCGTCTGCCTCTGTCAAACTCTCAGACCTGCAATTACAAACATGACATTGACGTTTCAAATAAAAAAAACAAACATGGCAAAAAGTGCTGTTGTAGCGAGATTACAACTACTAAACCGCTTGTTCGACACATTCAAGTTAACACAATGTTTAATGTCTCTTGCCAGCATCTGTAGGCTTTCTAAGTGGTTTCGTACTTTTATCCTTTCTGACTCATGAACCACCTTAACCTCTGAATTCCACCAGGTGCATGTGCGGTGCGTCTCCGCTCTGAAACGGCTGCAGAGCTGATATGTTTTTAATTCTAGTCAGTGTGTGTGCTTCCACTGACTGCAGCCGCGTTGCGTCTCTCCCAGTCACAGCAAAGCCAAAACAGTATAATTTGTGCGTGTTTTTGATATGTTTAGTGTTGAAAAAACTTGCGTGCATGTTTTTAACTAATAATTAGCACAGAAAACCTTTTATCACTCTGTGAAAACAGACCGCGTTATGTCTGATGCGACTTATATTCCGGATTTTAATGTAATTAATTTTTCAAATAATTGACTTTATTGTGATAGAAATACATTTGATTATGGATTAAAAAATATATTCAGATAAATGGGTATAAAGTTTTTTATTTTAAAAATTCCAGAATCCAATTGACCATGAAAAAAATGAAATAAGACCAATGAGACAAAAAGCCATTACACCATTATTTTCACAACTATGAACTTGCCGAAGCTGATAGGAAAAGCTCTGCCGGCTCCAGACTAAGTGACATCATGTTAAAGAACCAACACAAATTAAAACATCGGTCCCCAGCCTAACAAAGAAGAGCAGAGCGGATAACTCTTGGTTTGGATGGCAAAGGGTGTGTGCATTTTAGTACCGACTGCTTCTTAAACGAGGGTGGGTAATTGTTCTATTTGATGGACCCCTGAGCCAACTTCTTTTTTTTAAAGATATTTTTGGGGGCTTTTTGGGCCTTTATTAGGACAGGACAGCTGAAGAGTGGACAGGAAACAGGGGAGAGAGAGAGGAGGAATGACATGCAGCAAAGGGCCACAGGTGGAATCGAAGCAGGGTCCGCTGCGGCGAGGACATAGCCTCTGTATATGGGGTGCCTGCTCAACTGACTGAGCCACTGGGCGCCCCCACTGATTCAACTTCTACCTGAAAGTTTTGCCACGTTTGAATTGCTGTTAGCATGTTGTGCAGCTCTTGTAGTGATGTTGAAAAATGTGGAATTCAAGGACGGTGAAGCAATACTGTGTGAACTTTGAGTCTGATTCAAAGCCAAGTAAATAACAAGAAAAGAAGTTGGGGTCCAGTTACTGATCCTCGCCTGTGTGTGTGTGTGTGTGTGTGTGTCAGTTTACTTGATAGACGTGCCCTGAAGGTATCACCTCCACATAAAATCAACAACTCTGTGAAAGAGTGTTCTGAACTTATTTAAGTTGGTGTTAATGAGTGAGCTTTTCACAAAGTTGCAAACCAGATTTGACTTAATGTCCTCACACAGAACCTGCCTCTCACTGGCAAACCAGCATGAAGATGTAAAGATTCAAAGGCGCAGCCCAGAAAAATGGTGCCAAAATGATGTGTCTGGGGAGTGAAATTTGCTCCCTCCTTTAGGGTGTGCGCACTCAAGTATGGATTTTTTTTTGTGCATGCTGCAACGCCAGCCATGATGATAAATTCCCGTCTTGTGCGAGAGCTGTCGATGCGCTGGCTGAAGCAACCCTACATGCTCAGCGCCTAATGTGGGCAATCCTCAAACACTTAATCTCATGAACTGTGTCATGAAACCATCAGAGAAAAGTTTAACTGACTGAACGTCTCCTCTCATACGCATGAAGAAAAGAGAGGAAAGATGAGTGGATGATGAGGTGTGTCTGCGCGTGTCAAGGTACCTGCCACTCTGAGGAGTGAGGCCAGATTCAGCAGAGTAGTGGACTGCCTGTAGGCAGTGGGGCAGTGGGCGATGCACTCCTTTATGAGGGACAGACGGTCCGACCGCAGTCGCACTGGTAGGGAGAGAGAGAGAGAAGGCAGAGGGGAGGTTAGGGGGTGTCAGACATGTTCTCATAATTACTGTATTCAGTCAGGAGAAGTCACAGCTGATGATACAAATGATCTGGTGTAAATGATGGATGCAGCTTCTGTCATGATGTCTGCAAAACAAAAAGCTGCAATTATAGTTGAGCCCGACCGTAATGATACCGCCTAAACTGAGGAATTTTATTTGCATAATCACATAACAAAAGAAAGAAGAAAAAGCAAATATTTTTTGGCAAAATCATCTCAAATCAAAACTTTATTATGTAGAATACTTCACCTTTGAGAAATGGACTTTAAATCACAACAAACACCAACAGAAAATACAACCTCAAACATTTTTAAAAGGCAAACGTTAGTAGAAATTTGGGCAACACTTAAAGCATCCACCTATGATGCATTTTATACCACAGTTAGTTTCGGCCTAGCAATTTGATTGGCTAAGAGACATTAAAAACGTGACAATATTTCACCACAACATCGTTTTTCTTCACTCTGTATGTATTACTCTGCATCAACGGTTACACGTTGCCATGGCAACATTCTAATTTACAGCTGTGATCAACAGTTACACTGTAAATTTAATTCATTCAGCCACTGTCAATCAACCAGCCTAAAACATGGATTTCTTTCAAAATATAATGTTTGAACGATATTACTGTACAACATCACTCCCTCTTGTGTGATATTGCTTAATTGCATAGTTTTCAATAACCAGAGAGTCTTGGGCCACCTGAAATTCCTTTTTAAACAAACATGGTGCTGGCTGCGGATCTGATCATTTTAGTACTGAATGGATAGTACAGATAAATGGCTTTTTTGACAACCCTAGAGTCATGATTCAGCCATGACTTCATTCACATTGCGAAACAAAGCACACACAAGTGCAACCTGCTGACGATAAGGTGTCGCACTGCTGTTCCGGCGGCCCGCTGTTCCGATGGCGCATTGTTCCCACGGTTCACTGTTCCTCCCGCATGTTTTGAGATGCACCAATATTACAGACATCCAATTGCTCACCGCTTCCTCCGTTCCTTTCAAGATGAACATGAATGGAGAGAGACGGCTGCTCTTTTAAGCTGTTTGAATGGCTTCATGAATTCCATTTGTACAGACTAAGCCAAACCCTTACCCTAAAGCTAACTTTAACCATTTTATGCCTAACCGTAACCTAACCTAACCTCAAATCATACCTTACTTCTGAACTTTGTGCCGTACTACTCTCACAGCATACAGGTGGAACAATGGGTCGTCGGAACAAGGAGCGGGCCCCAATGATAAGCCACCTCCATGTTTGTGTTGTGGGTTTTTTTTGTGTTTGTGTTCCCTTTGTTAAAATGGGGGTTAAAACAGTTAAAATGGGGTTTTTGGCTTGTTGACGGCAGATTGTTCTTAAGAGTAAATATTAAAGATCAATCAAATCTCTTGTATGGGTGATGGTCTGAAACTTTTTTTTAAAAAATCATTTAAGATTTGAAAATCATCTTGTGTGCACCACTTAGCATTAGCTGCAAAATGCTTTATCAGCTAATCAGCTAAAATAAGCTGCTAACTTTGTCAGGTGTTTACTGCTGTTTACTACGGCAGGAGAGATAAAACAAACAATTCTACGAGTGCTGTGAGACTAAATGAAAACAAGTAGTTGTGGAAAACCAAAGCAATGACCTTTAATATGCTAAAACAATCCATAGAGAATTTCACAATCCATCACTATGCGTGACGCGTCTCATATTTCACGTAAACATAGTCATGTATGTTTACATGGGCTGCAATAATGCAACTATTGACCTTATTCTAAATAAGACAATATTTCGATTAAGGTTTTTACATGAGTTGCTTATAGAATATTCCATCCATATTCCCGTGTACATGCTACAGAGCACGAGTCTGATTAATGATTCACGAGATGCACATCATGACCCTTTTGAAAACATGCAGTCAGTCATCTTTTCTCCTGAGCTAGTTGTAAACTTGCTGCCAGAAGCTACAGTATGCGTCGTCAAGCAGCTTGGCTGCTGTAAACTATGTGTCGCTGTCGCAAAACGCTGCGAAAACCCCATTAGGACGACATAGTGTGGTTAAGGTGTATATACATGTGTACGATAAGACATCTAAAACTGGAAAACTCCACATGTCTGAATTCTATTTTTGCTTACTCCAGCTATGACCTTATTCAGAGTAAGGTAATCAGAAAATGCTGTTTACATGGCAGTGTCTCATTCAGAGTATTGCCTTGATCGGGTTAATATCAGAATATTGGTGTCCGTGTTAACACAGTGATTGTTAGTGTAAAAATACTGATTATAGCCTCTTCATTGTGGAATAGCTTAATTTAACAAGTGAGTCCAATAACAGCTGCTCAGACTCAGTGGGTACCTGAAAAATCAATATCTGTTATCACTGACATAGAAACATGACTTCAGTAACAAAATGCTTAAGAATGATTATTTGTAATGCAGAAATACAAACAACAATCTTACCATAATCCACATGTCTGCTTTCCATTTTCAATTTTCTTTTCACATTTTTTTTTTTTTAGATCTGCTGCACATTCTTATTTATCTCCTTTAATGTTAATGTCCTTTCTGTACCCGCAGTATTTTTGCAGTGACTGTGAGCTCCCAGGTAACCGGAGGGAAGCAGGAGACCCTGTGTGCTCAGATCCACGACCCCTCTGAACCGGTCTCTCTGACCGTCTCCCTCCAGATGAACTCTCACAGCACCGTCATCCTGGAGGAGGCAGTCAAACAGGACTTTTACCGCTGTTTGAACTTTCAGGTCTGACTCAACATATGCACAGACAGTTAATCAATTGTTAACAGCCACTGTACAGTTTGCAGAGTTAAATATAATGAACAAAACCTACTGGCTTTTTGGTTTGCCTCTGCATGTTCTGTGGCAGGAAGGTGGAATTAAACAGAACAGAACTTGAAGTGTTTTAGTGGTTAGATGCATCCATGAGGTTTCCCGGCTTAGTGTACTTTCCTCTCCTCGTCTGCCAGTTCTCCATTAAACTAATGGCACAAATACAGGAGTTGTTATGTAGCCTACCTAATTATCTAGTTGGCGCCATGATGGGGGCTGTCAATGCCAGTGGTTCTCTGTAAATTACTGTTCTGGTTTCTGTCGCACCGCTGCTGCTGTTATGCAACTCAGGGCCCTTGCTCCATATTGATGTGAAATGACCCGCCGACCCCAATCAGCTCTATGACAATAGCACTTAGTTTCACTTCGCTCCACAGCGCTCAGCCCTGCTGCCGGACTAGTCTGGCATTTGTCTATTTGCAACTAAACAAAGGCTGCTTCTTTCTGCCAGAGGCTAGCTATGTACCTGCATTCCTTTGGTAAACACCCTCTGCCCTTACCCACAGACTCACAGCACGCACACACACACACACACACACACCCCTCACATTTGGAATTGGTTCCAGTTCCTGTTATATAATAGCAGCTCCATTAGCAAGTGAAAACATACGAAAATTCAAGTATGACGACATCCCATAATTAACCATGTGAAGTGGAAGAGGTCAGTTGTTGCTCAATTTCAGCAGAGCTCAGATTGAATGGCTTCCAAGCACTTTTTTTTTTTTATTTTAACCATTATAGTAAACAGCTGTTGTACTGCAAAGAAGGAAACAGCACAATCTAAAAGTGCTTCTCAACTGGGCACAGACTGGTTCTGTGGCTCAAAATTGAAAAACATCCAACTTTTTTCCCTTTTAAATATTCCCTGGCTGACTGACAGATGTGTGTTTTCTGAAACTGCAGGTTCCACCAGTGAGCACAAAAACTGTGGCTCTCATTAACATCACTATTCAGGGGGAGAGTGACACAATAAGCAAGAAGACCAAAATCCTCATCGAGCCCCCTGCTTTCATCCATATCATTCAGACTGATAAACCTATCTACAAACCTGGACAGACTGGTAAGTACCACATGTTGGCCTATTCAGAGGCGTGTCCAGGCTTTTTTTAACTTGGGTTGCAAATGTAGCATAAAGCTTCCATCTGTTTCACTTTTGAAAAATTGTACTTCCATCACATTTGACAATATAATCGCAGTAGAAAGTGCCAACAAAATACAAATACAGAAGCCTAGCTAACTGGAAAAAAAAAGGAGAACACAAATGCTTAAAAAACACTAAAATATCCTTTTACTGCCTCTAAGGTTTAAGATTGCATTGCACCTCAGCTGGTCGAACAGTTCAAGCAGGGCCGCCTTTGACTGGGCAGATAACCAATCAAATGAAGTGGCACCTGGGGTGGCCAATCAGATTACAGGGGTGGCTCATGCCACCTCTAGACTTGCGCCTGGTGGTAGTAACACTGATTCCTGACTAGACGCGACACTAGCGAGCAAGCGAAAAGCTGTTTGCTTTTCTTTTTTTTAGGGCTGTCAAAGTTAACATGTTACACGTAAATAACACGTAAATGCAAATTTATTTTAACACTGTTAATTTTTTTAACGTGCGATTGATGTTCTGACCTTCGGCTCGCCCCATAGTTTGGGAAATCAGGTAGCAATGCAGCCACTACCAAGACATATGGACAAGATACACACCTTCTGACAAGAGAGCTAAAGTGGAGAGTAAGGGTGTTTTCACACCTGTAGTTCATTTGTTCTGGTCCGAATCAGTTAATGAGTTGCCGGACTCTGTGTGTTTCCAACTTGCTTGGTTTGATTTCACACATGCAAAATGTCAAGCGAATCAAAATCTATCAACCAAAAGCCCTGTGAAAGCTGTCGCCTCTTCATTGGTCACAAATCACATGGGTTTTGCAGGCAGAGAGAAAGGATAGTTTGTTTTCTTCCAGGATGTGTCACGTTATTCATAGCACCCTGGAACAGCCCATAGTGAGAGAGTGTGCAGCAGAGCGAGAGCTGAGCGACTGTGTGTGAGCAGCACTTATCTCTGTTTACTTCTCAGTTTTGAATAATATTTCGTTAGTGTTGCAAAGCGTTTTCTTTTCCTGTTAGTCTTAATACAGCTGGTTTAGTCCAACAATGTGCTATACTCGCTGCACTTGAGGTCTGATTACGTTCATACCACAAACGAACCGCACCAGAGTGCGTTTGGAAGTGGACCGAGACCACTTCTTCGAGGAGGTCTAGTGCTGGTTGTTTTGATCCGCCTCTGAGTTCGATTGCTGTATTCACGCCAGACCAAACGAACTGTACTAACAAGGAATCTGCACCAGAGTCCATTTTAACCGGACCGAACAGCTGTGGTTTGAAAACAACCCAATATTTAAATAAATTATTAAAAAAATATATTTTAATAATTTAATTTGGGGGGGGGGGGGTAAAAGTAGCTAACTTACCTCCAATACTCTCTGCAAAATGAATAAGCCATAATGTTACCGTCCACGTATTCCAAGCCATCTGTGAGTTCGTACACGCCGGCACATCTTTTTTAAGAGGCTTTGGCACACAGGATAGCACAAATTATCGAGGCAGCATGCTTCTGCCTTTGTTAGTATTGTTGCTAGTAAACAAAACTGCCTGTGAGCTTTCAAACGAATCATGATTGACCATTGTCCAGAGTCAGGATGTTCCGCGGGGGCCGACAGCCCATTTTTACACGTACAGTGTGAACACTTGGGTCGTGGTTGACGATCGGACCGTACAGCGCGAGGACCTCAATCATGACCTTTGGTGTCACATCGCAGACGATCAACTAATACAGTATTAGCTGGAGTTAGGACAACATATCAAAAACTCGTACAGTGTATGCCAGGCTTTACTAGTGAGCACTAGCAGTGACGGCGGCTGGAGCTGCTCCATGTTCACGCTGGTCAGTTGCAGTTAGCTGTTAGTTTCCAGGCTAGCTCTGTTAGCACACTGTACCTCGCCTGAATCACTCTGTAACTCACTTATAATGTGGTCTGACTTCCGAATATGGGGTGAGTGTTTAAAATGACACTTACAGCTGACAGTCAATAAGACACAGAGACTCGACTGAAGGAGCTGTTGTTGCTTATAGCAACAGCAACAACAGAAATAAGCAATCGAGCCCTGATCACAACAGACTAAACGTAGCAGAGCACCGAGTGCTTAGTCAAAGTATATATCGCAGTATTTATCATTGTTTTGGATTGCTGTGATAATGATAAACACACATTTGCATTAGGCAAGCATATTTGTCCACTTTCATATTGATAAGAGTATTAAAAACTTAAAAAATATTCCTTTGAAGTCATTTAGAACTGAAAAGAAGTGCGACTAATTTGTTATAATCCTGAGTCAAGTATGAAAATCATGCGATTAATTATGATTACATGTTTTAATCTAACAGCAGCACTCGTTTCTTTCAGTGAGGATGTTCTAACTGGCACCACGCGACAGTCAGCAGCTGCAGTGATGTTTCGCTTGTTGGCATTATTTTATCAAAGTTTTGTGCACTTGGTCCGCCTCCGACCTATTTTGATTAATCAAAGTCGACGCTGACTCCGTTCAGTTTCTGGCCTCCACCTGTGAACAATCAACTTAACTGCTCCTTCTGCTGGGATGTTGCTGACAGTTAGTCTAACGTATCACGCTCCCATCTGATAGAGGTCGCTCGCGACGCATCCAGTTAGGGATCAGTGTAAGGACCATGTCCACCAGGAGGACATTTAAAGCAACGGAGCTTCCTGATATGAGGCAGAATTACTTCTGTTGCCAAAGTAGTGCCATTTTTAAAAATATTTTATTTAAAAAGTTAAGACAATTTTTCAGCTTACTTGTTGTTACTGTGTGATGAACTTGTGAAAGGAGTGTCCTGTGACAATTAACCCTTACACCCTGCGAGGACTCAATGAGTCCTTAACAGGGTGAGAGGCAGAAATTAAGTTACACACTGAAAGGAAGCTTTTTTTAAAATTTTCTTTTTCATTTTAACATTCATTGAAAAACACTACCCTCCAACAATGCATTTTGCTAAAGCATGATCGCAGAAAAAATGCTGCTCAATAGAAAAACGGGCAAGGACTCAATGAGTCCTTAACTGCGAGGACTTATGGACTTATGCTGGCCTTGGCTTGAGAAAGCCTGAATTAATAAGTGAGGCCAGTGCATTCCTGAAACTTGCATTCTTTGTAATGGCCAGCAGGGGGTGACTCACTGGTTGCAAAAGGGGTCTGATCGTATAAAAGTCTGTGAAAAGGGCCAAACCTCTCAGTCAGATCCAGTCACGGTAAAGGCTTAGCTCCTGTTCAGCTCCACTCTCTTGTCTAACTACGGTGGATTTTGACTCCAAAAAACAAAATAAAAGCCAACTATTGTTGACAAACTTAAGGTTTCAAAACAGTGATCCACAGATCAATAAGAGTCACGGCAATTTTAAAGTCAAAGTCCTTTAACGTAACGTAATGTACCTTTACAACCAGGGTTCTGTCACTCGAACTGACAAGGAGAAGAGCTGAACCAAAATTGCTACCGCAATGAACTTGGCTAACCAGGCTAGCTCCCAGGTACACCGCCATGTTTGTTTACTCTAAAGCTGCGTCTGGCCGTGCAAGATTTCGGGTTTTGAGAGTCGAGACTCTAGTTGTTTTGTTGTTGGTTGAGGGAATCTGTTAGTGTGCGGTGTGCTGTGTCGGTTATCTCGTAGCACACCACACACTGTAAGAGCACAACTGTTAAATCTGTCGTTATGTGTGGGGTCTCTTACATTTTCAAAAACAGTTAAGATTTAAAAAATATTTTAGTGTGTGCCAGGCTGCCTCAGTTCTTTGAGCTACAAAGGCAGCTAACTAACATCCCTGCGTCGTGCTATCCGTCATCTCTGACCGGGGTTTTCGGTTTTGTCGAGCCGGGTCACACTAAGAAAGCCGCACTCTCTCACTCTCGTACTCCCCTCTGGTGTCTTTTGTTTAACCGAAGAAGATGAAAACCATGGGAAAAAAAATCTTTTGTTTCTCATCTTAACACCATCTGTTATTGGCAGAAAATTAGCCAACTTCAGTTTGTCTGTACGAGCAGTGCCTTCATTTTGTCAGAGCCGTGTAGGTAATTTAATCTGTAATCTGATGTCCCTCCTCATCTCTGCCTGCTGTCACTCTATGAAATAAACCATTTATCGCTGTTTTGCCCTGCTTGTGTTATGTCTTGCTGTGCGTGTTCCATATGTAAAGAGTTAATAAATGCTTTTTTCCCTTCCTTAAAGTCCAGTTTCGAATCGTCTCTATGGATACCAATTTCATCCCTGTTGGTCGAGTGGTAAGTTTGTGTTTTTAATTTTGTCTGCAAAATTCTGTGATGTTGTATGATGTGCGTAAGAGTATGTGAACTTTGTAATGTGGTGTAATTTCTACCAAACAGTCGGTGAATCTGAAGAACGAGGTCTATTTTGGTTCAGGGGAGTGGGAGGTGAAAGAAGGGCTGTTTGTTGATTTTGAAGACAGCGTGGGTGTGAAGCGCTGTGTGGAGTAGTGTGATAAACATGCTGTCAGAGTTCATTTGGCACACACTGCGTTTGACCCAGACATCTGAATCAATATGGGCTCAAGGCCTTTTCCGTTTGGTTGGGAGGCTGAAAACACAAATGTGTGCAGCAAACGTGAAATTCATTCAGATGTAGCATGAGGGCAGTTTTCAAGAAAACCACAAGTCCCGTCAGATCTCAGATCACTTCCAAATGTTCTCACAGGCAACGATAAAGATGTCATTTCACGTTTTTTTTGTTTGTTTTTTTAACTCATATGTCAAGTTCAGCGCTTTATCCAAAATGAATGGATAAAATATTCAACACAATAAATGTCTGGGCTATTATATTTAATCTAAAAGAATCAGAGCTGCAATGATCAATTGATTAATTGATTCATCAATCAGTAGAAAATTAATTGCTGACTATTTTAATGATCGATTAATTGTTTTTTAAATCATTTTTCAAATAAAAAGGTAAAAAGAGTTTACTGGTTAAGCCTCTTAAATGTGAGAATTGGCTGCTTTTGTGTTGGTTATGTGAATAGAAAGGGAGTCTTTGTATTTTTGGGCTGTTCGGACAGAAGAAGCAGTTTGAAGACGTCTCGTTGGGCTCTGGGAAATTGAGATCACCATTTTTCATACTTTTTTGAGATTTCATGAAATAAACAACTAATCAACTAATGGTGAAAATAAGAGGCAAATTAATTAATGATGAAAATAATCTTGAGTTGCAGCCCTAAAAAGTATGCTATATTTTATGTACATCATACACATCTCCCAAAAAGAAGTCAAACATATTTTGTGCCTTCAGAAACTGTGGGGTCTTGTCTAGAATTATTGACTAAGATAGTCCAGAAGTTTGTGGGTACGTTGAGAGTGTAAAAGTAAATCAAAAGTCTCTCTCCTTGGATTTTGTGCAGAAGTTATTTATGAAGTGAGTTGAAGACATTACAAGTTATGTTCAGTCAAAAAAAACAGATGACTTTTTTCTCCTGTGAACTGACTCTTGCTCCAAACCAATATTATGTAGTTCATGCAAAAACACAGTTCCACCCTTATGAACAGAGTGAAGAAAACCTGACAGACCAGTGCCTGTTGCATAATGTGTGTGTCTTGGAATTTCTCTGTGCAGCTCATTAACTTTTCTTTTTCTTTTTCAGTACAAAGTGGTGGAGCTTCAGGTAAGAATGATTAAAGTGATAGAATGAGAGACTCAAAGATGCTTATGAGATCATGGAGCTCTCCTGCTGACTGTTTACTGGTTATCTGACAACTTAAAACATGAAGAAACGCCACCTTGAGCGGCTTCAGCGTTGTGCGTTAGCTATGTATTTGGGGGGATGTCTTACATTGATGGAGTGTAATCAGCTCGTTCAGGGATTCGAACACTTAAGCAGCATTTAATTTTTAAATAAAAGTTATTGTCAAAAGTCAGACTTAACAAGTATTTCTGATGAAAAGATATGCCATGAAAAGAATCTGTTTGTATTACATTTATATTTCAGAAAAATAAGTTTTTGATATAAAATTATTCAAATGATAATAGAGGATTTTTAGATCAGGATGACTCACAGGCAATTTGAATTTGTTGAATCATAGATGCAAATGTTTGACTGTGATAAAATTCAAAATCATATAATTCTGTGCACATACCGTGCATAAGGATTAAAGTTTTAGCAAGTTTTGCAAACTGTGGTGACTCCTAGTGGTAGCACCAATACAGACAACAGTACCAGCCAATCAAAGGGACACTGACATTGCTAACAAAAATATATGCCATCGTATTTATGCTGCGTTCACATGGAATCAGGCACATGGTAGATGGCAAACCGGATGTAATTTAAGTGGATGAGAGCTAGAGGTGCTCCAGTCGATTGGCCACTGATTTAAATCAGCAAATTTTCACTCCAAATGACTTGATCGACTGTTGCCAAATTACCTGATCCGGAAAACTGATCTTTTTTGGGCGAGCTGCACCGTTTCTGTCCAAACCATTGAGCAGTTTTAATAAGGAATCGCTCTGCATTGTGGGAGGCATTATAGCGCGCACCTACCTTACAACATGGAACCGATGTGAAACATATACAAGAAGCACATGTCCTGTCATGTCGTCTGTTTGGCAGTTTTATACTTTGTCCGAGAAAGACCCCAAAAATGCAGTTTGCTTTCTAAGAAGAGACAGACAGTACAGATATTGTAGTAACAGTATCTGTAGAGTAAACATTTTCCCCTTTTATTTGAAAAGGGAAAAAAATCAGGATCAGGCCCAAAAATCCAAATCGGAGAACACCTAATGAGAGCAAGATGGTGATATTTGATGAGGTTGACAGAGATTGCCGGCAACGGTAACAGCAGATGTCATTGCTGACAAAAGTTAACATGTTGTAACTTTTTGCCGTCCTCCGCAGCAGAATTTACAACCGGATGTTACGTTAATCCTCAAATGCATCATGCAAGGAGAAAACATGTCCGATCTCGAGAGTGAGAAACTGAGTATTTTGGTGCAATAATACCCGGAGCTGTATTAACCACACTCTGAAAACCTACCGAGATGTCAAACGAAGAGCTGATACATGGAAGGCAATCAGCACAAAGCTGATTGTGTCGGAGGGTAACTTTTGGTTTAAGTTTTCAAAAGAAAATTAGAAGAAAGCTGCATTTTACAGCTACATGCATAACTAGAACAGTTACATAAAATAATAGTAACAAAGTAATTTCATGGGTGTTTCGTTTTGCCGTCCTTACATTCCATGGGACTGTTTTTTTTCCGTGCCATTCATAAGGTGTTTCCTGCCGTAGACCGTCTTCCTGATTCCATGTAAATACAGCATAATATAGATGTTCCCGTACCGTTTTTTTCTTCCTGCTGTTACTGAGTAGACTACCAATCCAATAGCAGCAAATAGAAAAAAAATTCCTTTAACTCACCTTCTTTGACTTTGCAGTGTAAAATATTGCTGAATGCAGACATTTTGCTAGCCCTGTCAGGTCTCTCTGCTCTTCTTCATCGCTCTAAAAAATATTAACTGCCCTTGCCAACTTCCTGTGGGCTGTTTTAGAGCGACAAAGGAAAATTGATTTTAGGTATGCAACATCAGTCAGCGCTAACTGAGCTAATTGGAAAGTAGCTAGGTACTGCTTCGTGGCTAATAAATAACTTGGTATCTGCTTGGTGCATAGACTGGTGTTCTTGCCGATTCCGATACCAGCCTTTTAGCGGTATCGGCAGCGTTTTCTGATACTGGTATCAGTATTTGAACAACTCTACAGACTAAAAATGATATAGTTACAGCTAAGATCCATAGCATGGGGGATGGAGTAGAACTTATGTTGTCTTATTTCAGGAGATGAAATGCTAACCTGTTCTTCTGTGCTCATATACTATGACATATTCCCTCAGTTTACAGTAGATTTGTACGTCCATCTTGAAATTCAGTTGCTATTGCTGCTTACTTGAAGCAGTTAGACTTCAGCTCTGATCTCAACCTTCAGTGAATGTCTGTGTCTTTATGAAGGATCCCAATTCAAACCGTATTGCACAGTGGCTGAATAAGGCCATTGTCAGCGGCATCCTTGATCTTTCCCACCCTATGATTCCTGAGGCAGTGCAAGGAACCTACACAATCACCGCCTCGACGAACAAAGGAGAGCAAATATCCCATACCTTTTACATCAAGGAATACGGTCTGCTGCAGTCACAGGCTAAAAAAAAATCTCACATTTACCAAAATAATGATTATTTGTTTGATTTATGTACATTTTCGGCTGTAAGACTTTTAATTCTGTCTCCTTTGCTTTAGTCTTGCCAAAGTATGAAGTAACGGTTCAACTACCCAGTGTGATCACCATCCTGGACAAAGAGGCAACGATGAAGATCTGTGGAAAGTGAGTTCAACAACGGCACTGAAGTTTAGGATGGAGCAGTTTATTTACTTAAGACAGTTAAGCCATTTATTACAGTCAAAACTGAAATCAAATGGAGTTCTCTTTTTTGTGTATGTGGAGATACAAACATTGATACTGCAGCAACCACGTCTGTATCCAGGATGAAACTTTTTCCTTAAGAAAACTTCTCAGACGGCAAACTGTAGTTCACTGTCATCTCAGACATTTGCATTGTGTGCCAATGTCTGAGAACATCAAAATGCATAGTGCAATAGTTGCTACAAGACACTTATCATCATTTCGTAAACCCATAGTTAGCTATGGACTGGTTTTAATGTAAACTTCATTTCTCTTTTAAATATTTGGGGAATCCGTGTACTTTTAGGCTAATGAGCTTTCACCACCTTGCTTATGTAAGCATTGATTCAACTTAAAAGAGTTCTTTTTTTCGCACATTAAGCCTTATAATTAGGATATACAATGTAGTACAGCATTATTATGGCGAATGGTGCAGTCACGAGAGCTGGAGCTCCTTGCTCCTGACATCACTGCTAGCTGAAACAATGGAGGTAAAGGGGCATATCAAGTGCTTTGACAATCTGTCGAAAAAGGTCATTTTAAAAGGCGAGACAATCACCAAATACTTAGTAGTGTCCTCATGTACAGACACTAAACACAAAGTTTACCAACAGCTTTTAACCTTGAAACGGCTGTTTCAGCTGCTTCAGGAAACGAACAAATAGCTGTTTCCAGCTTATTAGCCGCTGTTTAATTTTGTATTTTAGTGTCACAACATGAAGGTCACCACTAAACATTCGGCCATTTTCTCATCTTTTAAAACGACCTTTTTCAACAGATTGTCGAAGCATTTGAAATGCCCTTCACCTGTCAGCAAGGAGCTCCCATGACTGCCCGTTCATCATAATAATGTTGTGGAACATTGTATGTGATTGTAAATATTATTATTCTAAGGCTTAATGTGCAAAAAAAATGATCTCCTCCTCTAATGTTTGGATGAATTAATCTTACAC
>JAQLOL010000010.1:11376659-11394522 GCA_029783665.1 Naso thynnoides
CCCACCCTTCCATCCGTATGAGTGTGAGCAGATGATGACTGAATTTTCATTTTTGGACGAACTTTCCCTTTAAGTTGCCGAGGGGTGTGGGAAGTCGCCAAAGGTGGCAACACTGAAGCAAACACACTATCAAACTTTAAAAGGAAATGTAGCTTGGTTGAGTGAGCGCCCCCATATACAGAGGCTGCGTCCTCTCTGCAGCTGCCACAGGTTCGATTCCACCCTGTGGACCTTTGCTGTGTGTCATTCCCTCTCTCTCCCCTGTTTCCTGTCCACTCTTCAGCTGTCCAATCAAGAGATAAAGGCACAAAAGCCCCCCAAAATACCTGTAGTTGCCAGGTAAGCTTTCTGTTGTTGCAGTAAAAATGAATGTCCCACATAGTGTAAATTACTCAAACAGCATGCTGGGAAGAGCACATTCAACACTGAGGAAAGTGGGCTAAGTAATTTCATGTCAGCACTACTGCACTGCAAAAACTACACGTATTCATCCCTCAGTCGGGTGTTTCAGTAAATATAAAGATGAAAACTATTAGCCCACAATAATGACGACAACTTATATACTGTGACTATCATGTTGTGATAAAGAGGGACACGCTGATTTTCTGTCAGCAGCAAACTGATCTCTCATACCTCCATCAGTTTGACAGATATGCTGCTACATGAGCACATGCCAAGTAAAAAATCAACACCTTGCAATTTAATCAGATGGTTTTCAATCCAATAACTGGTGCTGAACATATCACGTAAAATGTTCCAGTGAGAATGTAAAAAATCTACGAGGTGTGAGGTGCAAAGCATGCCAACTTACATTCTTCATTAGCAGGCGGAGCTTGTCAATGTCACTTAGCTGCTGCAAATCCTGAAGTGTCAAACTCAATTCACATGAGGTCTCATACACGAGCGTTTCCATGGTGACCAGGTCATCACACAGGAGCTCAAGCCCTGGGATTTCCCGCTCCTTCCCCAGGCGCACCAGAGACAAGGCGCAGTCCACCTGACGGCCACAAAGAAACGCAAGGGGAGAGAGGAAACATTAAAAAAAACAAACAAAAAAAACAATGTAAACAGTCAGTGTGAAGGATCTCTAAAGAATCATTAGCTAAACTCTAGTTTTATTATAATGTAGACTTCATCAAGTGATGACACTATGCTATACTGGTTCTGTCTGAAGGCTGAAATGAAAAGAAAAACAACTGAACTGGACAAACTGGCATTGTGAACAGAGATGTTCCGATACCATTCTCTCCTGGCCAATACCAATTCCGATGCCTAAACTTACATACAGGTCAATACCAAGTACTGGTCTGATACCAGCGCATAAAAAAAACAGCTCCTTACACATTTGACTTTCCAGTGATAAATATTGCTGAGTGCAGGCATTTTGACCCTCTCCTTTCGACTTCGTCGCTCTTAAAAATAGTAGTTATTAGCGGCAGCACAGTGCAGCTTTCTGAGTGCTGTTTAAGAGCAGCAAGGAAAAAAAAAATATTTCAGATGTGTAATGTCCGTCAGAGCTGACTGAGCCAACTGGAATGAGGATGGCTAACATTTATAACAAATAATAAATTACATTGTAGGTGGATGGTGACAGACTGGCGTACTCGTCCATACTGATACCAGCATTTTCAGCCGTATCGGCGGCATTTTCCAAGACTGGTATTGTCATCGGAACAACTTGTGGCATGATGATATAAATTCACAAATTCATGATTTGCATCTCTTGTATCGTGAGAACTGCATTCCTGCTTTGTGCATCTGTTTTTTGTTTTTTCATTGTTGTTGTTGTTTTTTTTTAACCATTATGTTTATTGAGTTTTAACTTTAACACATAAGAAAAATGCGACACAAATATAGGAAAACAAAAGGAAATAACAAACTAGACTGAGTAGTAGATGAATAAGTAAAAATAAATACATAAGTAAGTAAGTAAATAATTAAAAAAATAAAAATTTAAAAATGTTTACAAAAATGCAGGAATGGATAATTAAGTGAATAAATTAAAATACAGTAAGAGAGTAAACAATACAACACAGACGAACAAGAAAGCAACATGGTGGTTAAAAGGTCACTTAAGTAAGAGCTCATGGGTTCAACCAAGTGATATACAGTAATCCTGCAAAGTTATGGGTTAAGAGACTAACATTACACAGAGGGTGTAAACGCCCACATCAAGATTCTTCCGTTAGATTAGACAGGTTGTTGTTTTTCATATATTGCATATACCTTACCCACACTTTTTCAAACATTTCTTGTTTTCCTTTAAGGGTATAAGTAATTTTTTCCAAAGGCAGACATAAAGACAGTTCTTTAAACCACTGTGTGATACTCGGTTTACCCGTTTTTTTCCACATTAAGGCAATCATTCTTTTGGCTTGTAGTAAACAGCTGTTTATGAAGATCTGCTCGTGGTGATTTATATCATGTCCTACGTCTGTTGTTTTTATGTTTTCCCTCAGTGACTTGTGCTCCCGTTGAAGCGCTGCAGTGTGACGCTTCCTGTATGTGCTAGGGATGGGACTTGACCTACTGCGGTCCAGACCGTTGGGCAGGGTTTTTCAGTTACAATTTCAGTTGGGCCAGATTTTAATACCAGGAAATTTAGCTTGGCAAGGCGTTTTTTCCCTTTAGTCCCTGTAGTCATTTCTGCCGCCATTTGAATAGGCCTGCCCCAGAGTTAAACTTGACTAATGTTACACCTAAAACAACTATCTTTGGAGTTAAAATCACTGTCCTCAAATTCATCTTTTAACAACATCCAAACAAACAAACTCCAAAGGGTGGACAACAGCATCATGTGGGCGCTGCTACTCATCCCAAAGCAGCGCAGGAGCACTGCAGAAATCGAACACTGGTGAAGTCTTTAACATTTAATCTCTGTTTTGTGACGTTTGGTGAATCACCCTTGTGGCTGTTCTTTGTAGCGCTGCTGTATTTGCACTGTATTCCTAAATTCGTGTACTTGTATGTGGTGCCTTGTATCTTTCTATCTTGTTAAAATCAGGTTAACTGAGTCAAAGGAACTTCGATTGATGCTCAGCCACCTGTGGACGCTGGCCGATCGATAGCAGATGCCGCTGGGGTCCTGTGGTGATGATTGCTTCCCCCCCCCCCTTTAGGAAAAGACGGCCCTTAAACACAGCAGTTAGCAGCACGGTGTCTCGCATACAGAGAGTTTACCACCTTGTCATCTTCGGCTTTTATCAACACATCTGGCTGAAAAAATAATTAAAGGCCTTAACTTATGGAATCTATTCTCTCTCTCTCTCACACACACGCTCACACACGCGCGTGCGCGCACACACAAGACAAGAGAGAACCTAAATCACCTTGAGTCAGAGCCTGAGCAATTAGATACAACAAGAGAGAGAAGTCTATTGATCTGACTGTGAGTAAAGATCCTCCCTGCTCCTCTCTCTCCTCGCTCTCCTGAGGAAGATTCCCCAGCTAACCGCAACAATTCAGATGTTAAAATCTCACACTTTTTAATTACGACCTCGTCTCAGTGCCCTCCCCCCATCGTTCTCTGCACTGTAACACCACTTGTATCCTCTCTCTCTCTCTCTCCGTGCTATCTGGCTCTCACCGACTCCTCAGTTTAATTATCCAACTCAATTTGATCCGTCTTTGTCTCTCCTCCCAGTTCTATCTCAGCCCTTTCTTTTAAACATTGTTTCCACGTTTTCTCCTCAACTCGCCGCTTTTTTTTTTTCCCATCCTCTTTCCTCTCTCTTCCCACCTCTCGCAAGAAGCTTGTAACAGTCACTATGATTGGCCTCCATTTGAACTCAAGTCTGGCCCTTTGCCTTCTCTGTATGCCTGTCTCCCCCTCTCTGTCTGCTTTTCAAAGACACCCTCTCATTTTGTGCAATTTTGCTGCCAACAATGTTTCAAACAACACTTTTTTTTAAATATCCTTTATTTCTACCCTTTCACCCCCTTATAACCCATGATTTTCTTTCCTACCGACGGCTATGAGATTGCTTTCCCTTTTTACCTCAGCATCTGTTATTCCTGTCCTTCCCTCTTTCGGTGTTTGTAATACACTCAAACTTAACTGGAGATGCTGCATTGGCCCGGCGCTTATCTCCCTTTTTCTTTCTTTCGGCAGCGCTCCCATTCTCTGCTTTTTTCAAACCTTGTCTCCCATTGTGAGTCAATCTGTCATCATCTTGTCAATCTTCACATTCAGCGCCTCGCTTCCTGCGGCTCTGTGACTGGTTTAAAACACTCCAGCTTCCTCTGATGTGGCTCCTTTTAATCAAACCCCATTTTCCTCCATTAAAACGCTCTCCCAAGCATAAACAAGGCCAGATGAGGGATAGGAGGAGGGTGCAAATGAGATAGAACAAATGAGATGAAAAAGTAAAGACGGCAGGAAGAAGAGGGAGGAAAAAAAAGAAGTTCAGCAAATGGTAGCAGCGCTCTCCCACCGTCCCCCTCTCTCTCCGCTGCATCTGTGAGTGTGAGAGAGCAAAAAAAAGGGTGTTAAAGCAAGAGTCGTGAGAGTAAGAGACAATCCCGAGGGGCTCCTGGAGTAACGTGTGAGAGAGCAAAAAATTTGATGAGGTCAAATTAATAAAGGAACAAGGGAGAGAATGAAAGAGCGAGCCTGTGTGAAATTCCTCAAGATTAACCAAGCTTTACTTTTACACACATACTCTTAAGTCTCTCAGTCTCACTTTCTTTCTCTCGAGTAAATGATAAAAGGTGCGATTCCCCCGTTGTCTTCAGAAATGAGCAATGGGCTCCCAAATCTCTTCTCCTCCATCCTCTTCACGCCCAGTGTGAGGGATAAAATGGAGAAATGAAGGGGAAAGATATGACTGCATCCCAGTCAGTCCTTTCACAAAGACAAAGGGAGCGCTGTGACAACCTTGATCCATCACTGTGAAGGAGGTAAAGGGGCGACGGAGCTGCGGTGCGGATGGTGTGGGTGGAGAGAGTGGGCAGCACTGGCGGTTACATCCCATTACTTCCCTAAACAAGTCCTATCAAGTCCTATTTTTCAGCTCCAGCAACAGAACACAGATGACAGAGGCTTTGGTTACTCTTCATTAGAGGTCCATATGGCAAATATGATAATGTCTGTCGCAGATAGGATCAAAGTGACCTTTACTGATGGAGGTTGGCAACATTGCCTCTGCAGCCGCTGAATCCCAGCTCGTCACTTTTTTCCGTCCCCGGTCATCTAAAAGGCGTGTGCAACAGCAATTATCTTCCCCATTACCAGATGTCTATTCATTCTCTCTGCTCCAAGTTCCAATCAGGAACACAAATCCCGTAAAGAAGCCCGGGCCGCGTGTGAAATATCTTTCACCTTAACAGAGACATTTCTACCAGTTTCGACAGATTTTGATCACTAGCGAGGGACGGATAAGCTAATTACAAGGTCAAAGTGACAGAAATTCCAGTAACCACTTGCGAGAAAAGCATCTCCGTCGCCATGGCAATCAGATTTTGAAGATTTGATTCCGCAGGAACGCGGTCCCTGCTCATTTATTTATCCACAACCGGGAGCCTGCAACAGTCTTTGTGTTTGTACCTGTCTGGAGCAGAAGTCGATATCCTTTGCCCTGCTTTGGTACCAATCGGTCAGCAGCTCGATGGAGGGCGTGGCCGTGCGGAACCTTAGAAGCTCGGGAGAATCTTCGTAGAGAAAACTGTCATCATCGAGCAAGTTCTGGTCGAGTGCAGCTCTGAGGATGACATGGAGGGAGGATGGAGTGTATTTTACCAGTCACTCACTTTTTATTAGGGAATAAACAGCAGATTACACAGAAAAGGGCAAGTTTGATCATATAATCTTCTCATGAGCAAAAAAAAATAATAATAAAACATTACAAGAGCAACATGAACAATGAATTGATCCTACTGTGTAGCCGAAACCTGATATTACTAATTCCTCGGGGCCACAGAGCTCCATTCTTGTTCAAAATCTATTAAAACACATCAATGAGCAACATTGTTGTTTATTGATGTCGACCATGTTGCTCCTTCACAATAAACACAGGGACTGTAGTCCACATTTACTGCCCTGTTGCTACCTGACGGAGATATCTGTCTGCTGATGGCCGATATTGGCCTGGCACAGATATATCTGTATCAGCATATCTGTTCCCTGATACGCGTCCATATTAAAGTGCTCTGCGGGCTGGAAAAAAAATATTTTTATTTTATTTTTATCTAACCTTTTATTTGACCAGAAAGACCTCATAGAGATTAAAAATCTCTTTTTCAAGAGTGTCCTGGCCAAGACAGGTAGCAGCACAATTGAACAAAGTTACAAGCAAACAACAAGCAGTCTCTCACGGAAAACATAACACAAGATACAAAAATTTAAAATGCAATACGAGCCACAAATATTCCTCAAAATCAACCAAAAGCACAAGTGGATCAGACTGAAACTCTGCAACCGGATGTGTCAGCCTCTAAGACGTTCAACTTCCTCTTAAAAGCATCCAATGAGACCAGTTCTCTGAGATTCAGGCCCTTTTGCGATTCGTTGCAAAAATGCTCGGACTAGTAATATAAAACGGTGAAATTACGTAGTTTGCCCAGCAGAGGGCATTCTGGAATTTATTAACTAATAAGTTAAAAGTTTACCCTTTAGTGCACTTACCTTTGGAATACAGTTTGTTCAGATCTAAGGTATTCTGCCTCCATTACATATCTTTGTCACAAGTATTTGACAGCCATGTTCTGCTGGTATTATACTGTATATGGGTGTAATATAATTAACAGATACATATTGATACACCAGGTATTGAAATTTTCTGGCCCCTAATATGGGTATCGGCACAGCCCCAAAAATCCCTTGTTGGCCTGGCTCTACCATAAATAAAAACTTGCAGTAAAAAACAAAACAGCGCTTTCAGGACCCATTGCTCAAGATGTGTTCGACAGCAATCAATGGAGGACAATTATGACTAAAAGAACAGACAGGCGGACTAATGCAGTGTTGATTTTGGTACTTTTCATGGGAGTCGTTAAGAAATGAAACCAAGCGATACCAGATTTTGGGAGCTGACGCAGATACTGGTATTACGGTGCCTTGACAGGCCAGTATTGGCTGCAAACAGAGAATATCACCATCCTTTTCCCTTCAGAGGGAGCGTTTGGGGCGAAAGTAAGAATGGGAGAGGAGAGAAAACATACAAATGAGATGGACAAAATGGAAGAAATATCATGGCCAAAAAAAGAAGCACGGGGGGGGACAAGCACCATCCTAAACAGTGTTGGCTCCACAGCATCACAGTATCACATTTTCAGCCTGCAATCCCTGGCCATGCATACCACAATAACCAACTGCTATGACGACTTCCCACCAAAGAGCAATGAAAAGAGCTTTCTAAATAAAATTGTAAATGAAACTGGCCTCCCTAAAGAAGTAGGCAGAAGGCATAAACTGGCAGAGCAACAAGATTTGGTATTAGTTTGTTATGGTGCTGTTTAACATTTAGATAATAGGATGTCGTGTTTTGTTTCACATAATGATGCCAGCTCAAGCATCTGGCCTGTATGGAGCAGGAATTTTAACAACTCTACACTGCGTGAGGCTTTGTTATCGCCGGAAAATGCGGCAATTTTACTATGTTATATCTCAGTTACGCAGCCTGACGCAGAAATGTGTTAACATCAGTGTTCACGTGGAGTGCTTACCTGCACTCCTCTGCCTCGCACCAGTCCATCTCTCTGTGCCTCTGCTCGTCCCATGGAATCAACGCCAGCTCACCTCTGCTATCCAGACTGGGAGAGGAAAAGAAAACGAGAGAAAGAGACGAAAAGAAAGAAGAAGGCAAAGGCAGAGCAAGACAAGGAAGAAGAGAGGAATTAAGGGAGATAAAACATTAGAGGAAGAATTGGGTCAGTTTTAGGAGAGTACAAACTTTCCAGAGCCTTGTCCCCCATATAACATTAGTCAAAAGCCAGAGCCTCTCTTTTTCAAGATGTCTCTAAAATACTATCGCCACAATACTACAGCCAATCACTGGAGGACGGGGGGTGGGGGTTGTCCTTCTAATGTCCCCAAGGGTTCCCTTTTAGTGGACAAAAAGTGCCCCACTGCAAACAACAGGTGACAAAAACACAGCCTGAGATTTACAAGGCCCGGCGGAGTTCTTTGGGTCTTTCGCTTGTGAGCTTCTGACATTTGGGCCGTTGGTCTACAAATCAGGTCTTTGTCGATTCAAAAAAACATTTTCGTGAATTAGTGCTAGTTGGCTAGATGCTAACAAGGAAGCTAAATAAACAGGAGTACATTTCAGGAGCCCAGCAGCTTAAAGGCAGGCACAGATGCTACCATAGGAAAGGATGGGCACGCTTTTATCCCCTTTTACCATTCACACTTTTTTACACTAGTCATATCACAGTGATAGTATTGCACGTATCCTACAACAAGTAGGCCCAAAACACAGACTTCAGCTATCCAATCACAATCCACTTAGCATCAGTCCACAGTACCTCGCTACTGCACAGACCCTCACATACATTATAGGAACAAAATACAATAAAATTTCCTCTTTCGACTCTGTACAATATCGTCACTGACCAGATCGACTGAACAGAGACACAAAAGAAACAGAAAAAAGTCAAGACCAAAAAGTTACCGTTCAGCTGTTTAAGGGTTTGATCACTTGCGGTATGAACGACTGTTTCATCCCGTTTTTTTAAAAGGCTGGGTGCTGATACCTGCAGCCTGAAGGTAACAACTCAAAAGCAGTATAAAAGTGAGTGTAAAATGTTCTCTGCTTTGTTAAGAGATCTGGATGTGTAAAAGTCTCCTAGGCTGCTCAGACTGATGCTTTGCAATTCGCTGGCAGTGGTTATGATCTTCGTCACGTCGTTTTATCTCTCAGCAGGTCAACACTGACAGCTTTTCGCCTGACGGACGTTCTGACTGGCAAGCAATCAGAAAAACGAACACGGAGAACACACTTTTTTTACATAATAATAATACAAGAAGAAGAAAAAGAAGAAGAATTCCGCTGTTATAGTTTTAATATTTTCACTCGTCTTCACTCTGTTTCACTGAGGCCCACTGGTGCCCCCCTCCACTCTGAAAACCTTAGATCAAGATCAGACTTTCACTGTTTCAACCTCACTTAGTCATAAACTACGTGACGTTTAAGGGTTGCAACACGTGTGAAATGGAAACAGCAGATCATAATAAAAGAAGAGCGGTCAAGAAACAAAACAAATGGCAACAATAAACGAGTCAAAGAACTTTTGAAAAGACTCTGGGTCGTGCCTCAGTTGTAAATAGAGGGAACTTTCATTTTCTAAACACCATGCACGCTTCAGTTCTTCCTGGTCTCCTTGAGTGTGACAGGTTTGAGGAAGATAAATAGAGAACACCCAAGAAAAGGAACCAAAGTGAGGAATGAGTTTGCAAGCGGGCCTGTCAGCACTGACAAGCTTCAGACACTTAGGCGAACACTCACAGAAGCACACAAGCTGCGACACTGGGATGAGCAGAAGCAATTTTTATCTCTTATTCTAGGATTAATGCATTTCCTCTCGTTATCTATTTGTCTGTGGACAGAAAAAATCTGTACGATGGCTGTAAAACTCAAGGAGATACCGTGGGCTACAAATCATCGACGGCTTTGGTGCAGTTAAAGGCCGAGCACACTCGCGCTGCAGCAATTTTTTTAACGCGGCCATAAATTCTTTCCGATCACAAAATACATAACAAGTGTCCGAGAAGCAGATGTGATTTATGTCAAAGCACAAATGTAGGAAGATTTCGACCAACAGTCCACCAGTTCATCCGTTACGGCTGGGATTTTGACTCAGACGTGACAGAGATCGAGAAGTCTCGGCTTTTTCCTCTCTCGTTTTCTTTTTTTCCCCTGTCGTTCCCCAACTCCCTGCTCCTCTTTCCTCATTACAGACAGCCAGGTTAGAGGGTGGAGAGTAAATATTGGTGTGAAAGAACTCAGATATCGATAGAAGGAATGAATTATTCCACGCCCGCTCCTCTAATCTACTTCACGTCAGCCAGCCTGAGAAAGGTAGGGGAAGCAGGGCGGCAGGAAAATGTGGATGCAAAGCAAACTTGAAGCTGGCATTTGAGTGTATTTTTTTTTTTATTTCCACTGGGCCAAACCTTTTAAAGCTACAGGCGAAGTTTTTTAACAAATGATCACTATTCAGTATTCTTCCATGCATCTGGAGATCCCCTGTGCAGACCTGATCAATACCGCAGGAGAATATCTTATAAAATAAATACTGATACATCTCCAATACACTTGTCACAGGTCGATACCGGCTATTTTGTTGCTCCAGAATCGAGACTTTAGCGTACAGCCAATGAACTCCAAACAGATGGTCTGAGACGACTCCGTCTGCTGCAGTATAGGGGCGAGTGCTGTTGGGAGGAGCAGTTGGTGCTCACAGGCTGGGGAAAATAGGAAACTGCCCCACAGCGGCAGAGCCATGATGGATGCTCACTGCAGAGCCCCAGCTGCCTGACCTCCATACAAACTCAGATATGGCTAATAAAAGAGAGCAGTGTTGGTGTGTGGATGGGAGCTATAAGAAATATAATTTTTATATGGTGTATATATATATATTTTAAGTCATGACTCTGGGGGACTTGGGCTTTGTGTGCATGCGTTTCTTTATACAAATGTAACTGTGGTATGTAAATAAATCAAATACTAGCGCAGAGAGTAAAAGAAGTAGTTGAAAATGGAGGGCGGGCGAAAAGGAGAGAAAAATGGAAAGCGAGTTAGAGGAAACAAAAAGGCGCAGCGAATGGCTGACCGCACTCATCAGTAAATCCACTCTGTCACCTCTATTACTGAACCATAAAGGGGTGAGGAATGACTTCTTCTCCTCCAAAACACTCCTCCATCATCTCCTTCACACATCTCCTCTCCCCTTCAACACTCCTTCAGTCCCAAAGCACAGTAAGGTTAAAACTAGAACCGAACCAAAGTGGAGGCAGATCATCGCAATCACTGCAGCTACTACTGCAGCTCAGTAGTTCAATTATTTGTGTGGAAACATAGAAGCGACAATTATGTTTCACTCCTTTTATTTCATCGCAGCATTTCTGTGCGTTTGCCAGTGTCAGCCCTTCAGATGCGGCTCTGTGTGTACACTTAACAGGATGCAAGAATAAACCGGTGTGTGTGTGTGTGTGTGTGTGGTGCTTTTCAGGGATGAAGAAAAGATTTCTGATGTGTGAAGGTGAGAACACAGAGGAAGTAGTGTGAAAGACCTTTGACCGCACGCTTTCAGACAGTGTGATTCCTGTCCGAGTTGGTTTTAATTTGAAATGAAGCGAGAGGTGCAACGTGTGCATTCCAAACAATCCTGTCTCAGAGTGGTAATGTTGGTCTTTTTATACTTGCTGTCTCCGTTTCACAAAGTGAATGATTATTAATTAAATGGAATTAAAGATAATCCAGCAAGTAAAGTCCCTATACACTCAAAAATGTTTTTCCTCTTATTTCTACAGTTTAGTGTACGAGTATTGTGCAGATTTCGACAGTGGAGGCTGTTTTTCACTTTCATCTGCAGCAAGTGAGAAGTTTCTCCACAGGGGCGCCCGGTGGCTCAGTCGGTAGAGCAGGCGCCCCATATACAGAGGCTGTGTCCTCGCCGCAGCGGACCGGGTTCGATTCCACCTGTGGCCCTTTGCTGCATGTCATCCCCCCTCTCTCTGCCCTGTTTCCTGTCCACTCTTCAGCTGTCCTGTATATAAAGGCACAAAAGCCCAAAAAAACATCTTAAAAAAAAAAAAAAAGGTTTTCTATGGGGAAAAAATCATTAAAACTAATTGCGTTGTTTGGGATCAAATGGAAAAATCATACAGCATAGAAACTATTATAAATTTGACTCTAATCATCATTCAAATAGAGATGAAAGAATCATTTTAAAACTAAATTGACTAAACTAATAAAACTAAACTAAATTAAATGTTTTGTGTCATAGAGGAAGAAAGCTTCATTTCTAAATGCCTTCAGTGGACATGATCACATCATTTCAGTGTCCCAAAATCAACCAAACATCTCTAAAATGAATTTCAATCTTTACTTTAATAACATATGATTAAAGTTAAATCTGCATTTAATGTTACGTTATGTTTTGTGGCCTGGATCAGACATAATCATGAGAGCAAATTAGGCAAGAAAACCCTTCCATGTGTGACAGAAGGTGTCTAATTACTGGTTGTTTGTTCTAGCTGATGTTATGGGAGGCAGGAAGTACTTCTCTCAAACCTTGTCTTTTATCCAAAACATATGTAGCATACAGCATAATATTGTTATATCCTGTGAAGCATAATGGTTTAAATGATGTGAAAACTATTTTAATGTGAAACTAATGGCAGTTTAATCCTCTTTGACACACTTAAATATCATAACTGTATCGAAGCAGCATAAATATCAGGCTCAGGGTTAGATCTGACAAAAACTGATCATGCATCAACCCAGCCAGCCTCTCTTGACTGGATACGCTTGTTTGATGAAGCCCCTTTCCAGTCAAAGATGTCCTTTTCTCTTGTTTTTTTTTTTTTTACTCGGATGTCTGAGCTGCGTCGTGCAGAATAACCCGACTTTGTACAGCTTGTTTTCACGTTCATCTGCTGCTTGCTCACCCTAAATCTCTGCTTTTAAACCTGTGATTTAGAAAAATTAAAGCCTCCAACAAACATACACCTGGACCTCTGATTTAGACTGTCCCTTTAATCTCCATCCCGTATTGCACAACTGGCAACAACATCCATTCCCTCCAAGCCAAAACTCTCAAACCTGTTTGCCTCAAGGACGCACACTCGCACATCACCTTTGTCTTTGGTCGTCTCCGAGCCTCAGCATGACAGAGACTTATATTTTTAACATCGACAGCCTCTTTCATTCTTTCTCAGGGTGTGTGTGTGTGTGTGTGTGTGTGTGTGTGTGTGTGTTTTAAAGTTGTAATTCTACTTCAGGCTTCCAGCTAGCAAGGAGTCGAAAATGCTGCAGCCAAAATCCTATCATCATGCAGACGTCAGTGTTTTAGCATTCCTCTTTCATGTTCTGTGTTGTGTTTTTACTCACACTGGTTGAATCTCAGTTAGCAGGCTGTTCACCCGGAGGCTTGGGAATGTTTTCCTACAAGCTATCAGCCGATTTTGTGCTGGCGTATAATATCTTTTTCCAAACTTGACTGTATACAAGTCAAAAAATTTGAATAGTCGCTGTAAAAGCCTCTGATAGAAGTTTTAGGCCATTATGTGTCACTTCATTTCTCAACTGAAATTCACTTCATCTGTTCAAATGTTCAGCAAAATGGAAAGTTTAACACTCTTGATAAGTGGGAGTGACATAGTTTTAGGCGATCAGGTAAGATCTTACTGTACCAATTAGGCAGATGGTTATGTTTATATTTTTTGATTGACAGCTCACTGAGTTTTTTTAAATCTCAACATGCTGTTTTTATACAAATTACTTTTATTGCAAATGAACAAGCACACACACAAACCTGCCGTGACTGTGGAGGGCATGTGGGGAACTTAAAACGTACTCACCATTTAATTATTGTCTTTATCGTGGGTTCTTAAACATTTATCCTGATCGAGGACCACATACTTTCACAGATCCACTCACAGGTTAACATGAAATTCTTTCAGCAAACTATTAGTTTAGGAAAAAGTAGGAAAAATGCTCTCAGGAGTCTGTGAAGTAACCAAAAATGAACTTATTCCAAAGAAGATGTTATTTTCTATTTTCTGATTTCTCATTCACGTGACGTATAAATGAAATTACCATTCTGATTCATATTAATGATGCCACATCGCCTTTGACCAACAATAGTTAACCAAAACACTGCACTGCAAAGCAGCAATCATGGCATACATGTATTGACCTTCAAGAGAAGTCTGAATCATGTTTTATGTAAATTTAGTAAAACCCTTGGAAGATTTCATTCAGTCTGATGTGTTTCTATTTCTGAGCTCCTTCAAATGACACATTTTATGAGCAGATGACTAAAATGTGCGGGTTCTAAAAGATCTGAGCGCAGAACAGTAACACATAGTATGTATAGTTCTGGATAAGTGCTAATTAGACTTCTGGATACTTGCTTTCTGTGACTCAAGCGACAGTAGGACCAGTCATGCCAAGCCCACATATTGCTGATTACAGCCTCAGTCCACAAGGCCCAGACGCCTGCTGTTTTTATCCTAGCTGCTAGGTGATTACATTCACTCGTCTCTTTTGGTCCAAAGCTGGCACTGATTAGAAACAGAGAGTCAAACCAGCACAGCTCTGAGTGCTGAGGACAACAGCAAGAACCACAGCTTTGATTACACAAACATGAAACTGGACGCCAGCAACTGTGTGACCGTGTGGCATCATTAAAAATTAACACGGTAATCATTAGCTCTGGAAACAGGAGTGGCATTTTGAGTAACTTGGACAAAGGAAACAACGGCTGTAGGGGAAGAGCAAATAAGGCAGATAAGCTGATAAACTGTGAGGCACTGACATCAAATTTGCTACACAGATGCAAATATTCCTCTAAAAGCTCTTCAAGCCTGTAGCCTCCAGACTGCATAAAAATGACCACCTAATGTAGGTGTTGGATTGAAAACAGCAAATGGAAAAGAGGAAATATAAAGCAAAATCGGTCTGTTGGCAGACTATTAGTCACTGTGACTTGGCTTGACCAGTCGGCATGTTCGCACTGGGGAGTCCAAAGCCGAAGAGATGCTTTATTTTTTTATGTGAATAACATTTTTAGACCTCAGAAGACCTTTAGATTTGCCCTGAATGAGTATGCCTTTGTTTGAATTATATAAAAATCACCTTTATAACATTAAGAAAAATAGTGTTAGTGACCTCCAGTAATCCACAAGAGATCTTGATCTCAATGTGACTACCTTGTTAAATAAACCTTAAATATAGTGTATGTTTTTATTTTTTCATTTTCTTAGTGTTGTTCCTTCCTGTAGTCCACCAAATAAGTGGACAAAGATCACAAAATGTACTGAAAAATGTCTCTGGAAAAGCGGTGCTCCTATATTTAAAGAAAAAAAAAAAGCTTAGGCTTTAACCTGAGCACATAGGTTTCCATTAACAGGACAGTACTGACCTTCAGAGGACCTGAAAGCACTGCAGCCACAAGATGTTTTGTGTCTAAACGCAGTTCATGTGCTGCAGAGAAAAAAAGTCTAAAGGCTTGTTGGTCAGTTGAAATTGTCTTGTTTTCTGGCCCCTTAAGAGTGAGAGAAACAACCCTTGGATAGCTGTGATGTTGTCACAGTTTGTAGCAAACTGGTGCCACAGACATCCAAGAGGTACGGAGCAAAATAAACATTCATTTGGAGTTGTGTGTCTTCCTGTCTGGCCAATAAAACTCCAATACTCAGTGTCCTTTTACCGCCGAGGTTCCTCTCCACCAACTCCTGAGGGAAATATCTGCCTCTCCAGCAGCCAAATACTCCATAATGTTCACCTGCTGTGCCTGCCATTTAGTGCTGGGCAGGTGGGTTTTAGGTCGTTTTGACAAAATAAGTAAATAAAAACTTGAACGCCTGCCTTCCCCAAAAGAAAATGACACCATGAAAGTGGTAGACTGAAGCAGGACAGACAAAAACACTTTGTAGAGCTGAGGCGACATGCAGGGTCTGGTGATAATTCTCTGTTTGTTTATCCCTGCACGCATCTGCCTTAAGTAGGAGTCATCTGGTTTGTTTTTGCAAAAATATGCATTATTGTTGTTAAAACTATCCTAAATTCAGACAGTGAAAACATTCCCATCGTTCATACTTACCCCCATATTAAACATAAGACATCATGGGCAAAATCTGACAACACAAATCTAAAGTTTGCAGCAATGAGACCATAAAGTTGTTCCCCTGTTTTAAATGTAAGTTAGAATTCCAGAACGAGAGATGGTGAGGAAATATTCTATTAACTGAATGACTCAAAACTAAGACAATTGTGTCGGAGCTGAATGTGAGCCCATTCGCTCTGAGAAGACCCTCTGCTGCTGAACTGCTCTATTATGCCAGTTACAGTTGATGTTATGATCTGATTTCACAGGAAATGCCACGGTAGACTGATCTCTGGCTTTTTCCCCAGCGCCCTTGATAAGAGTGTAAATCTGTAGCTAAGGCTGTAAGCAGTGAAGGAAGACAGATCCTGTCTACCCTCTCGGTGTTTTATTGCCTCTGTGTATGCGTGTCTGTCTGTGTGTGGGGGAGTGGACGGTCTGTTTGACAGGCAGAGAGCAGCTAGTGTAATCACAGCTGGAGGAAAAGAAATGAAGACTTCCTTTATCTCACGCCATCCAGCTACAGTTTCCCTTCTGTCTCACTTTCCCTTTTCATTTCCAAACCCTCTTTTTCTTGTCTGGTGTCTTCCTCGCCTGTCTGTCTTTCAGTGAGCATAACAAAAGGCTAAAGGATGAGGGAAGACTCCAGCTGCCTGCTTACAACCTGTATTAGCGCGTTTGTGTGTGTGTGTGTGTGTTTGTGTGTGTGTGGGGGGGAATTAAATGGTATTAGCAGAACTTGCAGACCAGACTTGAGCAGTTGTCATTAGGAATTTCAGTGTCAGGCCGTTTTCTCCGTCCTCGCTCGGTTTCAATATTCTACTCTGCTGTCTCCTGTAATTGGCTTTCACTGTGGTAAACATGTTTAGGATTCAGCGTTCAGGGATGATTGTTGGCTCTCATTCTGTACAGTAAACACAGGCTGAAATGCTGTTTGAATATGCAGGTCCTCACTCATCAAACTGCTGATTGTGTGTTCCAAAGTGCTTGTGTGTGTGTGTGTGTGTGTGTGTGTGTGTGTGTGTGTTGGTATTAGAGCTGCAACGATTAATCAAATAATCAATTAATTGATCAATAGAAGATTAATCGGCAACTATTTTGATAATCACTTAATCATTTTAGCTTCTTAAATGTGAGGATTTCTTTTCTCTTCTGTTTTTTTCTTTCTTTATTTTCACATATAAAACATACAAATGTGCCGTACTGTGCCCTGGGAAGTTAAGATGAGCATTTTGAGCTCGTTTTTGACATAATATGGGATAAAGGATTAATCAGTTAGTTGTGAAATAAATTGGCGGATTAATCAATAATGGAAATAATCATTAGTTTCAGCCCTAGTTGGCATCTTTATTCCTAAGAATTCATATTGGATTCAGTGCTTGTCTTCACTTTTTGTCTCTCGATATGAATATTGATTACTTTGGATCATTTCCATTCTTTATTTAAGTCCATTCTGTTCTGTATGAAACCTCCAAGTTGATGGATCTCATCGTCACTGAGGTGATTATTACGAAAATACTTTTAATTTATATATAAGCACCGGCTAAAAGAAAATACTGTTGTGGTTTTACCCGGTCATCTTCTTCCAGTCGCAGCTCAAATTCAGATGTTTTCCTGCCCTATTAAATGTCCCTTACATGTTTCCATACGCTTGACATTTCTTGCTCAGTTTTATGCTTTTAAGGAGCCAGTTGAAGCCTCATGCAGCTCCTGAGTGTAATCTGCCATTCGATCTTTATTGCAGTTTTGAAATTACAGTGCTTGGCTGAAGGGGATAGTATATTTATGGTCAAAAAGGGCCTAATATCTGTCAAAATTTATGTTTGGCCCAGAGTTGGCACATGTTTCCTGTTTCCTCTTTGACTTTTTTATGTATTTTGTTTTTTATTGTTTAAACATAATAAAATATATAACATTAATAATACATTTCCACATAAAATGTCTTTGGTTATGTTCTTATGTTATCCCAAATGTTTCCAGCAGTGTTTAGAGAAAAATATTATTTTTCAGTTCTACAGCGGTGGCTGTTTTAAAATCAAATGACAAAATTTCATGATCCCACATTGCTTCACTGCATCAAATGTCTTTTGTT
>JAQLOL010000010.1:11436373-11455985 GCA_029783665.1 Naso thynnoides
ACAATGAGAAAAATAATTTTTTAAAAAAAGGAAACTGCTAAATTCCAAGCTTGCCTGAAACCTTAGTTCTTAATGTTTATTGCATGAAAAATTTAGCAATTCACTGTCTTTTTGTTTTCTTTTTGTCATCGCAATATTAAGGAAATATCTACATGGGACAATAGGAAGTTAATCACTTGACTCTTTAAGCCAATCACCCGTCACTTCCTGTATGTAAATGACATGACCTCCATTTTCCTCCATGCTCTGATGAAGGCCATTCAGTGGAAATGTTAGCATGTTGATTGACATGGCCAAAATGGTGAAACAGAGTAATGTCCACTTTGTTTTATGGATTTGTCTTATTCCTCTGTGCCAGAAGACTTCAGCACTGCATGATATGTTCCTTCATTGCAATGAAAACAAACACTGTAGCAATATTTTATTTTAAGGGAATCTGCTGCTGGAAACACAAACCAAAGCACTAAATGTGTTTTAATCTGCAGATGAAAATAGTTGAAAATGCACTAGTTTTCTTTTGGATAAACAAACTTATTAACTCATACCAAATAATGGTAAAATCTTTTTAAAGACTTCAGCTTAAATGTTGCTTGACTCTGCAAATGAGTCTCCGTGCCCACGACAGAGAAGAGAAAGAAATAAAAAGAGCTGAAAATGAGTTTAAAAAAAGAAAAAGAAATGGGAAAAAAATAGGCTTCACTGTAAAGTAACTTGGTTTAAAAATTGTTCCCTCACTTGTCTGTCCTTGGCTCCCCTCCAACCAAACAAATGCAATATTATCATGAGACGCTGTCTGCTATCAGTAAAGAGGAGCAGGGCCAAAGAAACACTCATTCTCTTTTCTTAAGAAATTGAGGTGAGGACATCTATTTATCGCCTTTCCTCTCTTGCCTCTAATTTAAATTTGAAGTTTCAAACAAAAAAAAGAAAAGTCAGTGGCTGGAGCGACATTAGCGACATTATAGGGCCTGTTATCCCTCAGCCAGGGAAATTAATTACTTATTGATCAAGAGAGCAGGGAATAAAATGAAGTGAATTAATAAATAAGTGAATAGATAGCAGAGAGTGGGCCATAGGTGGGCTACTTATTCACATTTGCAAACATCATGGTTGGCAGATTCCATTTGTTTTCCATTTTATTATTACCAAAACAGGTCCGACACACACTGGAACTCTGGAGTTCATTAGTTATTATGTTACACTTATAAAAAGGATGAGGAATTGGAGGACTTGGCTCCCATCAGAAACCCTCCATGCTAATACACTGAGAAAAGAAAAAACTTGGAAAAACTTAAAACATAAAAATACTGATGTTGACTCACTGAAATAAGTTTATTCAGTGTGACAAAGAAATTGTTTCAAACAGAACATTCACAAGAAAGTTTAGTTTTCATAATAATAATAAAAATTAGAAAGTGCTGAGATTTTTAGGTAATGGGGTGAAAAAATGTTTGTTGTTTTTCAGAATTTTGAAAAGCAGTTTTAAAGGCATTTAATCCAATTTTAGACCTTGAAAAACTTCTGCAGCACAATATTTACATCCATGTTCAGAGGAGCAATTAAAATTTCCTTCTTTTAATGATCCTTGTTTTGCATTAAATGAACAGTAAGATGGTAATAATTTTATATCTCCTTTTAATAAACGTCCCTGCTGCTGGAAAGTTGTGTGCTGATTGGAACCTCCCTTAAAACTTGCTAAGTACATATCATTAGGCCTTAAGACAGGATGGTCCGGCTAGTAAACAATTATTTATAACAAATTATTGCCTAATGTATCATATTAACAACATGAAGCATGTGAGATTTACACACCATGCTTGCCATGTTTATTACATTTACTTAAGGTATTCAGCGACGCACATTTGGTGTAAAACACATCTTTTTTTATAGATGGTGCTTTATGGTGGAATATGTGAGATTAACAGTGTGAAGTGTGTTTTTGTTTGGTTGATTTATGGACACTATAAAGTCATGTTTATTGGGCCGGTGCAAATAATTAAATGGTGGAGTTTTAAGTGCAATATTCACCTAATGTAAAAACAGAACGGGTGGAAATATTACCTCGTAAAGTCAGAGTTATCTCCAAAGTCAAGGAGTCAAAATATTTACATCGATAAATCTGTCCTTTACACCTCGCAACTAACAGGGGTGGACGGCCCGACCAGTTGGCTTTTGTAGCAGCAGGACTGAGATGAATGTTGGCAGGAGACGCTGCCGTTGTTTTTCACTGCTTCTAATTGCCTTTTTACCCTCCAGTATGTAGAGTTTAGGACAAAGACGAGGAAAAGTTCCCCAACTACAAACACACATAAGAGTCACATAGGGAGATACACAAAAACCCGCTGATTTAATTTGTTAAAGTCAGCAGAAACAACACAAGTACACAACCTCCTGCCATTAGCACAAACACACACTTCTACACAGAGTAAATTTGTACAAAACCACACAGATTCTGTCTGTATGTATATGAACAAACATTCACCCAACTAGGTCAAAACCTGCAAAGACAGTACAGCGTCAGATTGATTCCTTTAGATATTCATAGTAATCTTAAAATGCCTGCTTGTTGGGTAATAAGACACTTTATCATCGCATCTTTTGACAAGGTACATTAGTCTTGACCTGACTTTGGGGGGAAAAACGGATGCAGTTTGATCACCATAACAACCAGGTATTGATTATAACAATGTGTGGCTGGGTCAGGTATCCATCGCTTTTGCTGCTACTGAGGAGAAAGAGGGTGGAAGATCCACAAAAAGAGGACAGCTGTGTTTGTGTATGTGTTTGCTTGCACGTGCACGACTTCTGCAAGTTGGTCTTTGTCTCACATTTGTTGCTGCTGCTAGGCTCCTCTCTCTCCGGTCCGATAGCAGCTCAGAGGATGAGACAGTAAACGTCTGCTTTGCAGAAATCCATGTATTCACATGTATTTTACAGGCAAACAACACAAACTTTTTTTTGCAGTTTATGAAGTTAAAAAACAGAGAAAGCATTTGTAACAATAATTTCTTAAATGATGACAAGACTTGACATCATCCACGGGTCTCCAGTGGATGGGTTTTTCAGTGCTTCCGTCCAATCATCCAGCATGTGAGTAACTAAACAGTACGATACCAAATGTAATATCAGCGCAACCCCTTTCTTATAAATCACTTTCATCAGAACACAGTCACTCTTTCATAATAATGACAGAATTTAGCTTTTCACTGGAGTAAGATTTTTATCATATTTTTCACATATATCCCATTGAAAGTTGTTCATGTAAGAGTTAATAAAAAGGAAAATACAAAAGGAGAGACATTTCCATGTCTGACGGAACATAAACTTCTGTGGATCCACCGCTCTACTGACAGATTTCAATAAGACTTACATATAATACTATAATCAGTTAAAGTTAAAGTAAAATAAATGTCTATGATTACTTGATTAAATTTTCAAAAACATAAATACTCCAAAACTGTGTTTTCAAAATCTTGAATTTTTTTTAGAATGATCAGGGCTCTGTCAAGTCATTAAAAGTGCTTCAAACACAAACACACTTTGACTTTAGTTTTGTGGAAAACAAAGATGTGTTTCCAAGCGTACTGAACTGAGGCTCCACCATTTTTCTCTTCATCTAATTAAGGAAATAGAATATTGTCAGTTTGCAAAGTCAAGTAGAAATGTTTACTCTTTTTCCCTTGAGAGTCCAATCATCGATGAAGTGGATGTCATGCAAGAGAGCCATTAAACGCAAATGCAGTGAACGAAGTCGTAATATTAACATTTAAGGTGTGTCAAATGATTCACATTGTCAAGTTGCCCATTTAATGTTGCAATCATGGGTAATAACTTCGAAATCAAGGTTATATTAATTCATCATTTTCATTTAGCTTCCTTTTTAAAGTTTATTTTATTTTGCACTTTTAAATTCAAAATCATTTTAATTATGTTTAGCTGTAATTTTTACAATTCAAGTTAGTTTTACTGTAGTTTTAATGTGTCTTTTTTAGGGTCAGGTATGATGAGTCAAAAGTATTTGATACATACAAAATACATTTAAAGAATGTGCTACTCAAAGAACATTGGTTTAATTGGTCTGATTTTTTAGTTTTTGTTGCAGATGGCAAAAAACACTGCCATGCAATTTTCAATCAGTAATCTGTCATGCATAAACATAAAACACAAGAGCACAAATATTGTTATAACATCATTCAACATATAATACATGACATCTTTGAAAAAAATGGCTGAATGAAAACAACAAAACCAAAGACTGTGGATGATGCTGGAGACCAACTGTTGGTTCTGTCAGGCAGATTTCCTGGAATCTTGCTCTGTCCCTCAGTTGTACTGACAGACACAGAAAACTGATCAGAGGAACAGCAGATTGACAGTAATGTGGAATCGATGAAATAACTAGATATAATTTATTTTATTTATAACATACTGCGTTACAGCTAACTGACCCAACAATAGCAGGCTACTTGTAGTATGAGAAATTGTGTATGTGTGTGTGTGTGTGTGTGTGTGTGTGTCCATTCTCCCGCTCAGACACATTCTCATGTACCTGTATGTGCATCTGTTTACACAACACACACACAAGCCCCAGTGCCTGAGCTATGGTCTAATAGGATAATGAATTCAATGTGTAGAGGCAGTGTAAGGACTGATAGTGTGTGTTTGTGTGCGTATGTGCAGGGCAGCAGTGGGGGTTAATACAACATGATAAATATTTGATTTCTGCTGGGGCCAGTCCCCACCTACAGAATGGGAAATGGCTGTAATGCGATTCAGAACAGATTGTCCTCTGGGAGGGCCTTTGTGTGTTTCGCTTGCTGTGTGTGTGTGTGTGTGTGTGAGTGTGTGATTGTGAGTATAAAGGCCCTGTGACTGCATGTGTATGGCCAGGGGAAATAAAGGAACAAATCGGCTTACAAATCACCACAGCACCACGGCACCCCAACAAGCAATGGCCCCTGTCTGACTATCACCACCACCACCAGCAATGACCCTGAACATAACGATCAAGCTGATATGGGCCCTGACGTGACATTATGTACAGGTTCAGGAAAAATGCTGCTGACTGGGATGTACTAGTTGGACTGAATGATCAAGTGTTCATGCAAAGAAGAAGAAGAAGAAGAAAAAAAACCCCACAACATAATCTTGCTAAAGCCAGAGACTATAAAGATTAGTTTGAATCATCAGACGAATCAGTCTTGGATTATGCTGCATGTGATCTACATGGGAGTTCAAATCTGTCTGATCTAATCTAACGTCAATTTGAAATGCAGAATCAAAATCACTTCATCAGTAACTGATTTGTTGTTACAAAGGCAGAAAAGCCTTGCCAGACAAACACGATCAACTTTTACCACCTTGAAAGTTCTTTATGTTCATTTAAACATGTTTTACCAGTTTTTTATATTTAATATAAAGACCTTTCCAGTGTACTATTTTCTACCTGTTTTCTTTGACGTCACAACTATTTTTAAAGAAGTGCAATGCCATTTTAAATATCTTTTTCTTTTCGAAACGTAATGGAGAAAAGTTTAATTGAATGCATCCATGATAATTCCTAAATATTTGTACAGAAAAAATCTGCAAAACATTTACTAACAACAAATTTCATTTGTTTTTTCAACAATATCCACTTGTAGCAACTACATCATTGTTAACATTTTCATGTTTATATTTTGGCAGCTCAAAGCATAGCAAAGTGCATGTTCTTTCTTTAATATTTGACATTTTTATAACCCAAACCACAATCATTCTCTTAACTTAGAACCTCAGTGAGTGTCTTTTGCCCATAAGGCAGCAACACAACTTATAAACAGGACTTTGATGCATCGCCTTATTAAGTTGATATGGGTAATCTATTAACTAACAACTGTCTCATTAAATTTGCATCAGATTTGCTGAACATCAGCAGTCATTTAGCAAGTTTTTCACGTTTCTGTTAACCCAACATGTCTCTTTGGGTACACTTACATTGAGTACACTAACTATAGTACACACAAAAGCACAATCTGTATGTATTGTACTTACAAAGTTAGTGAATAAGACACCGTAGTTTCAAATCTAAACACGTCTGATGTGCGTCACAAATGACGGTTGCAATGTTGGATCGCTTCGTCCTCTTGAAAAAGAAAAAAAGGATATTCCAACATTTTTTGATTTTAGTTATTTGTCTTATTTTGTTATTTTGCCAGACAAACAGATAGATTCTTTCAACTGTGCGTGCAGTAACAAGGAAGAGACGGGCAGATCTCATCCATTGCTAATTAACTTAGCTCAAATACTGGTAGTCAATGGGAAGTGCTAGCCTGCTTCCACCTACAGTCATCAGATGAACTTTCCAGTAACTCCAAATGGTCCTGTGTGCTTGTTGTGACTTGTTTATTTACCACGTCATGTTATTTTTAGACTCACTTTAGCACTTTATGTAGTACTTTAGGTATTTCTTCTTCTTCTGCTGTCTACTGGCATGCATGCACCCTGTGGTTTACTTACCGCACATAATTGATTTTAAATTACATTAAGTGCTAATCTGAGTCTAAAAATAACATAACACGGTAAATAAACAAGTCACAACAAGCACACAGGACCATTTAGAGATGGTGAAAAGTTTATCTTAGCTTTTGAGCTAAGCTAATTAGCAGTGGGCGAGCTCTGCCGTCTCTTTCGAAAGAATGGCGTCTCTCTTCTTGTCTGGAACTCAGGAGGGAGGCAAATAACAAAAACGAAAAAAAGTTGCTATGTTCCTTTAAAGTCCAACTTTAAGTATCCCTTTAAGTGGAGAAATTTGATTGTTTTGGGTCGACAACAACATAAACATGTTTGTATGTGTTTTTAATATCGGTATATGCATGGAAATGACCTCAAACTACACAAAGTGTCAACAGAGACGCAGTCCTTTAAATTTGGCTCTTGTTAGCCTCAGGAGAGCAAGACATATTTGTGCACCTGGTCCACTGCTATTGATTTTCATTTCAGTTTCACTCTATTTAAAGCATTACATTGTGTCAGTAGAGCATATTGCTGAGTGAGTGCATTTCCTCTGTGTAAAGGGGAAATTGGATCGTGTCTCAAAGTAATTACAACCACTCAAAATGAGCACACAACACTGATGCATATGTATGCACTGGTCTCTTTCACTATCACTCACGCGCGCACACACACACACACACACACACACACACACACACAAACCAATGAAAACATTTAAGAAGAGCTGGTGTTTTCAGATTGTTAAGAGTTAATTTTATGTGTCATGAAGTAGCAAATTCGTGTCACAAAAGGTAAGCTGAACTGATTTCCACATTTTAACTATGACTGATTTTATTATTACTAATTGCATTGAGGCTTGAAGAAGCAAATCTTTTTTTTTTTTTTAATAAAAACGCGAATGCGGCTCATGTTAAGAGAGATGTGATAAATGAACCCATTAATTAAAAAGCTTGCTATCACTCACAAACACAGGCGCAGCGCCTTAAACAGCAGGACAGAGTTCAATAATTACCTAATCTCCACACACTGGTCCTGAACCACTGCCAGCAGTTTGCCGTTACTGGAAGGAAAAGAAGAGAATGGTCAGGAATGAACAAGGGGAAGGAAGGAATGAGAGAAAACACAGAGACGGCAGAATTTGAGACGAGCAAACAGAAAAAAAAATAAAATGAGCAAGTGTCATTTTGACTGATATTTCAAAAAGTGGACAATGACATTAAGATAGTTTATGGTGATCACTAAAGAAGTTAATGAAGAAAAGAACATTAGTGTGTGTGTGTGTCTGTGTGTGTGTGTGTGTGAGAAGGACCCACATTAAATGGCTTAAAGGGAGGAAACGATAATAATTGGGGGCATTAAAAAGGGAAAGATGGTTTCAGAGGGAATGAGATGAGAAAGACAGTTTTCAGGGCAGACTGAAGTGAAATGAACGGACTAATGGACATCTGCAGCATCATTTGACCACACTTAACACTGTCTTACATGGCTGAATCGATAGCCAATTAAAAACTGGCTTTCAACTTGCATTGTCTGTTGTAATGAGTATAATTAAATGATTGGTTTAGGGGATAGGCAAAAAAGAAGAGACGACCAGAGGAGGGGGAGGGCTTATCGCACGTCAGCAACAAAGTAGCCTGCATTCAAGTATTGATCACAAAGATAAAGTGTGTGTGTGTGTGTGAGGAAGAGTGTGTGTTTGCGCCGCACCTTGCAAGCACCAGCTGCCAGTTGATCTGTCTGTTTGCCAGGCGGACGAGACCGAGAGGCAGCGATGAGCTGGAGGGGCTGAGGTTCGCAGAACAAAACAAACAACACGACCAGAAAATCAAAGAACGGATTAAAATGCTGATAACGGCTAAAAGGTCGGGGGCAGCTTTCACATCGTGTCTTATCTCACTGCGAGCAGTCCGTCTAAATGAGGCGAAAAGTTCACTGCGGAGAGTTTCCTTAAGGAGCCGATCACAAAGATGCTGAGAGCAACTTTCACTGAGAGGCAGAAACAACTCCAGAGACGAGAGAAGCAGCAGGGTTCACCCTGTCGCGGTGGATGACATCATACTTTGTCTACAGTGATTGGCTGGCCGGTATCCAGTCCGTGTCAGTGATTGTCAACTAAAACGTAATCATTACATTTGATTTTAACATGCGATTTAACTTTTAACAGGAAATAACAGGAATTCACTTCCAACTGATTGTCCTCGGCTTTGATTTAAGCATCAGTCTTGAAAGTAAATTAGATTAAAATACAAAACCAAAATTAAGTTACATCAAACAACAGTTACATAAAGAACAATTTAAGAAAAAAGCAGGTTAACTCAATTACATGGCCTTAAAAATTCCATTCAGTTCAATCCAAATTATATATTAAAATAAATTTAATTACACGTAATCAAACTAAATGATACTGAATTAACTTGATGTAAAAAAAAAAAACAATTTTGATTAAATTCAAAATTAAACTGAACAAGATTATATTAAAGCAAGTTAAATTAACATTCAATCAACCTTTGTTTTATCTAATTTGATTTAAGTTACTTTCAAATGTAATCAAAGAAAAACGTCAACTTTATTCAATTAAAAATAAACCACATTCAGTTATATCAATGTTTTAATTAAACTGGATCTGAAGGAATAATATTTACAGACAGAAACTCACAAACTCCATTTTCAGATTTCTAAGCATAGAGTTTGCAAACTTCCCTCTCTGGCGTTACTCGACTGTTGTCAGAGAGCAAAAATTGACTCTTACTACCTTATCAGCCATCAAAATATGCCTTTAAAGAACCTGAATATCACTGTATATTTTTGTCTTGTACTAATCTGTTTTTAAGCTGCATGAAAACTGCCAGACGCTTCGGCTCTCCCCTTCAACAAATCAAAACATCACAGCATGCAGAGGGCAGTCTGCCGATTCTGTCTGGTTACATCAAATAAAATTCCTGATTTCTTATCCACATAAAGAGACGAAGCGGCGAGAGGAGTTCTTAAATGTTTAATGAGGTTATTGATGGTCTAGCTCACCACCTGCTAGGAGGATAATCAGGCCTTGGTGCAAGAGCATTCCAGAGTCCCCTGCAGGCCAAATCTGGCCATCTGTTAACGCATTTCAACACAGAGTGTGAAGTAAAAGCAGGTTGAACGAGGTCAGTATTTTCAGACTCGCACTGCTTGAAACTACTCTTCCAAATATGCATCATGAAAACAGGCTGTATCTATGAGACGTCAATGCAGCAGACTTAACTTAGTTTGGTTTGGTTTCTATTGAAGTGGAGTCTGACCCACATTTGTTGCAAACAGACACATATAAACTTTTTGGTTTTTTTTTTTTTTTTATCTGAGTGTCAGAGAAAATCAAAAAAATAAACCTAAACTGACTTTTATTTTTAAGAGTCTTCGTACAGTGAAATACAGCCTTCACCAGGAAACAAAGTCTATTTGTTTTTGCTGTTTTCTTTTGTTTGTTTTTGTTTTTTTTTTTTAAACTGTCGCTTCTTTGTAATCACAGCATGTTCCGGCATTTAGCAAAATAACCCCATTTACAGCATTTGCATTAAAAGAACAAATTGCAGCTCTTTGTTGTTTTCGTCTGTTGTTTTCATAAATAATTTATTTTTGAATAAATAATTGGATTAGCCGCACGGGCTTTAACTGAAATTTAAAAAGACCGCATCTGATCATTTAGAATGTTTGAACATAAGGATTTGATCTATTTCTTCTCTAAGTAGTTCAATATTTGTGCTGCTAAGACGATAAATTACATGAAAAATAGACTTTTTAACCTTCATAGCATATATCACTAAGACAAGAAAAAACAGAAAACACAGTCCTCGTGTGCAGCGCAGTCTCAGAGGTCTGACATACAATATACAATTAGTAGTTTCAGAGCTCGATTAGTGCATTCTCTCCTCTCCACTCGCACAGTGGCTGATTTAAATATAAGCACGGTGACAAGCATTTAAATCAGAACTTTCCTCATAATATGATGCAGTTTGTCAATCTTCTGTTCTAAAAGCCACACTAATAATAAGCATCTGCATCAGAAATCACAGCCTTGTGCGGCAGTTCTGTCCACATGACAGGTGAAAAGATGGCAGGGTCACGTGGTGGTTTAAAGCCCTAACCTTACATTACAAAGCCCCAGGCCTCAGTTCTAACTATGATGAACTTACCTGTACCACAGGTAGTGCAGAATTAAGCGAAAAGGCCCTGGAAGAAATGCATCAGAGTTAGTCTGCATAATAATGGCATTGTTAACGAAGCAGGAGGGGATTTAGTGTGAGAGGAACTGAACATGAGTTTCTCTGTCACAGGGCAATATAATAATATTACACTTCATTGTGATATGAGACTATATATTGTCTTAAATATTAGATATTATATCATGATATGGAATAAATGGTGTTTTTTCCTCATTTTAAAGGCTGCATTTCAGTAACGTAACGTAATTTTCTCAACTTCTCAAACAGTTCTACTCGTTTTCACACTCGCCTTTACCCACTTTGTCGTTATATCTACATGACTAATGATTACCGATCACAAATGTAATTGTGTTAAAGTTTTCTGAATGTGCCAATAATAATCCCAACAATACTGTCACATCAGAGAGTGAACTTGGTCAGAAAATGTGCAACTCTCCCAGTTCTAGCATTAACGAAGTGCTAATGAGGAGACTGAAAAATAGACATATGTACTGTGTGTCGACATATAGCCTAAAAATATCATAATAGAACTTTTTAGCCATATCATGCAGCCCTACTTATAAAGGCAAAGTCTTTATATACAGCTAGCGCCATCTAGGACGAATGACTTGATGGTTTTTTTATATTAATTGTTATTATTCTCGAACCTCCTGCTGTAAGATTTGGGACAAAAACGCTTTCTTTGCCATACAGACACACAGTCACGCCCACATAATCTTGACTAAGCCAAGATGTTCATTATGTGTAATGTAGTTTGATATCTTGCATGCATTTTTTTATGATGCATAGTACGCCTTCTTTGTTTCAGACTGGGGTGGATATTTGTAACCGATGACTACCAAACATCATAAACATGATAAACGATAGTAATCACAGCGCTGCCCTGTGATTAATGCAAAGAGAAGTTTTATTAAGGAGTTCTACAAACACTTGACAGCTGCTGTCTTTGTGGCTTTTATTTTGAAATAGGTCTTAAACATGATTAAACACCCCTTAAAGCCAAGCTGTAGTTCAGGTTTACTTTTTCTGTTTTCCTTTGTTTTTGTTTTTGTTTTGTTTTTTTTACAGAAATCCCGGCCTACTCTCCATCATCTTAAACACTCCTGAAAAAGTTACGGAGCAGACTTACCTGTCACTGCTTTTGCAACGAGGGAGGTGTTGTGTTCCTTGTTGCCTCGCAACTGCAAATGTTAGAGAGTGACAGGTGAGCCCATCAGTCATTTCTTTTCTCCGTCCAACAATGTTGCGTAGTGAACAGTGAACTTTTAATAAACGTTCATCGGTCAGCTTCCCTTCTGCAGGGTGACGTATTTCTTCAATCACAGCGCCATTCTAGCAACCATACTGAAGGGCTAGCGGGCTAATTGGAGCCAAATATGACCATTTTTCTTAAAAGATGGAACTTACATGCCCATTGCATTACTAACAATTATTTTTAAAAATCGGAAATTACATTATATTTCAACGTGATACGAGCATATGCGTTTTATCCAGCGGTGTAACAGTATGTTTGTGCTACGTGGCTCTGAGCGGCTGACCCCATGCAACTGATCCGTGTTCACTTAGGAGACATTTTTGCACATAAATCTGAAATAAAAAAGCACAAAGTCAGCTGTATGCGAGCGCAAACGGGAGTTTGACTAACCTGAGTGTCAGTCTCTGGCGGCCATTCAGTGATGACAAGTAAATCATATAAAATGTTTTCATCTTCGCCCTCAATCAGACTTTCTTCAGCCATGTTTATTTGGAGCAGCTGTCAAATGTCTACGGCGACTGCCGCGGGACAAAATATATCAGGAGGACCGCGTATGAAACTGTAGCTAGCCTGTCGAGGAAAAGAGTTTCACGGCTTGACTTTATTAAGATATTTTTTTGTAACATAAAGAAATATGTGCTCCTGCAACCCGACCCTCAAATGATGTTTTCTGTGAATATACATTTAGCTTATTTTACGAACGGGTCCCGCTACCCGGAACTACTGACAGGGGGGCGTTTCACGGCGGGCCGAAGATTCCGAACACGTTACATCCGGTTTGTTTGCACTCGTAGCAGCAACGATGGCAGCGTTTTCTGGTGAGAGATTTTTCATTCAGTTTCATCGTATTGATATTATATTCATATTTATATCGACCGTAAACGGCCCGTGAAAGCGCCACGGACGTGCTGACTCATTCAATCTGTTTGTGGTTGGACAGAAATGGGCGTCATGCCTGAAATCGCGCAGGCTGTCGAAGAGCTGGACTGGCTGTAAGTCGCATCAGTCAGAGCTGCTAAATCACCCCTGCATTGTGATGAACGTGGCGTGTCTGTGTTGTTGCTGTAGGCTTCACAGTTGGCAATGAACTGATTCATTTCAATCACTGGGTTTTAGGTTACCAACCGACATCCAGGCAGAGTCTATTCCCCTGATTCTGGGTGGGGGGGATGTGCTTATGGTAGGTTCACCTCTTTGTCTGTTTGTCTCACACATAAAATTCGCATATTGTGATTTTTTCATCTTATTTTCTCTTTTTTTCAGGCGGCAGAAACTGGCAGCGGCAAAACAGGTGTAAGTACTTGACAGTCGAGCTGTTTTGAAATGCAACTTTACCTTTGTCTTGTCTTTTTTTTTCCAGCTTGCACGTAAGCATCCTATCTAGTAGTATAAAAAAAAAAATGTGAGGTGTAATACTTGTGGTCCTCAGGCCTTCAGTATTCCCGTGATCCAGATTGTGTACGAGACCCTGAAGGATCAGCAGGAGGGCAAGACGGGCAGAGCCTCCATCAAGACAGGAGGCGCCGGTGAGCCTGTTGAATAGCTTGTTTTATCTGCGCTCTGCGTCTTATATGCCGGCAAAAGTGTGTCCACAACACCACACAGATCTCTTTGCTTCAGTAGGACTAATCAGAAAAAACGTATTAAGAGCAGAGGTTTATGTGTGCGGCGGATATTTAACCCACTTTTGTCTTTGTTTGGGCCAGTTTTCAACAGTTGGCAGATGAATCCTTATGACCGCAGCACAGCCTTCGGTAAGGGCGGAAAAAATGGCACGGAATGTCACATTTGAGTACAGCAGGACGGCCCGATCTGTCACAGCAGCATCTGTTCAATGTGCTCCATCTTTGCTCTTCCTCTCCTCTCGTCATTGTCTCTTTTTTTGTTGTTTTTACCCGCACAGCAATCGGCCCTGATGGATTGTGCTGCCAGAGCAGGGAGTTTAAAGAGTGGCATGGCTGTCGCTCGACGAAAGGTGTCACCAAAGGTTTGTAATGTGCATGAGGACTTTATTTAAAACGGGACTAATTAGGATTTTAGTGCACTTCACACAGAAACATACGACAGATCTTTTATTTCTTTTCTTTCATTATTATTATTATTATTATTATTTCTGTGCTTGTTCCCATCTTTCAGGGAAGTACTACTATGAGGTGACTTGCCATGACCAGGGTCTGTGTCGCGTTGGCTGGTCCACCAGCCAGGCAGCCCTTGACTTGGGTATAATCTTCCGCTCTTCAGTATCTTCAAGCAGCTGTGATAAAGTTTTTTTAATACCACGACAATTAAAACATTAAGTCTTTTTCTCTTCCCAGGCACTGATAAGTACGGTTTTGGTTTTGGTGGAACTGGAAAGAAATCCAACAACAAGCAGTTTGACAGCTATGGAGAGGTAAACGTAACAAACGTGATATTAAGATATGTAAACAATTGCGTGGGTCATTTTTTAAGCCTGTTTTCCTCCTTGCTGTCTCCCCTCTTTGCAGGAGTTCACCATGCACGACACTATTGGATGCTACTTGGATTTAGACAGGGGCCAAATTTCTTTCTCTAAAAATGGTGCTGTCTCGGCAGTTACGATTCCTAACATCATGCTCGTTGAAAGTTAAAATTAAATATGAAAAAGTTACTCATGTTTTTTGCCCCGTTCTCTTGGGTTCCTTCCTCCAGGTAATGACCTGGGTTTGGCTTTTGAGATCCCGCAGCATTTGAAGAATCAGCCCTTCTTTGCCTCCTGTGTGCTCAAGGTATTTCATTAATATTAAGGCAGAAGACAAAGAAACTGATGTCAGATGTGCACCATGCAAATTGCCCTATCACTTATCTGTCTGGCAGAATGCAGAGCTGAAGTTCAACTTTGGAGGAGAAGAGTTAAAACACGCCCCCAGGAGTGGGTTTGTTGCCCTGGACAAGGCGCCGGAGGGTCACCAAGTCAAATCTTCTCAGATGGGTGTGTGGTGCGGCGAGAAAAATACTTTCAGATAGAAAAAGAAAACCCAGTGTGATTGTGATGAAAGAAAACACCGTGATGCTTTACCTTCTTTCACAATAAAAGTCTTCTTTTGCTGGGCATTTCTAAAACAATTTACAAGAGCTACATTTTACCTTTGCTAATTGGCTGAGGAGTAAATCGCACAATAATAATGTTGCCGCTGTGTTTTCATGTTGAATACCTGTTGTTGCGCTGTATGTCTGCAGGCAGCGCTAAAGTGAGCCAAGTGAAAGCCTCGTCCAATGCACCCAAAGCTCTGATCATCGAGCCATCCAAAGAACTGGCTGAACAAACCCTCAACAATGTCAAGCAGTTTAAGAAATATGTGGAAAACCCCAAACTCAGGTATGACTGATCAGGGCCGGTATCGACAGCAGTTGGCACAAATACCACAAATCCATTTATCCTCTTTTATGCAGGAGGAGGATGATGGATTAAATGCATTTCCTGTGTTGTCATCTTTAAAAACAACAAAAAAAAGGACATTTACATGATGCACTTTGGTTTTTGCATTCTGCATCTCCAGATTATTTGTAGTTCCTGAATTTTAACTGAAGGTGGAGCCAGTGTGTAGTTTTAAATGTCGACATCAGCATGTGCAGTGATGTGCCCGTCTGTCCCACAGGGACCTGCTGGTGATTGGTGGCGTGGCTGCCAAAGAACAGCTGGCTGCTCTGGAACAGGGAGTACGTGACAAATTCTGTCTCCAGACAACTTTTAAATTAATTTTACCGTTGAATTCCGCCTTGAAATGCCTGCGTTTTGTTCCATCGTAATGTTTTCTGCTTTTATTGTGTCATTTTATAATTAGGTTGACATCGTGGTGGGAACACCCGGCAGGCTGGACGACCTCGTGTCCACTGGGAAACTCAGTCTGTCCCACGTTCGCTTCCTCGTCCTGGATGAGTGTGTATGTACGATGCGTATTTTAATGACTTCTGCTGAGTGACACAGAGGTATTGATCGTGAACACAGCCTGCACGCTGCCTAGACTTACAGCCTCCCATCTGTCTGCGTCCCTCAGGACGGCCTCCTGTCTGCCGGCTATACTGACTTTATCAACAGGATCCACAAACAAATCCCGCAGGTCACGTCTGATGGCAAGAGATTGCAGGTGACACGTGAATTGCACATGTGACAACAACTTAATGGCATTTTAAACAGCAACAGTGATCAGAGCAATTGCAAAACTTTGGTTGTTATTTGACAGGTACAGAAAGATTAGATAAACTTTTAAATACCACTCTCTGGGGCTCGTTAGCTTCCAAAGCATGTAGTCTAACAAACAAGATATGTTATTGCCATAAAAGAACAATTTCAATTGCAGTAGATCAAAGTGAAATCCGTGTTTTTTGTCTCCTGCACCATGTGACTTTGCACGCTGCCTCCACATCTGAATGCGATTTGCAGGTGTTAGTTTAAGTGCGTTGCTCGATATCCCGTTTTCCAGGTGATTGTTTGCTCGGCCACACTGCACTCATTCGACGTTAAGAAGTTGTCCGAGCGCATCATGCACTTTCCCACTTGGGTGGACCTGAAGGGGGAGGACTCTGTCCCCGAGACTGTCCACCACGTGGTCGTACCAGTCAATCCTAAGAGCGATCGCCTGTGGGAGCGTCTGGGCAAGAACCACATCCGGGTGAGTCCCTCATTTTGGGCCTGGAACATATTTTTTACGGTGAAAAAGCTTTGCTTTCCTTTTGAGGCACATTGGAGGCTTCAGTGCATCTTTGAAGGTGCTCAACAAAGTTTTTCTCCTTTTCATCTGCTTTGCTTTGGATAGACGGACGAAGTCCATGCCAAAGATAACACCAGGCCAGGAGCCAACTCTGCAGGTAAGGTCAGATGGGATGCACAGTTTTGACCACTAGATTTATCCCTCTAACATAATGTTTGAAATGTAGTCTTACAATAAGCATCGAGCAATGCACAACACAGATATTATATTACCATTCTCCTTTTATGAATAGTCTCAACTAAGGACTGGCTAATATAATTTATAATATGTGTGTTTTAGAAATGTGGTCAGAAGCCATCAAGGTGCTGAAGGGCGAGTATGCAGTGAGAGCGATTAAAGAGCACAAGATGGACCAGGCCATAATCTTCTGTCGCACCAAGATCGACTGTGACAACATGGAACAGTACTTCATCCAGCAGGGAGGAGGTACGAGGCGTTCAATGCCACTGAGGTTTTACTTCTCAGCCCTCACAGGATGAAAGTTTTAAAAGCTGAAACATCTCTGCGTTCCATTGCATGTCATAGAGTGATGAACAAGTCTGTTTTTTGCTATTTGTTAAGGTCCAGACAGTAAAGGCCACCCGTTTTCCTGTGTTTGTCTCCATGGTGATCGCAAGCCCAACGAGCGGAAAAATAACTTGGAGCGATTCAAGGTAAAAAGGACAATAACTTCATGATACCCTTTTTAAGAAGCACAGCCAGTCTGTCGACATTTAAACGTCTTGTTTTGTTCTCAGAGAAAAGAAGTGCGGCTGCTGATCTGCACGGACGTGGCTGCCAGAGGAATTGACATCCACGGAGTTCCGTATGGTAAATATAGATTTCCAACCTAAAACCTCGACTGCTTTTCAGATGCTTTGTCAGGAATCTGTTTATAAATCTTCATTATATAGCTGGATTAAATCATGCATAATGTTTTCACAAAAGGATTTGTTGCAGTAGTTCTTATTACACAGAGATGGCGCAACATCCCACAACAAAGTCTCTTCTGCGTAATCGCGTTCTCAGCAAATGCATAACGTGGCAGCAATAGTTATTTCCTGCGCCTGTTACGCAGCTGATGATCTCATTCTCTGCTCAGGGGGTCAGGAGCTCAGAGAGTTACAGACATTTCTTGTTTCTTTTGCTCTTGTTGGAGCTAGCCACTAACTGCTGCTAGCTGTGTTTAAATCTCCCACAAAGAGGTCGTACACTTACACACACATACAACTTTTACAAATGTTGTTTAGCTCCGTTAAAAGCTCCCTCGCTGGCTCTGAAGCCAAACCGCTCAGAATGATGAGGCACAATAACGACGCAATATCCTCGCCTTGAACGGGCTGTGCAAAGGAGGCTTTTAATTTCACATCCTTTCTCTGCCATCACTTCTCTCAAATTGGATCTTTTTGTTTTTGCAGTGATTAACGTCACCCTGCCAGACGAGAAGCAGAACTACGTGCATCGCATCGGCAGGGTCGGCAGAGCCGAGAGGTAGGAACAGACATACTGAGCATCTCGTGTTTTCATTTGACTTTGGTGGAAAAATTACACTCAGTCATTTATGAAATTAATCTTCAGTGGAACCTGAAACTTTGCCATGTGTTTTTTATTTAACTTGCAGAATGGGACTGGCCATCTCGCTGGTCGCCATGGAGAAAGAGAAGGTACAGTGGATTAGTAGAAAGAACACTGTTGATTTAATTGCACAGATTTTTTTTTTTTTTTTTTTAAAGAGATGGACATAAATCTTTACATATGTGCAGGTTTGGTACCATGTTTGCGCGAACCGAGGCAGAGGCTGCTACAACACCCGCCTGAAGGAGGACGGAGGTTGCACCATCTGGTACAATGAGAAAGAGGTAAGTCGTTACCCTGCTGGCAAGCCTGGCTCATAAGCATGTGTGTGTAATTGAGTAGAATGTATGAAATATTTTCTCTGATCATAGCTTCTGTCAGAAATTGAAGAGCACCTGAAGTGCACCATCACTCAGTGTGAGCCAGACATTAAAGTACCTGTGGATGACTTCGATGGAAAGGTCACCTACGGTCAGCGCAGGGCATTGGGAGGTACGTGTTGCAGAATGACCCGCTGCGCAACATGACGAGCGTGTTACACTTTTCTAGAAACACGAGCAGCAGTGGCAAGTACAAGCAAGTATAGGAACATATTTATTGAATTCAGTGCTTATATGCTAAGCTTAACCTGAAAATCTGTTGCTCTCACCAAGGTGGTAACTACAAGGGTCACGTGGATGTTTTGGCCCCGACGGTCCACGAGCTGGCGAGCCTCGAGACAGAAGCCCAAAGCTCCTTCCTCCACCTGGGATACTTGCCCAACCAGCTCTTCAGAGCTTTCTAAAGAGACCCCAACGAGCATAACACTGTAGGCTGCTGATTCAGTGTTAAAGGAAAATGGAGAACATTTTCTCATGTGGGACACACAGGAAGTTGCTCTCCACCAGGACATAAACATATAAACATAACTCCTAAATTATTGACGTGAAATGAATACAGAAAGGTGTCAAAACATTTCAGTTGGTATGCCAAACTTCTCCACAGTTTACATCCAGAGGAGAACCAGACTTTTGATTTCTGTTTAGTTGTATAGCTTCTCCTCTGAAAAATAAGCTCACAGTTTATTCTTTGGAAACAATTAGCTTTCAGTATGTGGACCAGCTGAGACTCCATCTCACAGACCTTCACTGCACTTGCAAGAATGCCACAGAACATTATTGTTTGTTATCCATTGCTGGCATTAATCCAAAACCTAATCCTTTTGGGAATTTGTGTTCAGTTTGTTGATTGATAAGGAAGAATATTTAAGTTTCTTAATGAATAAATTGGCCGAAAGTTGACGTTTTTGAAGCGTTTTGATGTTAGTTTTGTTTTTTCTGAAATAAACTGGTTGGCTGCCCAGTTTGGTTTCTTCTCAACTTTCTCCTCAATCCGTAAATGTG
>JAQLOL010000010.1:11456085-11466469 GCA_029783665.1 Naso thynnoides
ATTTTATTTATTTATTTATTTATTTATTTATTTATTAGCCGGACTAGAAATGTTGTTGTTGTTGTTGCTGTCGCTGCTGTTGCAGCTACAACTCAATCCATGTCAACATGGCGGAGACAACAGGAAGAAAAAAAAGGTAACTGCAGACATGAAGAAGAGCACATTCTTACCTGATTGGAATGTGTTATGTTCTTTTTTTGGGTTGAACAAAATGAGAAATCTTTTAGTTTGAAATGTTATTGTGAATCAGTGTTTTCTACGCTAAAACAGCAACATTGACAACAAAATTGCTCTGTTCACACATGTGAAAGAGTTGCTTTGAAAGGCCACATAAGAGAACGAGCCTGAGCTAGAGAGGACTGTTGTCAACGAAGACTGACAGGCAGCACACTGAGTAAATCTGGGTGGGAGAATACTTACTAAAAAATGCTTAACATCTGTGTTGCCATTGTAACAGCTGGACCAGAGTGTGGAGCAACAGATTATACACATGCGCAGTCAGCACTCTTTTAATGCGCTGATCCTGTCGGACATGGGCAGATGATGATTTTTATGTCACACATACCTGAACAGACCCCCACGGACACGTGGAAAGTATGAATAGGCCTATGTTTACTGTTCTCCGAATGGTTGGTTTTGTGGCACAGTTGTTACGCAGACGAGTGTGCAGCGCACTCTCTGCTCACAGAGCAAAAGTTTGTAAATGGACATAAGAGTAAAAGTGAGTGTGAGGGGTTTTCATTGCACATTCATAGGGATGATAGCAGACATGCAAATACATTTATTGGGCATAAAATAAATCTTTGCATGCACATGCAAAATTAAGTTTGGCCTATATGTCATTTCTCTTTTTATATGCTTGGAATATCTGTTTTTCTGTGCTCAACATCTTCCTCTACTTGCTCAGGAATGAGACACAAATGTTGTAAGGTCATAGAATTATTCTGCTCCATTAGTGACAGTTGTGTGCCAAGAAATGAAGGAATGTGCCAGAAAGGGTAAAGCAGTCTGCAGGGAAGCTAACATGGATGTGACTGTTTGAATTTTCCTTAATAATATACTTGTTTCAATACAATAATGATTAAATTGATCTGACATTTAACAATTACCCAGCACAGTTAGTAGGAAGGACAGAAAGACAAACCAGCAAATCTTCAAAATTTAGAAGCTGTGACTTTAAAAACGTTATATTTTTGTCTGATAAATAGAGGCACAACATTTACATTGTTTGTTTGTGACTCTAGAGTTCGATATGCAGAATGTCATTATTGTTCTTTTTTCTACAAAAAAAAGGAAAAGAAGACAAAGCAGACAGATAACTGAAGATGGATGACATGGACTGCTGCAGTTTGACGTACAAAAAAACAATGGATGCAAGGTACATATGGCAGTGGCGCATCACGAATGTAAAGAAATATTCCAGAAATCCAGAATCATTCCATTATAGCAACAACATTGGTTTGGATTATTATGTAGCATCCGAACGAATCGAAAAAGTGGATTTACAGTCAGTGACAAATGGTGTCATACTTGAGGTCTGTGACTTTGCTGAAACAGTAGTTGGGAGTAGAAAGCACTTTATCACAGACATTCTGGAGAACAATTTCGATCTTGGATTTGAAGATGAGCAACAGCGAATTGATTTTACTGCTCATATTCTGCACAAAGTCAAAGATCTGATGAGAGAAGTTTCTCCAGCTAAACATGAAGAGTTCACTCTCTTCGACATGTCCTCTGTGCCACAAAGTACCAGCAACAGTGAGAATGGACTGAACATGAGATCCACAGAGACTGAAAGCTTCTTGGAGATGGATGATCCTGATGAAAGTGAACAGGAAGATGACTGTGAGTGTTCAGAACTACACTCACAAAAAGAACTGCTGGAAGATCTTCCCTCTTCTTTCCCCTATTGTGAAGAAATTGGTCTGAACCTTGATGTTGGCTCGAAACAAAGTGTAGATCCAGGTTTGTTCACAAAGGGTGCAATGTTGGAACTAGTAAGCTTCACAAGAGCACTGACTTCATCTTACAGCCAAATTATTCTGGATGTGTTGGAGCATAATTTTAAACTTGATCTCAAAGATCAACAAGTAAAAAACAGGGTTTGGTTCAATATATCACACCTGCTGAAAAGGAGGAAGCGACTCACCACCACTGGAGACGAAACAAGCCCAGAATTTGAAAATGAGCCATTTTCCTTCCAGACAAACCCTTTCAATGGACAGTATGGACAGTCTGATTTAAAAAGTAAACCGCAAAAGAGGGCTCTCATGTTAACAGTTGAACAGGTCACCAAAAGATGCAGAAGAGAAGAAAACGCACACATGGAGACAAACACACTTTCTCATCACACTAACCTCTGTACCAGTGGAAAAGAAGAGGATGATGTATACGACTTTTGTGCTCCGTTAGACTCTGACCTAGACTTGGATGAAGACCCAGATTCAGGAAACGATTGTCATTTTGACGTGTTACAAAACTCAGCAAACTTTGACGTTCCTAAAGAACCAGAATCAAGCTGTATGGGAATGGATAAGAATTTTCTCCCAACCTCTGATGACTCATCCAGTGTACCACCCGTCAACTTCGATCTAAAACCACCACTTGCAAATGAGACTAATGAAACCGGACATTGTGCAGGTAAAGAGCAGGCACAAACACAGAGACATAGAAATGCTCTAAAAGAATGTGACATGGAACAAGAGGAAATTTTAACAGAGCCTAACATGTGGAAGTTGCGTGCTAATCGTGTTGAACAAATCACTTCTCCATTAAACGAAGAGTTTGGTCCTTTCAGATTTTCCAGCCGATGCGGCGTTGAATTTAACGTCGGATTTGGTCCAAAGCAAAACTTCAGTGCTGACTTGTTGACTCATCTTGTTCTGCTGGAATTAGCTAAATTTGCTTTAGCGATTAATTCATCCCAGCAAGATTTCATCATGGAAATTCTTGAGTACAACTTTGACCTGGGCCTGAAGAGTCAACGGCAGAGGTATTTTGTTGCACGTGAAATAATGAAGAGAGTAAGACAGCTGAGGCGGTGTGACGATGCAGTCCAACTCTCAGATGAGGTTTTTGAAATTTTTTGTCCAATTCCATCAACAACTGTGACAAATCCAAGGCTTGGCAGTGTCATTCCTGAACTGTCCGTGTCAAATGCTGAAACTGAAACAGACATTTCATGTAAAAGTGTGGATCATTATCCAACGTGCAGGGGAATAGGCCTGAAACTGCACGTAAACCATTGTCGACCAAACAAAAAATTGGACATCAACAAATTGACCAATCATGCAATGACTGAAGTGGCGAACTTTGCAGAAAAGCTGTGTGGAACATTTGAGCAGATTTTTCTTGACGTCCTCAGACACAACTTCAATCTTGATTTGCTGAGTGGGGATTCTGACCCCACCAAAAATGTTCTTGCACTAATTACTAATGCAGTGGAGCAAAGGAATCTGGCGACCTGTGACTTCAAAAATATTGGGATATCAATGAAACGGAGCCTCACAGTTGAGAAAATGGATCTCCAAAACAACTTAGACCTAGAGGCAAGCGGTACTGGTTTTCCCCAAGTAGCAATCATGGAACAAAATGTTGACAGTTGCTCTGATATTAAACAGAAAAATGAATTCAATTTGAAACTTTGGCAACTAAGGACCAATCAAATTCAGCAAATTCTCTCATTGCCTCATGAAAAGCATTGCCCACTTTATTCTTTCTCCAGATGCAAGAAATTGGGCATTGATTTCAATGTGGGATCTGGAGTAAAACAAAATCTTGATCCCAAGTTACTGACCAACGGCATCATGGTTGAAATTTACACTTTTGTTATGGCACTGATGTCAGCTAAAAGGTATTTCATCACAGAGATACTGGAGTTCAACTTTGATCTTAATTTTGAAAATGAGCTGTATCGCAGTGCCTTTACACAACAAACTTGGAAGAGAATTCCAGCCTTAAATAAAATAAAACGTAGTCTTGTAGAATTGCCATTTGAAATCCCTGATACGAGGTGCATACAAGAACCATTTTATGACAAAGCTACATATTGCCCCAGGTGCTATCAAGATCGCAATCATTTGCTCTGTAAGGATGAACCCGAAGCTGGTTACATGCAACACGCTCGTCCACACATTATGACCGACAGAGTCTGTGCAGATGCAAACAGCACAGCACAAACGCCTGCTAAGGATCCATTCCCCACCATCCCAACAATAGAGGAGACAATAAAGGACAATTACCCCCTCTGCAAAAAAATAGGTTTGAACCTGTTAGTGGACAAAGACCAACCAAGAAACAAGCTTGACATGCATGTATTGACACGCGGGATTATGAATGAAGTCGCTAATTTTGCCACAAAGCTGTGTGGGACAAAACTTAAGATTATTGATGATATTCTTCAACACAACTTTAATATGGACTTGCACAGTGGAGACCTATATTCTCAGCAGACATTCAAAAAGACTGCAGTAAAAGACTGTGGGCCTGCCTGGTTCGATGAAAGTTTTGTTATTCAGCAATTTTCTCTTGCAAATGGAAAAGAGAAAAAGACTTGTAGCACTACTCAGGGAGGAAACACATGGAAGGAAACTATCCAACAAAGACAGTTGGCTCTGCAGACAAAGGAAGAAAATGCCACGCTACCAAGTCCTACAGTCTGTGACGTTAAATCAAAGAAAAGTCGTCAGAATTTTGGAACATGTTATCCCACTTGCAGGCAGATTGGCTTGGATCTGGATGTGACATCCAAATCAGGAGTAAAAGAAATACTGGACTTGAAGCTGTTGACCACAACAGTCGTTTTTGAGATACATAAATTTGTAACTACAAAACAAGGACAGTATTACCCAGACACTTTGTTTGACATCCTGGACTATAACTTTGATCTCAGCTCACAACATCACAGGCGCTGGGAATTTTCCTTAGCGACTGCATTTAGAGTCCAAGCCTTAGTGAAGGAATATCGTAAAAAACAAGAAAATGCTGACAAAGTTTTCCACTTGCCATTGGTGTTTCCTCCAAAGACTGAACAAAGGTTTTCAGAGAAGACACACAAAAATGAACACAGGTATTCTTCTCAGGAAGAAAGGGATAACAGAAGAGTGAGATGTCATTCAGCTGCCACGTGTACCAGTTCTTTCAGTGAGGTCCAAACCAAAGGGGAAACTTTGTCACATGATGAAAACACAAGGCTCGAAACTGACTCTTTAACAGAGAATTTGCAGATGAATGAGACCCTCGTTAGTGTTGGTTGTGGCAGTACTCTTCAGGGAAACATGCAGGTCAAAGAAGAGAAGGATGATCCGTATTATAGAGATATAAAACCAGAGCTGCACACAAATGAAAAATACCATCCATATTTTGATTTTATCAAAACAAAATCAAACACTATGGATGTACATTCCCTAGTCCCAGGTAAACCTGTAGGATCTGACAGAAATGTTGGAAATCAGGATTACTTACCAAACCCAAAAAGCTGTGACATACCGGGTCTGGTTGTTAGTGAGCCCTATAATCTCGCCACTTACAATTCAAACAGTTTACCAACAGTTGACTCAAATTTGGACACATTATTTTCAAGTCAACTTGATGAAAGCATGACTTTTAGGAGTGAAGAGCAAACAGAGACTCTGACAAATTCACCAAATGAAAGTGACACCGAACAAGGCGAATTGAGATCAGAGTACAACTTGATTTGTCCTCTAAGAGAGCCTGATCTAAGCAAAAATGAATTTCCTGATTCTAAAAATGCTGGGTATGAGCAGAAGAAAACAGAACAAAAACCAACAAGCTCTGACATGCGAAGAAAAACAGAATCAAGTTTTGTAATTGTATGTGCTCCTCTCCACATGACCACCGACAGCACATCCAGTTTACCAACTGTCAACTTAGAAAAGGACCATTCGTGTGCAAATCAGTCTGATGAAAGAAAGCTTTGTGAACGCGAAGAACAAGCACAGACCCTGAAAGACTATGACATGGAACAAGAGGAAATGGAGCAAATGAGTCTATCAAATGTCCTGAATGAAATCACAACAATGAAGAAGTTTGATAGCCAAAACATTATGAATTTCAATGCATGTAATGCTAGTTCTTCCCAAGCAGCAATCATTTACCAAAAGGAAGGCAATTTTGCTGACATGCAATGCCAAGATGAGTACAGTTTGATGCTGTGGAAATTGCGTGTCAGTCAAATTCAGCGAATCCTGTGCATGCCCCATGAAGAACACTGTCTACTTTCTTTCACCAAATGCAAGAAATTGGGCATCGATTTCAATGTGGGATCTGGAGTAAAACAAAATCTTGATCCCAAGTTACTGACCAGTGGCATCATGTTAGAGTTTAACACCTTTGCTGCAGCTCTGGTATCAGCCCAAAAGCACTTCATCACAGAGATCCTGGAGTGTAATTTTGATCTTAATTTTGAAAATGAGCTGTATCGTGATGCCTTTACACAACAAATTTGGTTGAATACTACACACAGATATAAGGTCAAAGGTACTCAATTGCAATGCCCTTTTGAACTCCCTGACATAAAGTCCTTACAAAAATCTACAGCATACTGCCCCAGATGCTGTCAAGTCCAAAATCTCAAGCTTAGGCAGGATGAATGCAAAACTGGTCACATACATCACCCTCCTCCAAATACCATCACTGACACAGTCCATGCTGATGTCAGAAGTGCAGCAGGAACATCTGCAGTGGATCTTTGGCCTACCATCTCACCAACAGAGAAGACCTTAATGGACAGGTACCCTCAATGTGAGAAAATAGGATTAAGTCTTTTTGTGAACAAAAAGGAACCAAAAGATAAGCTTGACACTAATGTTTTGACATGTGGGGCTATGATGGAAGTGACTAGTTTTGCCAAACAATTGTGTGGAACACATTGCAAAGTCCTAAATGATCTCCTCAAACACAACTTCAACATGAGCACAGAGAACCTAGATCAAGACCCTGCAGTGTTCAGCAGAGAGACCTCAACGGAATATGACAACCCCAAGTTGGATGAAGTCTTTGTTTTTCAGCATATTTTTCACAGACCACCTGGATATATCGGTAAAATTAGACAGGAAGCTGCCAAACATGGAAATTCATTGAAGGAAACTGTCAAAAGAAGAAAGTTGGCACTTCAGACAAAGGACGGCACACTGGCAATGCACGACAAGAATGTTGAAAAGAAACAAAGGAAGACAACCAAGAAGAGACAAGCAAGTTATTCCATTTGCACAAAGATTGGCTTAGATCTACATATGACTTCAAAATCTGGAGATAAGGAAAAACTGGACTTGAAACTCTTGACCAGACCTGTAGTTATGGAGATACATAACTTCTCAAAGGACGAAGTAGGGAACTATTACCCGCGCACTGTGTTTGACATCCTCGACTACAACTTTGATCTGAGCTCAGTACATTACAGACGATGGGAATTTTCCACGGCTACAGCTTCCAGAATCCAAACCATGGTCGAGCAATATTGTGAACAGCTAGATGGAGAGGATGAGGTCTTCAAATTACCATTTGTGATGGATGCTGAGGCTTCACAATGGTTTGTAGAAAACGAACAACATGAGAAAAGTGCCAGCTCTTCCCAGGTAATTGGGAGTGCATCAGGATCAAGTTGTGACACAAATATGAATCCAGTACCTGAATTTCAGCCGGTTGAAACAGGGTTTTTAAGAGGAAAAGAGCAAGTAAAGACAAGAACTGCTTTCAATGAAAGTAACATGGATCAAGAGGTAATGGAAACAGAGAATTACTACATGTGCCCTTTTGGAGATTCTGATGTGGACTCCAATGAAGAAACAAAATCAAATGACATTGGCAGTCAGGATCATCTTAAAAATCCCAAAAGTTCTCAGGGCTCTGACGTTCCTAGAGAATCAGACTCAATTTATCAGAGTGACTGGATGCCTTTCCCCATCTCCAGCGACATTTCATGCACCTTACCAACTGTAAACTCAAAAGTGAACCTGCCATTTGCAAGTCCAGTTGATGAAAAATTGCCTTGTAGAGATGAAGAGCTAAAACAAAGTCAAAGTATTGCATCAGATGAATGTGACCTGGAGCAAGACGAGATGGAAACAGAAATTAAACTATGGAAGTTGCGTTCTAACCGTGTAGAACAAGTCCTTTCTGCGCTAAACAAAGAGTCTGGTCAATTAACTTTTTCCAAGAAAATTGGCATTGAATTCAATGTTGGATTTGGCCCAAAGCAAAACATCAGTGTTGACTTGTTGACTAATTCTGCTCTGCTAGAATGCGCAAACTTTGCTTTAGCTATTAATTCATCTCAGCAGGATTTTATCATGGAGATTCTTGAGTACAACTTTGACCTTGGCCTGCAGTGTCAACAGCATAGGAATGCATTTGCATTGGAAATGATGAAGAGATTAAGACAGCAGAGGAAGTGTGATAACGCAGTCAAACTCTCAGATGAGGTTTTTGAGCTTTATGGTCCCATGCCATCAACAGATATGGCAAATCAGAGTGTGAGCAGGGCCAGTCCTGAACTAAGCAGCATATCACGAAAAGCGAATAATATTGGGGCCCCTGTGTGTCCCTCTGATTCAAAAGCTGAAACCAAAACAAACTCTTCATGCAAGAGTGTGGATATTTATCCTGCATGCAGGGAAATAGGTCTGATACTGCATGTAAACTATGGTCAACCAAACAAAAAACTGGACATCAGCACATTGACCAATCGAGCAATGACTGAAGTGACTGACTTTGCAGATAAGTTGTGTGGAACATTTGAGCAGATTTGTCTTGACGTCCTCGGACACAACTTTGATCTTGATTCACACAATGGAGACTCTGACCTCGCTAGGAATATTTTGGCACGAATACCTGCTGCAGTAGAGAAAAGAAATCTGTCTGTCCCCAACAAATTTAAAAAAATCAAAAAATCGATGAAAGGTATTTTAGCCATGGAAAAACCTGATTGGCAAAGTTGCTCAAATTTGGATGCCTGCACCACTGGTTCTCCCCAAGCAGCAATCTTTGACCAAACCTTGGGAAATCCTGCTGCCATTGAATATGGTCATGAGCTCAATTTAAGACTGTGGCAACTACGGGAAAAACAAATTCAGCAGATCCTTTCCATACCTCATGAAGGACATTGCCCATTTTATGCTTACTGTAGATGCAAGAAATTGGGCATTGATTTCAATGTAGGATCTGGAGTAAAACAAAATCTTGATCCCAAATTGCTTACCAATGGCATCATCGTTGAGCTGACTGCATTTGCCACAGCACTTGTATTATCCCTAAAGCAATTCATCACAGAGATACTGATGTGTAATTTTGATCTTAATTTCAAAGATGAACTGCATCGCAATGCCTTCACAAGGCAAACTTGGGATAGGATGGTTGACTGTAAAAAAAAGAAAAGAAAAGGGTATGCAGATGTTCATTTTGAACTCCCTGACATGAGGCACGTACAAAAACTAAATCCTACCAAGACCATACATTGCCCCAAATGTCATCAAGACCGAACTCAAATGCTGTCTCAGGATGAATCCGATGATGTTTACACGAATCATCTTCGACCACGTACTGTGACTGGTACAGACTCTCCAAATCCAAAATGTACAGGCCAAAAGAACAAAATGGATCCTTCCTCCACTGCCACAAAAATAGAAGAGATAATAATCGACAGTTACCCTCTCTGCAAGGAAATAGGTTTAAACCTGTTTATGGACAAAGAGCATCCAAAGCTTGGCAAACAGATATTAAGCTATAACATGATGCTAGAGGTGGCTAGTTTTGCCAAAACATTGAGTGGAACAAAGAATGAGATTGTTCTAGCTCTCCTTGAACACAATTTCAACATTCCCATGCAGATCTCAGGCCCAGATCTTGAATATATGATCAGGAAGGTAAAAGCACAAAATAATGGCACAGTTACTTGGCTCAGTGAGGTTTTTGTATTTCATCCAATTTGTCACAAACAACCAAAGAGTACAAGTCAAGTCAAAATTGACCCCACAGTGCAAGAAAGTCCAAGGATGGAAGCAATCCAAAAAAGAAGGCTGGCACTACAAATGAAGGGAAAAGCCACACTGCCCAGCTGTGATTTAAGCATCGTAAAACCAAATAAGTATCACAATCAGAATATGGACCATTATTTTCCCATTTGCGGGACAATTGGCTTGGATCTAGATGTGACATCAAAATCAGAAGTGAAAGAAAAACTGGACTTGAAGCTGTTGACCACAGAAGTTGTTTTTGAGATTCATAAATTTGCAACTAGTACAGGACAGTATTTCCCTGGCACTTTGTTTGACATCCTGGACTATAACTTTGATCTCAGCTCACAACATCACAGGCGCTGGGAATTCTCAATTGAAACTGCATCAAAAGTCCAAATTTTAGTCAGGCG
>JAQLOL010000010.1:11504376-11522610 GCA_029783665.1 Naso thynnoides
TCTCTGTGGGATTTGTTCTTGCCTGTGTTTTCTGTGTAAACAGGATGCACCCTGAGGGTAAAACACACAGAATGCTTAACCTGCACAATTTGTGGGTTAGAGAAAGCAAAAAAAAAAACTTGACCTCAGCTTATTTATATGTAGACACATCTGCATGTGTCTGTGGACGGCTGCCAGTTTGTCGGTTTGCTCTTTATTTCACATCAGTTTTGCGTCTTTGGAATGACTTTATTGTACGATTGCATCCAGCACGTTTTGTTTACCTGTATGCATGCAGAGATGAGTTTTCAAACATGTCAGCTCTCCATAGATAGAGTACAAATTGAAGTGGTGTGCTGTACTTCGTCTGATTTGTAGCTGGAACAGAATGAGAGCTTGAATGCGATCTAGTTGTGTGTTGTGGGTGGTTGTTACACTGTTTGTGTTTTGTTAAAGTTGTTTCTCACGTCTTTCTTGTCTCTTTAATGCGTTGCATGTCTTGTGACTGCATCAGGAGCTGAGGGAGAAGCAGGTGAGGCAGCAGGCTGTCCTGGACGACCTGCACAGAGTCAAAGAGGAGAAACTGAGGGAGCTGCAGAGACGCCGGGAGGAGGAGTTAGAGAAGAGGAGGAGGGAGGAAGAGGAGGCGGCAAGGTGAGCGTGAGAAAACACTTGACTTTCACTTTTCTTTCAGCTTGGTTCTACTTTTGTTTCTTCTCATTCTAAATACAACACACATTTCATGTGTTCTGTTTTAAAATGTTGCATTTGCTTCCCACAGAAGGGCAAAGCTAGAGCAAGAGAGGAGAGAGCAGGAGAAGAGGGAGAAGGAGGAAGAGGAGGCACGTCAAAGGAGGCTCCTGGAGGAACAGAGGGCCAGACAGAGGGAGGAGGAGGAGAGGGAGGCACAGGCCCGCCTCCGAGCAGCCCAGGAGAAAGCACAGGAAGAGGAGAGGAGAAGGAGAGAGGAGGAGGAAGAGAGGAGGAAGAGAGAGGAAGAGGATGAAAGGAAACGGAAAGAGGAAGAGGAGGAGGAGAAGAGCAGGAGAGAAGAGCAGGAGAGAAGAGGGCAGCAGTTGACATTGGTGACTCAGCAATCCTCCAAATTGACCACGTATAGAGCTCTGTACTCATTTGTTGCCCGAAACGCAGATGAGCTGAGTGTAGACGCAGACTGTCTAATAGAGGTACGATACACACACACACACACACACACACACACTCCTTCTCTCTCTGTAATCATACACTCTCACACTGACACATTTACCCTCGCTGTGTGGATGCACATGGGATTTATTTAGGACAAAGTGTCCAAAAAGGTTTTCACATTCCGAGTAATCCTCAGACATGTTATTTTCAATAATCCCCCAGTAATTTTTTTTATTTATCTCTCTTGCTTTTTTTTTTTTGTTTCACAGTTGAACTGAAATTTGTCAGGATTATTAATGGTTATTAGTTTTGTCTGTCAGGTAAATTGCACAGCATGTTTACTGTAAATAGCATTTCAGCTATCTTTAGCATTAGCACTCAGCTGTGTGATTTGAAATCTGGGACGGCAGTTTGTTTTTGGTGTCAAGCAGCAAAAAGCCCATAATAACCTTTTGGAATTCAGTTGGTCAGAAAGAATACGAGACTTCTGCTCCTCTCCTTGGATCTTCAGGCCAATCATGGGTAATTTCAGAGATCAAGTTTTCCTAATGGTTGCTCTATGCGGTGCTTCATAGCGACAGGGAATGTCACCATGAGCGGACTGGCTGTTGACATGAGTGGCACGCCTTACATTCTAAAACCGGCCGCTGGCGACTTGACAAGCTAAGTCGCAGGCGACACTGTCAGCCGGTTTGAGTCGAGCTGAGATGGACCACTTTACACCGCTACAACTTTTTCGTCTCATTGTGAATCTTTGGTGCAATTAAGTCACTAATAAATGATGACCTATTCTAAAACATAGTTTAAAAAAAAACAAAGCGCCATCTTTGCCCGTTCAAATTTATGTGATGCTTACGCACAAATTTAACACTGAATATAATCCAGTGATAAAATGAATGATTCTGAAATGGGCAAATCTGTGTAGATTAACCATTATATAATTGAGAACAGTATATTTTGTTACTAAAAACTTTTGTACTTTAACACAGTATATTTACACCTGTGACATCACGGTGGCTCTGTCCCCTGTGTGTTATTCTGTTTATGGTCCAAACACACTAATTATACTTGATTACTATTGGGCACCAACATGCTTGTCATCTTGACCACGTAATGCCTGCTTGTGGTTGGTTAAGCTGTGTTTTCCGTGATGCAGGTGGATGAGCAGACTGTCGGTGAGCCTGGCTGGCTGTGCGGGAGTTACCGTGGAAACAGGGGCTGGTTCCCTCAGAGTTACGCAGAGAGATGTCCTCCCCCGTCTTCGAATGCGACTGCTCCTCCTTCGCCTGGAAAAACGTCCTGTCCGCCTCCAACAGTGAACACGAGGTAACACACAGGAAGGAACAGGAAGGTCGGGATAGTTTCAGAAGACTGTTTCTGTGTAATATTTCATCGCCCCATTACTAAATATAGTACAGTTTTGTGCTTTTTGTGCTGTCTGCTAGCCTGACAGTTACCTGGGGCATTGTTATTTATGCTGCTGCACTGTTAGGTTGTTTTTATTTTTGTGTTGGCTCCTTTCCTAATGGTTTGTGTCTCCTGCTACATCCAGACTGCCTGATGAGGAGGTAGCGGGCTCTGTTCCTGCTCAATCAGACTACTCACAGGTAAAGATTCCTTGGCCTGTCAGTTTATTCAGATTAAAGCTGCCATAATAAATGTTTTTAACAATGGACCAAATGACCACGTGTGATGTGAAAGGACTTACGTCGTAAAGACAAATCCACAGAGAAGTATGACTCTGTTGTTTAGCTTTGCTGAGCTTTCTAACTTCTTTCAGATCATCATTTTACTACTCGGGCCAACCGTGTCAGTGTTTATGTTCAGTCTCACCTCTCTCATCAGTCATCGCCGCACCAGGCAGCTGTTTGAGCAAAACAACTGTGACATATTGACTGTATCCTGCCTCCTACCTACCCAACACCAAACTATAGACAGAGAAAGTTAGCAGTAGGTTGCTAAATATGGGGCTAGCATTTAGCAACTAAAGCGACAGATGTTTAAATCAGCAGTTTGTAGAAAAAAAAATAGGGCTTAAAGGAAATTGAATATTGGACTTTGATTTGTCCAGTGTCATGAAAATTTGCTCTCAATTCTTGCTAATATTTTTTGTGTCTGTTAGTTGTGTAAATAAGCAACTGTTTGGGTCAGCCATATCAACTTTGCAAGGTGATAACATGTTACCCACAGATGGTCAAAAATCCTTTAACATTGCAAGTGGTAACTTTCTCTAAAAAGCTAACAAGCTAACATTAGTTGTAGCATGAGACACGCTGGGAAGCGACTCCGCTGCAGCCTCCCCTCCCTGTTTTTGCTTTAGCTTGTGTTTTCATTTTGTGTGTTGTTGCTTTCTCTTTTAAGTCCAGTTTGCACTGAGACCAAACGGTTGCGGGGAAAGTTGCAGCTGAGTAAACAGGTCCGTCTCAACAGCTAATCAGCTTGTACCGATGGCACCTGCCTCTAAGAAGTGCAGCATAGACCGTCCAATCAGAATCAGACAGAGAGTACACAGAGCATCACTGATTGGACAAACACAACAGGAGTGACAGGATTTTTATTAATCTTGAATACAGAGGCATGACAGGAAAACACTGAGATCTCGCAATACTTACTACACAATCACTTACTAACAGCTGTCCATGGATATTATGAGTCTTTCCAAATCTGACAAAAAAAGTTATTAATGTTCACCCCAAAATTACCAAATACAGCTTTAAAGCAGATTTATCTAAATATTTAGGCTTGTTCTTTGCAAGCTTTCCTGTTGGTTTAGTGATTTTTGCCTTTATAGTGTACTATATCTGAGCTATGAACTGCCTTTGCAGGGAGGGAACTAGGTCTGGCTGAGGTACACACACACACACACACACACACACACACACACACAGCTGCTGAGACCAACACACACATATGGAACAGCAGTATGGCTGTATATTTATAGCCTCTCTCTGTTGGGACTTAGTCTCTCTGTCTCTCTCTGGGTCACTCAGACATTTACAGATCTCCATCTCCCCATAGAAAACATCAGTGTCAGTAGGTCTGGCATTTGTAGGTTGTGTCTTATGCTCAGAGAGAGTCAGTTGAACAGTGATATTTCATGTGGCTTTATATCCGGGTGAGTAACCTCGACGCTGATCGTACAGTTAACTTGATTTTCTAGATAATTGCTCTATTGTGAAACGCTGCTGCTCTTTTTTATTTCACTTCTCAGTCTTCGGCTCCCCTGCTGGCTCGAGCCGTCTCATCGTGGTCAGCCACCTCGGAAACTCACCTCAGCGTCTCACCCGATTCTGGTGACGTCATCACCGCGCTGCTGAGCTTCTCCCAGGGTGACATCATCAGTGTGCTGCAGCAGAGGGAGGACTGGTGGTTGGGACAGCTCAATGGGACACAGGGATGGTTCCCCAAAGACTGTGTCACCTTGGAGACTGGAGTCAATACAGAGTATGAGGACACACACGCACACACACACACACACACTTCTTTGATGCTACATTTAAATTCCTCATGTGACTGGAGTGACTTTGTGTTGTTTCTGTTCTAGTTCGGATGCGTTTGACACATGTGACTCTGCTCAGCTAGAAGGTAAGTGTAGTTTACATGTAGAAAAAAGTCAAACTGTAAATAAGACATGTTGGCTCTGAATTTCACTCTTGCATTTGGTTCCTAAACAGAGTATGTGGCCTTGTACACGTACGAGAGCCCAGAGGCGGGGGACCTGACGTTTGTTGAGGGAGACGTTGTCATGGTGACAGAGAGAGAAGGAGAGTGGTGGCGGGGATGCATTGGGGATCAGACAGGAGTTTTCCCGTCCAACTATATCCGGCCTGTTGAACCAGAGGTGCATCAAGCTGCGTTTATACGTAAAAAATATTACTAGAACCTTTTTTTTTTTTGCCTTCTTTGACTTAAATTTGTACTGTTTTTAAAAATGGAAGCACAAATCAGTGTAAAGAATTTCATTTATCAACATCCCAAAGATCAGTGCATCAGCTGCATTATAATAAGTAATCAGTCATACCTTTTGGATTATTTTAACTGTTGGACAAAATAAGCAATTTTGCAAGTCTCTTAAAAGCATTTGTCGTTATTTGAGATCTTACAAAATAATTCATCTGTTGCAAAAAAGGGGGAAGAAACCAAGACATCTTCTAATGCATGAAAAGCTTTAATATAGAAGCTAGTTCATGATGGAAGTTAAAAGAACAGCCAACATGTTTCAGCCAAACGTGGCCTTCATCAGGACTCCAACCAAAGAGTCCTGATACGAGGCCGGGCTAACTTTTCTCTGTGCTTCCAGTTTTAATGCTAAGCTAACCACATGCTAGCACCTCCTCTCTGTAAGTCACAGATATGAGGTTGGGCTAACTTTTCTCCATGCTTCGGTAAAGCCCTAATGAAGGCCACATTTGGCTGAAACATGTTGGCTGTTCTTTTAAGTTCCATCATGAACTAGCCTCTATACTATACTGTGTATTTTTTACCTTCAATACTGCTGTAGGCCTCTTACCCCTTATTTTCTCCAACACAAGTAATTCATCTGTTGTTTATATTTCGAAAGTTATCGTTAGTAACAAGCTTAATATTATTTTCCACCTATGCTACCATCATGCTATAATCTTCTACTTCCACTATTACTTTCCTCTTTAGGCAACACGACCTGGAGCTCCAACCAAAAAGCCTGGTGAGAATGTGCACAGCAATCCACAAAAACTGTGAAAACACACACACACACACACAGAGTCATCCTCTTGACATTTACCTCGTCTATATTCATCTCCCACTATTTCTGTTTGGTCAACAGAGATCGCCCAGGCAGTCACCACCTCCGTCGCCCCGACAATACATCAGCTGCATCTGTCTCCAGGGCAACTGATTGTGGTCCAGGCCAAGAACTCCACTGGCTGGTGGCTCGGGGAACTGCAGGCCAGTCATTAGAGCTGCAAGGGCCCTAATAGGGTTAACGTCTTCAGGAAATAGGAGAGAAAGATTCATGTTGGCAGTTAACATTTAAAGCTTTAGGTCAAGATTTTTTACATCACTTTGCTTTAAATGCTGACGTGCATTTCAAGGTCAGCTGCACCTCTGACCAACTAATAGTCGATGATTAATCTGCTGTCGTGCTCCGAAATCCCCTGCCTGTATTTTAATATCCACACTGCGAGAGAATTAAAAGGAAAATCGGAAAATGGATGTATAAAATATTTATAGAGAATTTGGAAGTTTCTTATGCCACTTTGACACAGCTCACACTGTAGATAAGTTTCATCTGCTGACTTGTCAGATCAATGACAAGCTGCTGAGAGGGGAACAGGGGGTAATAGCAGTAATAACATGGTTGTCTATAGGTCATGTATCTACCACCGTGTGAGGTCAGTCCTCACTGCCTGTTTTGTGCTGAGTCTGCCGCAGCAGCTCTGGTTAAGCTGTCAGTGGACAGTTTGACACAACAGCAATGAGACGGCAGACTAACGCAGCAGCAAGGGGCTGACAGTTCAAACCAGACAGTTACATTTAAATTAACATTTTGCAGTCAAATTTCTCTGTGGTGCCGAACTTAATTTGTGTTAGGCTGAGACATCAAACTGCATTCTTTGGGTCGCTCTACAGACTTTAGGCTGAGCTTGAGTTTGATTTATGAAGGCTGTGAATATAAATTCCTAGTCACACCCACAAGGATTTAGTGTAAATTGTTGTTTTTGCTGCTGGGATCTGCTCCCCACCTGACAAAATAGATTAATCAATTAATCTCTGGGTTTATAATTCAGAACCAAACCAGCAGGAGATTGATTCACTCTCACTTTCGCCCTTTTCCCTCCAGGCTCGAGGCAAGAAGCGGCAGAGAGGCTGGTTTCATTCCTCTCACGTCAAGCTCCTCGGTCCCTCCGGCAGCAAGTCCTCCCCCTCCCCTCTGCCAGGTGACAGCTGACACACTTTGAGCAAGACATCCCGTTCGTGATCAGAGTGCTCCATCTGTTACTTTCTTACAAAGTCATATAGTTGTTGGGTTTATTTCCACATTTTTTTTAATTTAGAATGTGGTGGTGAATTTAGCAATTTGCCAAATAAATGCGGAATCCTTTTGTAAATGGCCAAATAAAGATCATTTGAGGCAACAATTACTTTTAATCTCTGCTAATCTCTGCAGATGCGTCATGTCGGCGATTTTGAAATTTTACACAAAAAAATTGCATAAAGTTAGACTGATTTGACTCAGTTCCAGAATTGAAAGGTCACATGTCACATGTTGCTTTGTTCTGATTGGCTGTAGGTCAGTACAGGTGAGTCTGTCCACCTCAACAGACTCATAAAACTCAAACGAAACTGTCAACGTAGGCAGCGCTGATTAAATATGAATCAAACGTCTGTTACTTCATTGCCTGTTTTTTGCCTGAATTGTTTCCAGATGCTACTTTTAGTTGACTGTTTATTCGTGACTTCATCTTGCAAACATTTAACAATAATGACGTGTTCAAGTTTGGCAGATATAATGTTTACCATCTTAATTTAGCATGCAAGCATGCTAAATTTGCTAATTAGCAAATTCAGCATTTAAATTTTGTATGTATTTTGCTCAAGTAAAAGTAGAAGTATTGTACAAATACATGAATGTATTAGATGAAATGGCCAATTTAAATGGGACAGTGAGGAGGAAACATGTTTTTACCAGATTTTGTGACAATCCATCAATAGATGATGAGACCTTTTACTTAGAACCTCAAATGTCAACCTTATGGTTAAAGAGCTGGAGAAAAGGTCAGTGGATCCCTTAGTCTTCATTGGGGCTGTGATCAATAGATCAACACTGTCTTTCATAAAACTACTCTGCTAGCACTGATAAAAAATTCACTAAACTGAAACAACAGGCTCAACAAAATGCTTCAAAGTCAACCCCACATGTGCCTCTGATCCCTCAGTGTGCCAAGTTATTGCGATGTACGACTACACCGCCGCCAGTCGGGAGGAGCTGAGCTTCTCCAAAGGTCAGCTGATCAACATACTGGACAAGACCAACCCTGACTGGTGGAAAGGAGACGCTAATGGGGTCACAGGCCTGCTGCCCACCAATTATGTCAAGATGACTACCGAATCAGACCCCAGCCAGCAATGTGAGTAAACCTCAAGCTTTTTTTTCTGCCTTATGCATTCACAGATGTCATTGGAATAATTCTGGGAATGCTGTTAGTGGGAAAAAAAAGAAACAAACTTTTATCTTGTTGCTGAAAATTCTGATTGGTTGACTCGCTCACTCCAGGTACTGTAGATCCCATATCCATGTCAGAGCATGGAGAGACTGACGGTAAGATTAGAGGTTGGTTGGTGTCAATCACTGACGGATCACTGGTGAACATGAACTCACTGCACTTAAGAGGCCCAATCATCTACATAACTTGAGCATATTACTTGTTTAAATGAATAAGGGCTCATACCATCTTTAGGAAGACAAAAAGTGAAAAAATGATTTCATTTCCTTCCATAGTTAGTCGAACATTTGGGCCTTTTAAGTATCCTTGAGTTGGCTGCACTAGCAAATTCAAATCATCTGAAGCTGTTTTGGGGAGTACGCTCACAGATAAATTCCTTGTTGCTGAGAATTAGATGAGAATGTCATCACCAACCTTATATCTGTGACTTACAAACAAGTGGAGTTAGCATGTGGTTAGCTTAGCATTAGAAACTGGAGGCGTGGGGATTGTTAGCCCAACCTCATATTTGTGACTTACAGGAAGGAGGAGCTAGCACATGACTAGCTTAGCATTAAAACTGGAAGCACAGAAAATAGTTAGCCCTGCCTACGTCATGTCTGTTACATACAGAAAGGTGGAGCTAGCATATGGTTAGCTTAGCATTTAAACTGGACGCATGGAGAAAAGTTGGCCCAACCTCATATTTGTGACTCACAGAAAGGTGGAGCTAGCATGTGGTTAGCTTAGCCTTGCTACATCAGAATAAAACTAACCTTAAAGGACATGCTCACTGATTAACAAGTAGGATCTCATTAGCTTTAACACAAATTAAATGTAATACACTAGCTAGATAAGCAAACCCCCCCCCCACGTTCTTGAATTGCTGATGTCCCGTGGATGCAGATTCATATTTACTGCACAAACAAAAAAGTGGTACAGATCTTCTCATCTAACTCTTAATGAATGTGTGTATTCCCCAAAAAGTCAAAATGTCTTTTTTTTTTAAACAAGTCTTGTCAAAGAATCACTGGATCACAGAACAACATGGAACAAACGCTGATTAACTGCAGATTAAAGTGGCACATTTTGTTGCATCCTAATCATTGTTTTTGTCCATTTTAGCTTTATTTTCACTGACAGTTTGAAGGAGATAAAGCACAATGCATCGGTCCACCATGCATGTGTGTGCACTGTACTCTGATCACTGCTCTGATGGGAAAGGTGTCATTCCACTCATGTATATTCACACAGAGCTGCTTTGATGATATAAAGGGGCCCATTTTTACGCAAGAGGTGTGTGTTTCGAATTAGTATTCATAGCCTGCATGTTCTCCTGGCAGCAGTGGATCGATGTTAACAAGAGTAAACGCACCGGACGTTTAATTAAGATGAACTCATTAAAGCTGCAGACGCAAAACACAATGAATTTTCTAATTCTAATGAGCATGTTCTGACTCCAACACACCCGGTTATGCGCAGGGTCTGTGCTTCATCAGATACATAAAATGTAAGAAATTACCATCATGCTCCAGCTGATGTGATTAGTAACAACATTTACATTTCCAGAAATACATTATTAATGCACCTTCATGTATGAGTCGAGCTTGCATTAATATTAAACCTATATTAATGTCTGCTGTCTCTCCGTCTCTCCTTCATCTCACTCACCTCCCCCCTCCCGCTCCTCCACTTCATCTGTTTTCTCTGTCTCCTCTGTAGGACAGTAATGCTGGCTTTCCTCTCCTCCTCCTCCTCCTCCCTCTCTTTCTCCTCCTCCTCCTCCTCCTCCTCCTCACCCCTTCTGTCTGAGCCGATCCGAAATGCCCTGTCACAACTGGAGGCCCAGCCGCCAGCGAGAACAGCCCGGCTCTGCGCTTTCCACCTCCCTCGTTTGAGACTGCGGCGTTCCCTCTGCTTCTCTGGTTTTTCGATTATTTTTTGTTTAGCGTCTTCTACCTGCTCTTCTTTAATTTTTTATCCTGTCTTTTTCTACAAGGCAATTATTCCCCCCCTCCCCTTCTCCCCCCTCGCTCTCTCTTTCTCTCTCCTCTCCTCAATGTTTCTTTAACCAATTAACCAAGGGAGCGATGCAGAGGCAGCTAGATGTGTTTTACAGGCTTTTGTGCCTTTAATACGAAGGCATGAAATGTGGAGTTTTGCAAGGATTAAATAAAAGATGGATCGTGGCAGTCTGGTTACACTGTGTATTGAAAATAATGTGTAAATGGAGTTGAACTGAAGTCATTCAGTTTTCTAAATCACGCCTGTGAATCACTATGTCGAAGGATTTTTTAACAGGGTCGCTCATTCTTGCACTAACAACATTAAACTTGGCTGAAATTGACCAATGTGGAGAATCACTGTTGCTTCAATCACCGACAACCTTGACTGCTGCTTGCTGGCGCATTGCTCGTGCTAAAACTAATTTATTGTGATTTTATGATTAACCTCTTATGCACTCGCCGTTTATTAATGCTTCCAAGCTTTTAAAGGTTGACACTCATCCTGTACTGAACTGTGACGCCACCAGCAAAATGGACACGCAGACATTAGCATACCAACTGTAAAGAGTAGATTCAGAGATAACGACACCACACTGCTGACATTGACGTTCCGACTTTTTGCCAAGTTTGTACCTCAAAGACTTGAACTACCACCTGAGTCTTCCACTGCTCTTTCACACAAGCATTTGCTACTTTACTCATTCACACCTATGCAATCATTTGGAGGGAGCTCTCCACCATGAAAGGTGCTTTGTTTTTCTTTAATTCCGTGTCTTTGGTAGCAGTGTTCTCAGCGTTAGCATTGGCATTGCCTGGTATGTTCGTGTACTGCAACTACAACGTGCCTCACTCTTGTCTGTGCATTAAATGTAAATAAAATATCAGAACTTCTAATAAAGGGAGATTTTAACACGCTGATGTGTGTAGCGTTTCCTCAGCTGTTATGTTCGGTTTGGGTGTGTGGCACATGATTGTGTTGTCTGTGTGTTTGTGCACACATGCATGCTGGCATGTTTGGGGGCACTGCAGGGTGTGCTGAGCTGCTGACGTTGGACACCATGAGCCCTCAGGAGAGGAAGAGACAGGGCTACATCCACGAGCTCATCCAGACTGAGGAGACCTACGTGGAAGACCTGGAGCTGGTTCTAGAGGTTTAAATGAACACGCACACACATCCGTATATGTGTACAGAACAATTCTGAAATAAATTTTTCTCAATTTTGACAATTATCGTTTATAGTCTTTTGTTTTTCTTTCGATTTGGCACTCAGGTCTTCTACAAACCCATGTCTGAGTCAGGCCGCCTTACAGGAACTGAGATGGGAGTGATCTTTGTAAACTGGAGGGAGCTGATTATGTGTAACACCAAACTGCTCAAGTAGGTACCTCACACCAACTTTGAGCCACTGCGGTAAATGCTGTGAATCTACTATACCTCTTCCAACACTGAGAGGAATGTGTCCATCTTTCTCTCTCTCTCTCTCTTTCTTTCTCTGTCTGCCTGTCTGTGTGTCTGTCTCTCTCTCTTTCTCTCACTCTCACTCTCCTCTGGTGGAGGCAGATAGTCGCCCTCCATCAGGTCAGGTTCTGTTAGAGGTTTCTGACCGTTAAGATGAAGTTTTTCCTCACCACTGACACCAGTTTCCATATGAAGAGTGTCTAGGGACAACTTGCTGTGCTGTGATTTGTTGCTATATAGGCATTGTTCAAACAGTTCTAGAAACTTTTTGAGAGGAAAATGTCCACTGGGGAGTTCTTGGGGAACTGAACACCTTTATGGGCTTTTTATCCGTCGGCGTTCACTCCACTAGGGGGAGAAATTCAAGTCAACACAGCAGCGTATAAAGAGCAGCAGCACAATGGTAGAAATTGTACTAAGGGAGAAAGAATAAGATCAAATTAAAGTAACATAACAATAAAATTAAATGTAATATACAATAAAATAAAGTGTAATATTCTAGAATGCTAGAAACAGTGCAAGATAGATCATATACGTAATATGGATGTGCAATGTGCGGATCCTGAGATGTATTAACAAGTTTGCAACCAGCAGCTAGTGATTGTGTTGCCTGGGTCTCTTTTACACCATTCTGGTGTAAAAAAAAAAAAAAAGAGCTATTACTCTGGAGTTAAAGCTGAATAAGTTCCTCAAAACATAGTTCTGAAAACTGTAATAGTTCACGGCTCCATAAAAACACAATAAAATGGGAGGTTCAGGTTTAGAACAAAGTTCCTAGAACTATGAAACGGTTCTTGCAGTCCAGAAATTCCTTTTGACTTGCCTTGATCAGTGTGGGATTTACATCTAGTGGTGAAGTTGCAGATTGCACCCAACTTCGAATTTTTCAAATTCAAATTTTTTATTTTTAAAAAAATGGACAATGCACATTAATTAACATTTTAAAAAATAAAAATGCACCCAAGTTAGCTTAGAAGCTAATTTTAATCAACAGTACCTTTACAAGTTGTTAATGGGCATCCCCAAAAAAATAAAAAACACCAGAAAAATAAACTGAATATCCCTCTGCTCATCCTCACCTTCCAAGTGCATAAGAAAAACTATGGTGGGTGCAAAACTTAAAACTTAAAACACTACTAGCTCTCTCCAGAGTCTTTTTGTGGTTTACAACATTCTTCACATATATCCCTCAAAATCCTAAACAAAGGATCTTCAACTTGACTTAAAAAATAAAGTAAAAATGAATCCAGTGCAAAACATCATGATTGACCCTAAAGATTCGGCCCACAGATTAAGTGGGCGTGTAAAAATGTTTGCATTATATATTTCATTTATCATGCATTCATAAAGATGTAACAAACATAATGTTCATCATCATCTTCACAGGGCGTTGCGGGTGCGAAAAAAGACCGGAGGAGAGAACATGCCGGTTCAGCTGATCGGAGACCTGCTGGCCTCGGAGCTCGCACACATGCAGCCCTACATCCGCTTCTGCTCCTGCCAGCTCAACGCCGCCGCCCTGCTGCAGAGCAAAACCCACAACCAGCCTGACTTTAAAGACTTCCTCAAGGTGTGAGTTGTTGCTGAAAGTAGGAAGAAACAAACAGGACAGAACAGATCTGGATCTGTGATGTGCAATAACGCGTAAATCTTCGCCTCTCTCACTGTTTGCCTCTTTTTGAGCAGAAGATTGCCACCAACTACCGCTGTAAAGGAATGCCGCTGTCCAGCTTCCTTCTCAAGCCCATGCAGAGGATCACACGTTACCCCCTGCTCATAAAGAATGCAAGTGGAAAACACAATTAAATGCTAAATTTCAGTGCGATTCCGCGTCTCTCCTTATTTTAACTGCTCTTCCTGTTGTGCAGATCCTGGAGAACACCCCAGAAGGTCACGCGGACCGCAGCCCACTGAGGGAAGCTCTGGAGCAAGCCGAGGAGCTGTGCTCTCAGGTCAACGAGGGGGTCCGAGAGAAGGAGAACTCAGACAGGCTGGAGTGGCTGCAGAGCCATGTGCAGTGTGACGGATCTATAGAGGTAAACACAACCAGACAGGATGCACTACACAGAATAAATTCTGATTTGTTGGTTTTATTACTGCAGTATGGTTATATACAACCTGCTTTTTATGTTTGGTGCCACTGGGGGATCGTTTATAAAAGAATAACTCAATAAGTTTTTGCAGTTTCACTTCTGCTTCACATCAGAATTTATATGTTACCAAAGGGAAGCAACTGCTATTTTTTTTTACCTAAGCACTTACTGTACTTGACAGTCTCCTTCCTTTGCTTCCTCTCAGTCACGCCTTACTTTCCTCCGTCTCTCTTGCAGCACTTGGTCTTCAACTCGCTGACTAATTGCCTCGGGCCTCGCAAGCTGCTCCACAGTGGTCGGCTTTACAAAACCAAAAGCAGCAGGGAGCTGTGGGCTTTCCTCTTCAACGATTTCCTCCTCCTCACACAGAGTGCCAAACCCTTCTCGTCTTCAGGAGCTGACAAGCTATTCAGCCTTAAGACGAGCATACAGCTGAAGATGTACAAAACGGTAAGAGGAACTTTTTCTAAACAGGGATGTAAATACCTCCGCGGTGTTCAAACATTTCTTTGATTATTCGTGGAGCAGTGCAAGTTTCCCCTCACTTCCCTTCCTCTCGGCGTTCATCCCTTTGTCTTCCTCTCCAGCCTCTGTTTCTAAATGAGGTTTTGGTGAAGATGCCGCCGGACCCGTCCAGTGACGAGCCGCTCTTCCACGTCTCACACATCGACCGCGTCTACACACTCAGAACTGACACCTTGAATGAGAGGTACGCCGTCTTCACACACTTCAGCGATAATCTAACGATGCTGAGTTTGAGGATTCGTGTGTTTATCGTGTCGGCAGGACAACGTGGGTGCAGAAGATCAAAGCAGCGTCTGAACATTTCATAGAGACGGAGAAGAAAAAGAGAGAGAAGGCTTACCAAGGTAAACACCGACCCTGTGTGAGATTTATCTGCTCGAGTAAACAAACGATCTGAATTGAATTACACTCTCCAGCATAATTAACACTGTCTTTGAACTCCCCCAACAAGAACTCATCATTAAGTACTGAGCTGGTAAAGCAAACCATTTAAAAACGGTGTAATGGGATTTATTACATGGCTTTTTAAATAATCGATTCTGATTGGTCAATCATGGCATCCTATGGTCTGCTAATCCTGTATATAAAGGGCCGTCCACACCAAGAACAATAACTATAACTATGAAAAAGAAAGTTTTAAAAATCGTTCAAACTCAACTTGATGGTGGAGTTCACACTTCAACTACAACTACAACGCATTGATCACTTTCAGAGCGATTTGATCAAAGTAACACAGACAGCCAATCAAAATCATAGTACATGTGAAGACGAGTTGTAACCCACTCATGCCACAGGGGGGAGTTTACCTTAAATGAGTGCATGTGTCGCAGTCAACATGGACAGCTGTGTTATAATGTTTATGTATTTTCAGAGTAGACGTAAAGAAAAAAATTCTAATTCATGCTGAATTTTTATTCACGGGTGCAACACAAAACATGCTTTTTCATCCAGAGGATCCACACGTTTGGAGGAAAAACAGTTAAGGTGTGAGCATCTCATGACTTGGTTTGTACGGAAGGTGTATTTGGTGCAGGATAAAACCAAATTTTATGCTAATTAGTGGCCTTTAAGAAACATAACTTAGTCTTATCTAATGTGGTATACAACTAATCAGATATTTATGCTGTAATTTTAGGCCGCAGAACCCTTAAAAAAACGTAATTTTGGTGCTGATGGAGTGTCTGAAGTATATTTTTGTCCTTGCTGATGTCTGAGCCGCCATGTGCAGAATGTTATCGATCATCTGTGTGGATGCTCACATCGTTACCGTTACAGTTACAGTGCTTTTTGTGAACGGCCCTTAACAGACCGTTGTTAGGGACGTTGTTCTGACTGGCTCCGGAGGTTCACTTCCTGTCATATCAATCTGCAGAAAAAAAGTCTGTTAAATGTAGCCTGCTGTCATGTTAACAGTTGTATCTGTCTGGTCTTGTAAGAGCATGTGTGGCTTGGTTGAAAAATGTATCTTTGAGACTATAAAGTATCTGATCTTATAGCCAATTTATCACGCTTTAGTTCACTTTTCAAAATAAGATGGTGCCTCATCTGCAAAACGCTGATTATCCCGCTTCCCACAGTCATTTTATCCGTCATAGTTCCAGTTCACATGTATTGTATGTACAATTACTGTCCCACTGATCCTATAAAACCACTCTTGATAAATAAAAACTTCAGTATGTGAGTGTGACTGTGAAATGTCAGAGTCTACTGATTCTAAAAGAGAAACATCTGCAAGGCAAAAGTTTAATTTGTCTGAGTGTCTGTCTTCAGTTCACGGTGCTTTGTGCAAAGGTGAAGCAACAGGCTGAAGATGGGATGTTTCCAATGCACCAGGCCTGAAAGTCACAGTTTCAGGCACTTGGAGAGTGTCGGCCATGCTGTGAAAAAAGGCTCATGGCAGACAGAGCCAACTGTAAAAATGAACAGACTTTTTTTGTTTGTTTGTCTTGTCTTGCGAAAGATTTTTTTTTAAAATCAATATTTTCTGTCATATTACTGATTTTTTTTTTGTAAACAGCCGTGTAATAAGCGGGATAATGTCCAGCCAGACGGTCATCATTGCCAAAAAAACCAAACAAACAAAAAAACCCTGACAGGCTGATGCAGGACCCAACCAGTGTTGAGGTGCATTACTGCCATCTGGTGTTACAAAGTGAGGAAACAGGAATTATTTAATAGACGCAGTAATGCTGAAAAGACATTATTACATGTCTATAATTAACATAATATTATTATTTCACATCAATACAAGTTTATTGCAAGACCCCTAATTTAAACCCTGTAGTGTAAATAATAATTTTCACAGTATCCACCAATGTGCACATTAGAAGTTAGAATTAAAAGTTTATATATTTTGGGTGAACAAAGCAGAATTATTATATTTTTGCCTTCTTTTCTCTTCAAAATTAAAAACAAACTTGAATTATATAAGTGAGTAAATTTTATTTCTATAACACTTCTCACAGAGAAGACTCACAAGTGCTTCACACGATATAAATACACAACAGTTAAACAAACTAAGGCCAACTTTATTCATTATTAATGTTCTTAAAACTCTGTTTTCTTGCAGACTAAAGTAAAGGAAACAACTGTTACAATTTAACCATTAATATCAATAAAAATCATCATTTATTTGTGTGTGTGTGTTTGTGTGTGTGTGGTTTAGCTCGTTCCCTGAAGAGCAGCGGTATCGGCCGCCTGCTGGTCACCGTGACTGAAGCTCAGGAGCTCAGAGCCTGTAAGCCCAACGGTAAGGCCATGCGAAGGGCTGCAGATCTGGTCTCCCTGTGCAATCCACAACAATTCAGTCTTTATTGTTACATTTCTGTAATAAATATTAATGCATATACATGATTTCTCTCCAGGTAAGAGTAATCCGTACTGTGAGCTGACAGTGGGAGCTCAGTGCTACACTTCCCGACCGATCAGCGACACTCTGAACCCAAAGTGGAACTTCAGCTGCCAGTTCTTCATCAAAGACCTCTACCAGGACGTCCTGTGCATCACTGTGTTCGAGAAAGACCAGTTCTCTCCAGATGGTCAGTGGATGATAGACCCAACACAGACACGCTCACACAAACAGAATGACTCACTGGGCTTTTTGTCTAGTTTGTCCTGCCCGTTCAGAATGGAGGGAATCACTCGTGGCATGCCAGGGTCTGCTTCTGTTCGTAACAGTTTCTTTGAAAGCTGCTTTTTTGGTGTCATCAGGCAAAAATCCCATAATAACCTTTCAGCATTTTGTAATTTGGGTGGTCTGAAAGAACTCAAGATGTAGGTACTGCTCCTTGGCTCTGTATTCAGACCTTGATGTGCACTTTTCGGCCAATCACGGGTTGTTTCAGACAGCGCGTGCTCCTGTTGGCTGCTTTAAGTTGCACCCCTTGGCCACAGGTGACTTGACCTGATTGGCTGTTGCAACAAGTGGCGCGCCTTGTGTTCTAAAACTTGCCCCTTGCAACTTGACAAGCTGAGTAGCTGGCGACACTGTAAGCCGGCTTGAGTCGAGCTAAGACAGATCAGTTTACTTCACTGCAACTTTTCCTGCGAGCAAAAACAGGGTGGGGAGGGTGCAGCGGAGTTGCCTCCTTTGGAGTCTCATGCTGCAGCTAACTTGATTTCCAGACATTGCCAAAAGCAGCTTTAAAGGGATAAGCCAATGTTTTTTATTTGCCTCCCTCCTGAGTTACAGACAAGAAGTTAGATCCCATTCTTTGGACTGTGCGTGCAGTAACAAGGAAGAGACGGGCAGAACTCACCCACCGCTAATTAGCTTAGCTCAAATACTGGTAGTCAATGGGAAGTGCTAGCCTGCCTCCACCTAAAATCATCAGATAAAC